>CM053584.1:30892536-31023838 GCA_028627135.1 Pseudochirops cupreus
AGAGAGCTGGCCTTGGAACCACGGAAACCTGGACTCAGGTTGCCTAGCTATATTGGTAAAGTTGTCAGTAACGGGAATTCTTGACTGATGAAATCACACAAGTGTGTTCATCTTCAATATCTCTCTCTCCCTCTCCCCACCCTATAGTTTATGCTATAATTTAGTTATAAATTACGTTTCCCAAGGGTAAATGCTGTTACAACTAAAATCTAACTATTGTAATCTAAGGAACTAGATTCAACTACATTGTGTCTCCAGAATAATCCTAATAAAGGATCGAAAACAATAATATATTCAAGGATAATTTAATAAATTAGGCCTGACAAATATAATTTTGTTAATA
Organism: Pseudochirops cupreus; assembly: GCA_028627135.1. NCBI lineage: Eukaryota > Metazoa > Chordata > Mammalia > Diprotodontia > Pseudocheiridae > Pseudochirops > Pseudochirops cupreus. Next base: position 30,892,880 of record CM053584.1, read on the forward strand.
ATGCTACAGTATTCCAAAAAAACTGCTAATTTCCTAAATTATGAATGAGGAACTATCTTTAAATTTAAAAAAAATTAAATAGCCTTCTCAGTTAACATAATCTAAACTTAAATTATTCATGTTAAATAATATATACTCTTCCCGGCTAGAATGAAGGAAGTTAGAATTCTTGAAACCTAATCCTGTTACCTCTGACAAAGGATCACAATTCCAATTTATTACACTTCTTCCTAAATAAAAGAAAAAGTAACTAACATTTCACATTGGTGCTACAAAAACTCATAAAGCAGTTAAAAATAAAAGTACTAAATGAGAAAATTTACCATTTTTATATGTGTATAAAAATAAAAATACTGGTTTTTCATATGTACCTTTTTTAGCCTTTTCCTGCTTCAGGACACACTCCTCAAATACAATTAAGTAGTCTGCATTTATTCTGATAGGTGTTGGAATTGTTTGGTAAACTATGTACTGTTCTGGTTTTACCTTGGAGAGTTTGATACACTCTAGAGCAGTGGTTCTCAGCTTTCCTAATGCCCCAGCGACCCTTTAATGCTCATATGTGGGCATATCTGCATGTGGGCAGACCCACCTGGAGACAGAGGGACGGTGTCTCAGTTCCTAAGACCATTGGAAATATGTGTTTTCCGACGGTCTTAGGTGACCCCCAGGGTCGTTCAACTCCCAAAGAGGTTGCAACGCACAGGTTGAGAACTGCTGCTTTCGAGATTAAGAAACAGAGGACCAGAGAAGTTAATAGATTTGCCCAGGACCACTCAGCTAAATTAGTCACAAATGCAATTAGCACATAGGCCCAAGTACCTCAAAACTCTTGGCCCAGAGTTCTTTATACAATATGACATTACCCATTAAACCATTTATAAATATACACACAGACACACATTTAAATTTCTAATGTTAGGTTTTAATACACAAAGCAAAAAATTTTATTAAAAAATAAAAAGCTACACAATGTTTTTCCTGTCTCATAAGTTTAAATAAAATGTTAATCAGTCCCAAACAATTTCTTTTAAATTGATACCCAGCACTTGCAGGAATCTGAAATAATAATAATTACTAATTTTTAATGGCCTACTAAGCATGTGTAAATTAAAAGTTTTTATACTGAAAATATGTTGGTCCTAATTAAAAAATGAATAAAGAAAAAAAGTTAATATTTCCTACCACATATGCCTGAAAAACAATTTTAAAAAAATTGTATTTGAGGCTACTGTTAAAAAAATAAATTTTGTCTTGCTATTCTTACACATAGAAATGAATAGAGTTAAGGAACTCTTGACCTATTTTTATGAGAGCTTCAGAGAGAAATCTAAAGTAAAAATACAGATTCCCTAACATTTAAAAATCCTGTTGGAAAGCTAACTAACTCAAGAGTTCAAAATGAAGAGCAAGAATTTGGGTTATTACAATTTTAAGTCTATTTATCCAAAGAGGTCACTCAAGACACTAGAATTCTGATAAACAGAAGAAGATAAATACCTATATACAGCAAATAAATAACATCTATAGTTTCTTTTTTTTTAAACATTATCTATGTTTTATTGTAATCCATTTTGTTAAACATTTCCCAATTACATTTTTTAAATTTTATTTTAGTTTGCATCATTCATTTCCACAAGATTTTGAGTTACATATTTTCTCCCCATCTTTCCCCTACCCACCGCCCCAAAACAGCCATCCCAATGTATCTCCCCTCTCCCAGTCTATTCTCTCCTATGTCTTCCCCCCTTCACCCCCCAGACTTTTTGGTATGGTTTCTTTAAGACCCTAAAATCACACAAAAATATAATTCTCACCCAAGTGCTATTTCTGCTGAGTAAATACAAACTGAGTTTCACAGAATAATACTTTGATAAACAAATGACAAAAGAGTTTTCAGTTCTGTATCTGTTACTCATTGAGAAGATGGGGAAGCAAGTTTAGAAAAGCATTAATTTCCATGCTTTGGGGAAAAGAAGGAAAAAAAAACTAGGGGTAAGTGGTATTTTCAATTAGTTAATTCCTTGAGAATATAATAAAGTATTTTCTGGTTGTCTATTTTTAAAGTCCTGAGGAATTCAATACAAAAATCTCTAAATATTTCTTAAAGCATGTTCTTAGAGAATAAGAGTAGAAATTCCTAGCAGTTCCTCCTTTTAAAGTTTATGAAGTTAGCCAATTATACTTACGTCTTAAATCATTCTTTCCTAAGTCAATTTCATACAAATTACAAGAAAAAAGTCAGTTACATATCTGTAAATGTTTATAATTTTAAGCTTAAAGCTCTAAATCTCAAAATAAAAAAACTATATAGTTTTATCATTTAAGCTGTCAGAAAACATACCAAGACATCTTTTTGCTCCCCTCAAATCACTATTACTTCACCTATGTTGAGGTGACCCGAAATTTAATTGAATGTAAATAAGATGGGATTTATTAAAAAAAAAAACAAACAAACCATGAATTAAACAATGTTTAAAGCAAAGTATAAAATGAGTAAAGATTGGGAAAACATACTTACTGTAAAAATGTTCTAAATTCTGAAGGTTCGAAGTTTTCCACAGCAACAGTTGGAACATGGTCCTCCCAGTTATTTAATGTTTTTCCAAAAGTGTGAAAATAGAAGTCTGGAACCCTTGCTAAAAGCACAGCTTTGTGAGCTTTGAACAATGTAGGGCCTATACAAAAAGTGACATCTGTATGGATTTCTTCTCTTAGAAGCCTGTGAAGGATAGGAATCGCAATTTAATTACTTTTAGAACTTAATATGTCAAATATTGGTCTTAAGTCTTGTTTTTCTTTCATAAAAGACAACACAAAATGCATTTCCAACCTAATAGATAAAAACACATTAATCCAAAAATGAGTTATTTCTATCTAATTCAGGTGTAGAAATCTTGCACAATCTTTCCTTGGAACTGAAATTTTCATCTTAGAATATACAAAGATAATTGCATTAAAATAATAGGTAGAGAATTTGTAAAAGGAGTATTTTATCTTTAAATCTGTTGCTAGGTGAGTGTCATCAGGCACATACAAATATAACCATTCTCTGCTTAATTTTAAATTTCCTCTGTTAGCTCTAAATTTTGCAATCCTGATAACATAAGTTCAATTTCTTAAGTTTCTGTCTAAAAACATAGTGCTAACAGAGTAATAATAACAGCAATATACAGCTAAATAAATGCTGAAATTTAAAAAAAGAGGAGTCAAATGTAAAAAATATGTCTTAAAGGTCCAATGGTTTAAATAAGGTCATAAACAATAAGGTTTAATAAAGAAAAACTGACTCAATGAATTTTCCAGATTTGAAAGTCTGATTCTTAATTGAAAACTGTGTTTGAAATTAAACACTCATTAAAAAGAATCCAATATGAATCCAATATTGTCTCATGCTTTCCCTTTGCCCCTTCAGCAGTGCCACGGTGATGTTTTTACCTGTTACTGAAAACAGAAGTAACTATAATTTAATCTCATTGCAAAAGTGTTTTGCCATTTCTCAGGTTTGGTTATACTGAGGACCAAATAATTATTCTGATGCACAATCAATACCTAAGACTAGAACCAGTATTACAACAGAGGCTTTATTATATCACTGGCTTTTAAAGTAAACTATTATCTGACATCTCACAACAGGTGTTCAATAAATAACATCCGTCGAATGAATTCATCACATAAACACCAAATACCCTTCACAGCGTCATGTTCCCCTCGTGAGACTGAACGCTCTCAATGGAGTTCTGTACTACCACGATACAAAGTACCATTCGTACCAGCAGAAGTGCAGAGACAACTGGAGAACTCATCGTCATGGAAACCCATTTGTTACTTTATAAACAGGATAGTTTTTATGTAAGTTTTTGCAACACTTTGCACAAAACTATTGTTAGAAGGTTCTTTTACAGTATTACATATTCTGATTACTCAGTAAGCCATTTAAAACTTTTCAAATCTTCCATTTACTTTCTCAGTGACAAAACGTTACGTTGCTTCTGACTCTTGATGACCCCACTGGGGGTTTTCTTGGCAAAGAGACTGGAGTGGTATGCCCTTTCCTTCTCCAGCTCGTTTGACAGAAAAAGAAATCGAGACAAACAGGGTCCACGACTGGGGCGGGGGGCCGAGGCCAAATTTGAACTCAGGAAGAGGAATCTTCCCGATTGCGGAGCCAAGGGCCCTGCGGGCTCCGGCGCCCTTGAGCTTAGTTCTTTAATAGTCACTCCACATCACATTTTCTGAGCCAGTAGGACAATTCAGAGAGGACAGAGTGGCTCTACTTTTAGAAATCTGCTTCTGGGCTAATTTTAGACTTAAGCTCTAAATTTTGCACACTTGATTTCCCCAGAATGAAACTTTTAAAGTCTAGCTCTTGAGGCCGGACCACTTCAATAAGGATCCAGCACAGTTGGGGGCTCCCCGCCCTCGAGGACCTTAGAACAGGTAGGAAAGAGGAGGAAGGCGAGGGAGGGGGCGAAGGGGCTGAGAAAGCCGAAGGGAGGCCGCAGCGCATGCCCCGCGCCGGGCCTCGGGTCCTTCTAGGAGCGGCGCGGCCACGTGGCGCTGTGCTCCGCGTCCTCGGGATGGCTGAGCACCTGGCTGCCCAGCACCCGGTGGACGCGCGCTTCCGACGCCCGGGCTCGGCAGGTCCTCCCCAGCCGGGAGAAGCGCCCATCCGCACGTCTCTGGCGCGGGGAAGGCAGAACGGGGCGAGTTCGGGAAGTTCTCGAGGCACCACGTTGGGGCGTCCCCGGCCTGGGGGTCGCTTCCACGCCGGCCCTCACCGACCGCACAGCCCACGCCCACCGCCCGAAGCAGCGGCCGGTCCCCTTCCCTCTCACTGGCGGCAGCAGCAACTTTTCTTTAGCTAACCCATCCCCACCGGGCACCCACGCTCGAGAACCCGGGACAGCCGCAGGGGGAAGGACGCAGCCGCGGGTCACCCTCGGGCGGGCATAGGCCTCGGGGACCGGAGCGAGGGGCGGGGGGGGGGGGGAGACGCCCGGCCCGCTTGGGCGAGCGTCGCCCTAGCGGGTCGCTGGTAGTGGTTCTTCCCGGCGGTAACCCTACCAGGTCAGGGAGGAAGGGCCAGCCGGCCCGGAGTCACGCCTCCCCATCTGGGGCCCCGGACCGCCCTTTAATCTCGGCCACCAGCCAGAGAGCACCGGAGTCCCAGCCGCGCGGTCGGGGGGAGGGGCTGGTGCCGGAGGCGCGCCCGCGCATGCTCCGGACTGCAGAGGGCCCACCCCACCCCTGTCGCCTCCTACCTGAGGAGATCCTGGCTCAGCTGCTCCGACACCGCGGCCCGAAGCCGGCGACGCTCCGCCATCCCCTTCTTGCTGGCCCCCGAGGGTACCAGGGGGCTCGCGCCGCTCGCCCCGCACCGCGCCATGACTCCAGGCCGGGCGTCGCAAGCCCGAGCCGCGCGCCGGTCTTCCAGCCACCTGAGGAAAGGGGGCGTTTCCCGTCAGTCCCCTGGATGCTGCTGCCCCGGGGCTGTAAGGGAAGGGGCCAAGTTGGCTGCTATTTGTAGACGGTCCCTTACTCCCAGCTGGCCGCGGTGAGGAATCTTGCAGCCCCGAGTGTATTGCTGACCGCGGCCTCACGTGATTCTCCCTCAGGCCTGCGCTAGCGCAAGCGTATTATCTTTGTTTACCTTCGCCGGGGAGCGTCCGGGGCTCGGGGAGCCGAGCCGTTTCCCCATTGGTCGGCGTGTCAATTGTTCCCGTTAGCTAGCCTGTGAGGCGTGTGCCTCGGCGCTGTTTGCCCCGCCCTCTCGGGCGGGAGGAGGAGTCTGCACGTGCTCTCTCCTGCTAGCGGGATGCGGGCGCCTGCGGGGCTGTTCGCGAGTACTGACTCGTAAAGCGGGGCCGCTCCGTAATGCGTTCCCATCCTCACCATTCCCGAGAATCGCTCTTACCCTGCCCTGGTGGCCTAGAATTGGCGGCCCACTCGTGTTTCAGAAAGAGGGTGATTTGCAGGGGCACGAGGAGGAACAAAGTCAAGAAAGCTTTGTAAGGGGCTAGAAGACGGGAAGGTCTGAGACCTCGCAGATCCGGAAACTACGTAGCAAAAGGATGTAATTTAAAGAGTGCTATGTTTTTAACGGGTCAAGTGCATAAAGTGCTGGGCTTGGAATCAGGGACACTCCTTTTCCTGATTTCAAATCCGACCTCAGACGCTAACTAACCGTGTGGCCCTAGGCAAGTCACTTCACCGCGTCTGACGCCAGTGGCTCCGCCAAGAAAACCCAAATGGGGTCACTGAGAGTTGGACCTGACACAACCACAACAAATGTTTTTAATCCGTTGACTTCCCCAGGGAAAAAGGACAGAGTGGGAGAAAAAGAAAGACAATAATCCAGCTACTCAACTTTCCTTTACACATGCCGAAAACAGTTTAATAATCTAGGAGACCGAGGTTAAAGACTTTCTCCTCTTAAACTAGCCAAGAAATAATTCCTCCCCTCCACCCCACCCCTACGAAGCTTATTCCAAGTACTGAACATCTTTGATTGAGGAAAATGAAACCTTCTAGTTAATCCTTGTCTGTGATAATCGAAGAACCACCAAGCAAATAAAAAGCAGCCCCATAAAATGTCTTTATATCCCCAGGGTATAGCACACAGTGGGAACGTAAATCCTTGTTCACTGACCTATAGTACAAAATATGATAATCCAAAAACATTCATATATAATTGATTTTGGAATGAACTGAACACATTATACCCAAATGGGTACATAAATAACAGGAAAAGTACTTTCAGCATTCTGTTACATAATAAAAATGGTAAAAATACAAAGTAAGGCCACAGCGCAAAGCCTGAACTATGACACCTGTTCAGATTCTGGGCAGCTCGCTTAGAAGTACCTTTGGAGGAGCCTGTGCCTCACCTTGAAATGAATTTCAAAGTTACTTTAAGTGCATGAATCAAAAACGTAGAGCGAGTAGCGATGGGCTCTTAATGTGTTAACCAATCTACAGTAAACCTTAAAGATACAATCCTACTCAACCCTACTTCTATTGCCTCCAGCCTGTTTTCCTGTCAGCTAATGAAGGGGCGACTGAGTTATTCCCAGGTGCTCTGCATTAAATAGCAGAATTGCATTTGAGGAGAGTAGGGTTCATTTCTATGACCAGAACTGACCTTCTTTTTAGGTAAAGTAAACCACTACTCTACTGGGGTAAATTGAGGGGAGAAAGGAGGACAAATGCCCTGGGGCTGGGAATCTTCCCTCAGGGACCTACTTAAAATTCTACCACTGAAATTCACTTTTTTGTCTTTAGGTTTTATTCTCTATGGTCCTCATTAGTGACACATTCTTAGGTGTAAAAGATTTTATCGGATTGTTAGACTGGGAGAGAAATAATAAAGGCATTGTGCACCTGAAATGAAGGAGATGGAGACAAGAGTTTAAAAGAAGACAAGGAATGCTGTCTCCTACTTTACTTTGTCCTGTCCTAGGGACCAATCCTTGTGTGGCTTTCATGACACTCATCAAATTTAAAGACAAATATTCCTTTAAAGAAACCCACTCCCATAATCTGGCTTCTTAAGAGATGTGCTAACTGAATTTTCATTAAGTGTAAGAAGAACATTACCTATATAACCTTTTAAGTAGGTACCATCTGTTAACTTATTTTTAGCAGTCCCCTCACTTCTGAGGGCTCTGTTTTTGGGGAATTGATGAAGTTCAGATTTATCACTAACTTCTCCAATGGAGTTTATGATCCATGAAATTGGCTGTTGACCCTTGTACAATGGCTTCTTTTCCAAAGCAGTTTTGACTGTCATCTTCCCAATTCTTCTAAAAAGGAAAATAAACAAAGCCCTTTTATCACTTCAATATGTATGCTTCCTCCTAGTATTATTTTTAGTAACTTCATTGGTAATGGCAGATTAGGCAAGTGTTGTCATTATTGGTACACAAGGCCCATCCTTGGCAAACCAGAGTTGAAAGCTTTTGTTCCCTATTCTCTCATTTAGTAATGGGGGGGGGGGGCAGCCTTATATGGTATAAATCTTTTTCAGCTCATTGAAACAATAGCTTTCTGTTTTTATTTGATGCTGTGAAGTAGAAAAGTCAGTCAGTCTGGACCAGAGAGATAAAGGAGATGTCCACTGAAGCCCCTCTGGCTTGAAGAATACTGGGGGAGTACTTAATATAAGGTATGATAAACTCAAAATAACTCTGTTAATATAAGCTGGGGGTGTGGTTGAGGGGCTTCGGTCTGTAAAAGTGCTCCTCCACTCAGGGTTTAGGCACTACTCAAAACTTAAATAGGCTGACAACTACATCAGATGAACATGTTTTGTGAAAATGCTTCCTAATTTATCTATTCCCAGGATATATTATAGCAATCATCAGGCCTTCTTAGGAGATAGTTGCTAATGAAAGGTCCAAATAAAGTATAAGCACATGTTAAGTATCAATTAATACCTGTACAGCCTAAAGTAAAAGCTCTGGAGTTTTTCCTCAGTAAAAATAAGTTTTCAGTTATCTTTTTTGTCTGAGAAACCTTCATCAACATTTTCTGGGCTGACCTCATTTTTATCTGAATTCACTCTGGTAAACGCAATATCTTTCGGTAATGGAAGCATGTGACTTGCCTGGAGTTCTAAGTACCTAGTAAACAATCTGGCGTACTCCGGATTCTTCAGAGCAAAACTTTTAAATTCTGAATAGGAAATGTGATTTGAATTTTCTTTGGCTATTTCCTGGAAGAGACTTGAAACTTCAAGGTTTCTGACGCCAAGAGAAGCCTGTAGAATGCTGGCAAACTCTCTCTCTGTTACATAGCCATCCTCATCAACGTCAAAGAGCTTAAAAGCCATGTGGATAAGGTCTTCTGTGTTGGCAGGGTTGCACAGGACAGAGAGCCCAATCACATATTCTCTAAAGTCTATGGTACCGTCACGGTTCCAGTCAAAGAGCGCAAAGAGTTGCTTCAGGGTATCAGTAATCGGAAGCATTAGATACTTGGCAAACTCTTCAATTCCGATCCTGCCTCCTTTTGAGGAAGTTGCAATTGTTGCATATTCATCCAAATGTTTTCTGACAGTATCCCAATCCAAATTCAACTTTTGGCTAATTTTGGTAAATTCCACCAAGCCAGCTTCCATTGGCAAGGTCAGCTTTCCTGCCGAAATCATCAGTCTGCAGTCTTCATAGGTATGATCCGTGACAGGCAATTGCAGGGCATTGGCCATGGTATTCCGTACCCTTCTGGCATAAAGGGCAGGATCATTTCTCTCTTCATCGTCAGGGATGTAGACGGACATGAACTCCAGTTCTATATTTGTGAAAGGTTGTGTGAGGGTTAACAGGAGCACCTGCAGGGCTGAATTGCCCTGCCACGTCCAGGTCACCGTGTCCAGCTTGTTGGGGTACCGGAGTAGCACCGGCTGCACTGGGACTCCAGGAACAAAGGCTCCCGGTTTGAAAGTTATCAGGCACGAGCGGTTGGTGCAGGTGGCTTCGGGGAAAATCAGGATCTGTGGCCAGTACCCTGTGGAAGTGGCACGCTTTTTTATTTCGTTAACTGTGTTCTTTCTGGAATCTGGGTCGCTGCGGGACACAAGCACGGGCTGCCCAGCCAGTAGTAGCCTGCCAACGAACGGGAAGTTGGCATTCTCCTCCCGAGACACAATGGACGGCAAGCCGGTGATGACCCAGGCGATGGCGTCGAAGAAGGTGGAATGTGGGGCAGCCACGAAGATGGGCGCCTCGCGGGCGCTTGCCGGCACCCCCTTCACCTTCACCAGGAAGCCCATAAGGAAGAAGAAGATGCGGCCCAGGACCTGCAGCAGCAGGCGGCTAAGTCGGTGCCTCCACGATTTCACAGGGTGGGTCAGCTTCGTGGAGTGGAAGGCGGTGGCCATGATGACCAACGGCCACGAGACGAGGATGAGCAGAAGCAGGCTGATCAAGCGCATGGGTAGCAAGAGCAGGCCGCCCAGCGAAATGCAGACCCAGCGCGACGTGCTCCAGTGCCTCTCCTTCACAAAGGGGTTGTCCACGGGCGGCGGGAACAGCGACCGCTCGCGAAAGCAGCGCAGAGACTGGGGCCACTCCGCCACTGGAGGCCGCAACAACCCCTTCAAGGAAGACCTCTCGTGGTTTAAGCTCATGGCTTAGCCAGGAAAGGCCACCTTCGAGGGACCAGAGACGCATCCCACCATGGCGCAACCAGCCCAACGCTTGCCTGAGCGCCCTGCGCTCTGCATGATGTACCGGCCACAACCTGTCCACCTGCATCTGCGCAGGCGCCGCCCTGCCGGCCACGCCCCCTCGCCGAGAGACTGCCCCTTCTACAGAGACCACCACGTCTCCACAGACGGCCCTCCGCCCCCAGAGACGCCCAGCTCTGCGTTGGGGTGAACTTTACTTCTACAAATATTTAAAGTCCAAGTTTTGTTCATCTGTCTGAAACAGAGGTTCCCAACCTGTTCATGTCATGGACCCCTTTTTGGCAGTCTGATGAAGCCTTCCTACCCCTTCTCAGAATATTTTTTAAAGTCATGCGATATGTAACCTTAGTCCCAAAGCCCATTGATATTGGACTCTGTCCTGGCCCTTGAAGGAGAATGCCCTTTGACCTTAGGGGAAAACAAAGGGACTCCTCAAAATTCCAGCTGCTTGGGGAGCTTCTGGATTCCCGCTTCTGGAGGGAAGATGAGTGAGACCAATCCCACTTCAGGTCGCTGAAGGAAAAGACTCTGGGTGGATTGGAGACCCAGTCTCCACATGTTCCTGTCCCCAGTTTGTTACATTAGAGACTTTGGGGAATTTCCTCTTGACTGAGACCTAGGATCTTCTCTCTTGGTTTAAACCAAGTTACTTCACTCCCCAAAGGCACGCACCTTCACTCTGTATTGTCCCATATATATTCTTGTATTTTGCCTTTCTCTGCTTTCTGTTTTGGTACTAATTTGGTTTTCTCAGCTAAATTCATTGTGGAATTAATATTTAGAGTGAAATGGGGTCAAGCCTTGAACACAGAGCTTGGGGTCCTTCCCTCCAGTAATGAAATAGCAATCAGAAGGTAGATTAAATCTGATCACATTCACTAAAATAACATAAAAATAATATTTAAGGGAGCAATAGATATAATTCTATCCCAGTGCTCTCTCTCTCTTTGAGGAGACCAGATTAGCCTCCAGTCCGACTTCCTGTGTCCTGTTCTAGCAGGAATTAAAGTCTGCCTTGGAGAAGAGTGCTGGGTCAAAGAAGCTAGAGATGTTTGTTCTGCCTCCCACAATAACATTTCCATGTTACATGCCGAGGGAAGCCCTTACGCATGGGCCTCGATGCACATAAAATACGTAGGATTGCATAAGAAATTACTTTTTATTGAGGTATAGTTATTAAAATTATTTTTAAAAATTTAAGTTCACAGACGATAGAACAAGAATCTCTGAACTAAATTTTTATCAATCTAGAACAGTCCTACCTTTGATTGTGTGACCCTGAAAAGTCAATGAACCCCTCAGAGTTCTGGGCAACTCTCTAGATTATAAAGCGTAGAGAAAGTACCAACTTGCATTGGTATTCCTTACATGGGAGTTCCCCATACCAGTGAAATCACGGGTCTAATCCCTACGTGTGTCCCTATCTGAATCTGTCTATGGGTTGCTTCCTTGCGGTCTACAAACATGCTTGTGACTGCCCGTCCTTGAAAAAAACTTCGATCCATCCATCCCCCTTATGGCTGATGTCCTCTACCTCTCCTTCCCTTCATGGCCAAACTCCAAGAAAAGGGGGTCTACAATAGGTGCCTCCACTTTCTCTCTCTCTCTTCTTGATTCTCTGTACTTGGAACTTTTAACTTCAACATTCATCGGAAGCCACTGTCTCTAGAGTTTCCAAAAATTTCTTCATTGCCAAATCTATTGGCCTTTCCTCAAATACTCAATCTCTTGAGGTCTCTGAAGCTTCCAAACTATTGCTCACACGTGTCAGACACACTGCTTTGGTGGTAGCATTGCTACCTCAACACTCCCCAAAACGTTAGAACTAGTTTAAATTGTAATTGGAAAATATTTTTTAAAAATTAAAATGCAATAGAATATAGCTGATGTTAATGTGTTGTTTTCTAAGTTAATATGCAGCTTGTAGGGTTCGTCATGGTTTAGTGGCTCCATTTCTATTTGAGTATGACATCACTATTGATCATCCTCCTCTCCTTGATACTCCCTTCTCTCTACTGCTCTCCTTCAGTTCTTCTCATACCTCTAAGATGCTTCTCAGTCTTAGATCTTCATCAAGGTCCCAGCTGCTCTAATCATGTTAATGAATGTTTATAATATTCCCTCCTCCCCCCAAGGCTTTTTCCTGGGTAGCTCTTCTCTTCACGATTAGTGTAAATTCAATTGATGGGAAAACTGATATAGTACAAATCACAAAATGATACTGGGTCACATTTAATATGAGCCAATATTCAATTTAATGCCATACAGGTGCACTAATTGATAGTTTTAACACAACATTACATTGTCAGTCTGTACTTGCCTATGTCAGGCATGAATGTGATGTGCTGTTACATATCATATTTCCAACAGCTGTATACATATATATATATATATATATATATATATATATATATATATATATATATATATAAAACAACCCATTAATAAAATGGACAAGAGGAGGAATACTTCGGATGGAAATACTGCCAACGCAAAAAAGAAGCTTGATATTACATTAGAACAAAAAGTTAATGTATTTGAATGGCTCTAACATGGTCATAAGGACTCTAAAATTAGGAGATTCTGGAATGTTTGAATCGTGCAATTGTATAAAACATTCTGGTGAAACAAAAGAGAAAGTCAAAGTCGTATCAGCTTTTTGTGGTTTGCAAAACAACTACAAGGGAATAGAAGTGGTGACAGCTGAAGATTGCAATTGAAAATGTTTTCCTCTGATCAGAATAGTCACAAGCTTCAAGTTGGTTGAAGGCAGTGAAAGAAATCACAAATGATGTAGATAATGAAGCAAGTAAGCATTGAGTTTGATCACTGTAAGAAACAAGCTCAATTTTATAATGTTAAAATGACCAGAAAGGAAGTCAGTGCAAATAAAAAGTCTGCATCTAAATATACTGATGTTTTGAAGAAACTCTTCTTCCTGAGTTCAAATCTGATCTCAGACACTAGCTGTGTGACTCTGGGCAAGTCACTTAACCCTGTCTGCCTTAGTTTCTTCCTCTCTAAAATGAGCTGGAGTAGAAAATGGCAACCTACTCCAGTATTTCTGCCAAGAAAACCCAGAGTCTCGGGAAGAGTCGGACGTAACTGAAAATGACTGAACAACAAATGCAGAAGTCAATCTTAAAACAATGCTTGTTTATCAGAGCTACAACCATCAATCACTTCCAGTTCTTTGGTGGTCAAATAAGAAAGCAAATATGACTGAAGCGATTTTTGAAGACTGTTTTTCAAGTTATTTTAGCCCAGATGATGAAAAATGTTGCAAGGATAGCAATATCACATTTAAAGCCTTACTGATTTTTGATGATGCTACACATGCCTTCCAGCTACATTCATCAGGTGAGAATGTGTATGAAAATCTGCCATCGTGCATATAAAGCTTTCTGCACACATTTATGAAGATTTAAAGACAGAGAAGACAATTCAGCCTATCCTGCTAAAATATTTTAAATACGAGGGAGGGAGAAAGAAACTTTGGAACTCAAAGATTTTAAAAGCAATGTTAAAAATAGTTTTTATGTGTAATTGGGGAAAAATAAAATATTAAGAAAAATTTGAAATGGGAATCAAGTTTTTGTCATTTTCAGTGTAAGCTTGTCTTTAGGCACAATATTCAGTCATTTTTAATGCTACTTTCTATGGCTCTTCTATTAATAAAGTTGACTCAAATATAATTCTTATCCTTTGCTGTTATGTAATAAACATTAATTTTAAAAAAATGTTTCAATGCATATTTCTATTGGTTTGGACCAATTATAATAATTTACATATAATTGTAATATTCAAGTTCAATTAGTGCAAATTCAAAAAATGTGACCACTTCATAGGATTAATTCACATTGATTGAGACCTACCCTGTACTATTTAACTTGATGATCTTATCAGCTCCCATAGATTCAATTATCATCTCTATGCAAATAATTCTCTGATCCATTTATCTAGCCCTAGCCTCTCTCCTAATCTCATACTCTCTGCCTATTAGACATCTCAAACTGAATGGTTCAGCAACATATCTAAAACTAAATTTAAGGGGTAGCTAGGTGGCTCAGTGAATAGAGCACCAGCCTTGGAGTCAGAAGGACCTGAGTTGAAGTCCAGCCTCAGACGCTTGACACACTGACTAGCTGTGTGACCTTGGGCAAGTCACTTAACCCCAATTGCCTTGCCCTCAAAACAAACAAACCCCCAAGCTTATTATTTTTCCATTAAAATCATCCCTTCTTCCTAACTTTACTACTACAGTTGAGAGTACCACCATTTCCCCCAGTTACCCAAGTTTGAAATGAAGGACTCTCACTCTTTCTCACTCACCTGTTGTCAAGGCTGTCCTAACTTCAAACACTGCTGCCAACCTAATACAGGCCCTCATCACCTTATGCCTGGACTATTGCAATAGGCTGCTGTTGGCTCTGCCTGCCTCAACTCTCTCCCCATTCCAGACCATCTTGTACTCATCTGTCAAATTGATCTTTCTAAAGCACAGGTCTAACCATGTCACCTCCCTATTACCTCCAAGAGAAAATAAAAAATTCTCTGTTTAGTCTTTAAAGATCTTCATAACCTGATCCCTTCTAACCTTTTTGGTGTTCTGCCTTACTCCACATCCCCTTCCATCCAGTGATACTGGCCTCTTCGATGTTCCTTTCAGAAGATACTCAGTCTCCCAACTTTTCACTGGCCATCTCTCATTCCTAGAATTCTTTCCTTCCTCATCTCCATCTCCTGACTTCTCTAGTGTTCAAGTCTCAGTTCAAATCCCATCTTCTGAAAAAAGCATTTTCCAATCCCCTTTAGTACTAGCACCTTTCCTCTGAGATTATCTCCAATTTATCCTGTATATATCTTGTTTGTAATTGATTATTTGTGTGCTTTCTCTCCCAATCCAGCCTTGGACACTCACTAGCTAGCTATGTGACCCTCAACACAACCTCTGTTGAGTCTGCCTCAGTGAAACAAGGATAATCATAGCACCCACCTCACATGTTTGTCGTGAGGATCAAAGGAGATAACAATTGTAAAATGCTTAGCATGGTGTTGGGCACATAGTAGGCATTTAATAAGTACTTGCTCCCTTCCCTTCCCCAAGAGACTATGAGCATCTTGAGAACAAGGACTGTTTTTGTTTTACTGTATATCAGGTTACACCCATTCCATCAGATATATCTAGCCAAAGGATCCTCTCATTTTTCAAGCCACATAAATGTAGTCATTTACATCAGTCACACTACAATCCAAATAAACTATGAAGATAGCCCAAGGCACAATTTATGCACAGAATCTGCACGACACAGATGCTGGGCCTATTGAGAGCCTACAAGATAATTTATTGAGCATTTCACAAAATTTGCTGAATGAAAGTGGAGTGCCAGTACAATTGCTTTTGGGAGCTTTGACTCCAATAGTCTATAAATGATTTTGAAGGTATATAAGCAAAGGGGCTGTGAGCCATCCTTCTCATATGCCTTATGGCATCAGTGACTCCTTGTATAGTGCAATGTCATGTTAAAATGTTTTGGAGTCATGAGGCCTGGGATTAAGTGCTGGCCTAGACACTGCTTAAGTGACTCCAAACAAATCCTTTGTAAAATGTGAAAAATAATACGATCAAAAATTAAGAGCCAAAAGGGAATTTAGATGCCCCTGAGTAAAATCTCCTAATTTTATAGAAGAGTCACAGAATGAGTCAGTGATCTCCCCATGGTCACACAGCAAGTAGTGTATCTAAGGCAGAATTTGAATCCAGTACTTACTGATTCTAGGTCCTCGGCACTATCCACTACACAATATTGCCTCACAGCCTCACAACATTTTTGTGAGCAAAATATTTTGTAAACTTGAAATCCTTTTATAAAAGAACAATAGAGGGGCAGCTAGATGGCGCAGTGAATAAAGCACCAGCCCTGAAGTCAGGAGGACCTGAGTTCAAATGTGGCCTCAGACACTTAACACTTCCTAGCCCTATAACCTTGGGCAAGTCACTTAACCCCAACTGCCCTCAAAAAAAAAAAAAAGAAAGATAGAAGCACACCTGATCTGGGGTCTAGAAGACCTGAGTTCAAGTCACTTGTTAGCTCTATGACCCTGGGCAAGTGACTTAACCTCTGTTTGCCTCAGTTTCCTCATCTGTAAAATATAATAGCACCTACTTCCTAGTGTTGTTGTTGAGGGTCAAATGAGATACTAATTGTAAAGTGTTTAGCACGGTGATTGGCACATACTAAGTGCTATGTGTGTTTACTACTAACTGTATTACTTGGAGTTAGGAAGACACAAATTCAAATCCTCTCTCAGGTATGGCTATGTGGCCCCAGGCCATCATCTCTCAGCCTCAAGTTCCCTTATCTATAAAATGGGAATTTAATTGTACCTACTTTCCACACTTGTGAGGATCAAATGAGTTGCTTTATGGAAAGCGCTTTGTGAGCCTTCGAGTTCTAGAGAAATGCTAACGGTGATTATGAAAGACTATCTCACATTCTAGCTATGCTTTGACTTGGCGCTGTTGACCATGGCCACCGGTCCAATGTTTCTGGTCTTCTGTCCTGCCAAAGGAGTGAATCTGGATTTGAACTCAGTTCTTCTTGGTTCCCAGTCTGGCCATCTATCTACTGAGCCCTCTAGCCACCCGTAAATATATACCTTGTAAATATATTACAATATTATTATTGCAAGCAATATTATTATAAATATATTACTATGATATCATAAAAATATAGTAAATTTCACCTCAGCTAATGACAACTGAAATTAGGGTACAAGACTGAACAAATAGCATTTATCTATAAGTGAATTCTATATAGAAATCTCCATTTTTCTACCAGTTATTGAGACATGTGATAGTAAGAAATTCACAGTACAAGGCTGTTTTCATAACTCTCTCAAAGAACAGAAACACCTCTAAATATAGCTGTCTTCAGATAAACATGGTAACATGCCATGAGACCCAAAGATTTGGTAACAGATCTTTTAATGGTTAAAAAAATAGTCAAAACAAACCAAAACATTCCATCAATAAAATGAAAACTGACATCATCACATCACTGTCTTTTCATATGGCACACTTACATCTTTCCATTTTAAACTTGTAAAAGGCACCACATGTTAACATAATGAAGAAACTTTAAAAAAAATTCATACAATTCCCACGATTTCTTTTTTTTATATATATAAGTAAATATATTTTAAGGCAGGTATTTTATGTGCAAAACAGAAGAACAGGGGGAAAAAACCCACATTAACACCACACAGCCTTATCCAATCGTCTTTTTTTTTCAACACAGCGAAACAACTGTGTGTCAACATCGTCACAATACAGTACAATGAAAACAGTGTCTTCCTTAAGAAAGCCTAAGCAGAATGCTGAAAATGTCAGTCTCTTTCACATCAGTTTTTTGGCCAAACATTTTGGCTTTTCACTTGTCCTTAAAATTACTCATTTTTCCTCATTTCTTCTTTAAGAAATGTCCATATTAATTTGTTCACTATGTCAGGTTGATCTTGCTGAAGCCAGTGACTGGCTTCAGACAAAATTGTCAGCCTGAAATGGCTCTTGACATAAATCCTTGTGACTTCAGCCATCTCCATGTCCATAAATGCATCTCTTTCTCCCCATAAGAGCAATGTTGGTGTGGTCACCTTATGATACTTTAGTGGCAGGCAGCTGTGAAGAAAAGGTACAGGGGCTTACAATGCATACTCAAAATTAACACACCATTTTTTCTAATGTGGCAGGCAGTATGTGCTCTCCTGGGAAACCAATCTGTGTATTCAATCTATTAAGATTCACTCTCTGAAAAAGGATGCTGGAAATAATAAGAACTAACATTTGTGTGGGACATGAAGGGTTACAAAGTGCTTCGCATGACACTTTAAATAACTCAATGTAGTGGGTGCCATTTTTGTCCCTATTTACAGATGTGGAAACTGAGGTCAAGAGATATTAAGTTACTTGTTCTAGACTCACATAGCTAGTATCTAAGATAAGATTTGAAACCAGGTCTTCCTAACTCTTAGTGGTTAACAGAATTTAAATTTGATTCTAGTCAGATAATTCATTAAGAAGATTCATTTACTTTAAATATACGTATACATATACATATACATATACATATACATATACATATACATATACATATACATATACATATACATATACATACACATATGTATTGGGCAGCTAGGTGGCGCAGTGAATAGAGCCCCAGCCCTGGAGTCAGAAGGACTTGAGTTCAAATCCGACCTCAGATATTGAACACTTGCTAGCCCTATGACCTTGGGCAAGTCACTTAACCCCAATTGCCCTGCCCTCTCCCCCCCTGCAAAAAGAAAAAAAAGAAGTAAGAACTCCTGAAGGTTGGGATGAAAGGGAGCTTTGATCTGTTTCCCTATAACTCTTGCTCAGTCATTTAAGAGTCATATCTGACTCTTCAAGAACTCGTTTGGGGTTTTCTTGGCAAAGATACTGGAGTGGTTTGCCATTTCTTCTTCCAGCTCATATTACAAATGAGGAAACCGAGGCAAACAGGGTTAAGTGACTTGCCTAAGTTCACACAGCTAGTAAATGTCTGAGGCCGGATTTGAACTCAGGAAGAGGAGT
The DNA here is from genome assembly GCA_028627135.1 of Pseudochirops cupreus. Lineage (NCBI taxonomy): Eukaryota > Metazoa > Chordata > Mammalia > Diprotodontia > Pseudocheiridae > Pseudochirops > Pseudochirops cupreus. Next base: position 30,911,686 of record CM053584.1, read on the forward strand.
TTTCCTGACTCCAGGCCTAGTAGGGTATCCACGTGCACCACCTGGCTACCCTATAAGTGTATTTAGTTTTTACTGCTTGTAAATAATTTCTGATATTTAAAAAAAATGAACATATGAACTAGGAAAATTTCTTATGTATTTAACAAAGCCTAATAGTCTTTCTCATCATACTTAATATTTGGTCTACTAATAATATCGTTCTACTCAAGTAAACATCTGTCCTGTGCCATGTTAGCTGATTGGCTGCTGCACACCCACGCTCTGTCACACAGGAAGGAGTGGCATGATGACCTCATGCGGATGGTAATGACCTTCCCTCCGTAAATTAGGAGGCAAATCATTCCTTTCACGTGACAGGAAACATACAGATTTGTATGACTTCCCCAAACGATTAGCAGCAAATGATACAGACTGGAGTCCTTCCCCCCCCACCCCGTGACAAATCAGCTGTAAATTCCCACTTTCTTAGATGAAAATTAATAAGATAACTGAATTTCAAACAAAGTTTCCATTGTTCCTAGTGAAAGACACACAGACAAAAAGCAAAGCAGACAAATGAACCCAATCCATGCAGCTGGATTCCCCCAAAGACTAGAAAAACACGGAGCTCCTCTGTCCTGTCCTGGAGAGGAAGCCTTGAAAGACACTGACCTGAAGATGTTTCGGAAATGGTTTATTGGGCCTGTCAGCGCTCCAGGTTGAGAAAACACGTATACGTAAGCTTCAAGATCTTCTGGGGTTAATCTGCACCCTTTCTTTCCAATGCCAGTCCTCTGGCTAGTAAATAAATGTTTCAGAGCCTGTGGTACATAAAAGGTGAGTTCTTGAGATGCTGTTGCATAAATCCAATCGTTGCTTTCTGATGGAAGGTTGAAGTGGGGACAACTACCCGGTATGGCCCCCCTCCTCTAGACAGGTCACTATCCTCACCTGCCCCACCCTTACTGATATTTTTGCTTGTGCTGCTTTTCCCATATGTGCATCCAAATTCTAGGAGGTCCATCACCCCAAAACTTTGCCTGAATCAATTCAATTCAACCAATATTTATTAAGCAGCTTCCATATGCAAAGGCAAGTTTGCTAGGTTCTGGGGATACAAGGAATCAGTCCTTGCTCCCAAGGAGTTTCCATATTATTAGGGAGATATAACATGTAAATGGTTAAGTATAGTATAAGATAGGGTGTGATGAGAACTCTAGGAATAGTTGAGAAAGGAGAAAATACTAGTAGCTGAGAGATTCAGGTAAGAGAAGTTAGTTTAATATTGTATTAATAACGAATTATTAAATTGGGATTCAGGCTTTTCTCCTCCATTTCCTTATTAAGGCTCAGCTCTTGTTAAAAAGTTAGTTTCTGAAGGACATGACTGATTGCTCTTAGCCCTCAAAGAGCATGCACTTCAATTTTAGGAGTGACTCCATCTTCTTGGAAGGGACCTCACCCTTACCCCCACCCAACTAGGGAACCTAACTTTTGTATAAACAGAATCCAGGCTGGGTGAGTTCTTACCCTGGGGAAAGGAGCCTCTGTCCTTGTCCCCTTTCATTAGAGTTTGGGGTGACTCAGCTCAGGAAGGAGCAAACCAACCAGAGTGGTCTGGATGGAGATAAATTCCCCTGTCCAGAGTGCTGACGGTGACTGAGTCTCATGATTAAGTCTCCTTTTCAACAGGAGGAGCTGAAGACTTTTAGCCTACCTCCTCATTAAATGTCCACCAATCAGAGTTGATTTTCACTTGGCAAAGGAACTCCCTTTCAGAAGGGATTTAAGGTTTTCAGGATCTCCATTAAATATCTTTGGTTACTGAGAGAAATTGCTGACCATCTATTGATTGCTGGCTAGCCTAATTAATAAATTGATTGTCAATTACCTAGAAACTCTGTCTCTTGGGGTATTTCATTCAGCATACCTGAATTGGGCCTTGAAAAAAAGAATTAGGAATCTAAGGGGTAGAGATTCATTCATTCATTCAATAAACATTTATTAAGCACCTACTCAGTAACAGTTACTGTGAGGGAAGGAAGGGGTGCACTCCAAGATCAATACTTGGAGGAAGGTGATGGAATATTCAGTTTGAGGAACATCTAGTAGTCTAGTTCATATTGTAAAAGAGTACAGAGAGGAGTATAATGTGAAATAAGGCTGAAAATGGAGGTTGGCACTAAATTCTGTAGGCCTTTTAATGGGAGTCAACAGTATCTGAATTTTATGTTAGAGATAAAAAGGAGTCGCTGAAGACTTTTGAGTAGGAAAGGGACATGGTCAGACCTTGAACTTGGGATGTTGGCTTTGGCAGCTGTGTGGAGGATGGTTTGAAGAGAAGAGAGACTGAAAGCCAGGAGGCTAATTAGAGAGCTATTCAAATAGCTCAGATGAGAGGTAATAAAGCCTGAACTATTGTGACAGACCTTCAGTTTGAGAGAGAAAGGGATAAATGTGAGAGATGTCATGGAAATAAAATGAACAAAACCTGTCAAGGGAGTAAATGTAGGGGGTGAAAGAGGGAGAAGTCAAGGGTGACTGAGCTTTCAGACATGAATGCCAGGGTGTATGGTAAGTACAGGATGAAGAAATGGGACAACCAGGTGGAGGTTTCCACCTGGCGATGCTGCCTAGAGTTCAGGGAAGAGATTGGGACTGGGATATGCAGATTTGGGAGGCATCTGCCTCAAGGTGATAACTGAATACATAGGAGGAGGTGAGAGTAATAAAGGAGAAGGGGAGGAGAAGGGGCCCAGAGCAAAGCCTTGGGGAATACCTATGCTTGGGGAAGGCTAGAGGAAGACACTAAACAAATATAGAAGGGGCAGCTGGGTGGTGCAGTGAATAGAGCATGGGCCCTGGAGTCAGGAGGACCTGAGTTCAAATGCTGCCTCAGACACTTGACACACTTACTACCTATGTGACCTTGGGCAAGTCACTTAACTCCAATTGCCTTGCCTTCCCCCCTCCAAAAAAATATAGATGAAAATGGGAGAGAAATAGTGAGAATAACGGTGTCTATTATTTGTTGTGAAGATCAACCGAAATACTATATGTGAAGCTCTTTGCAAACTGTAAAACTAGATAAATGTTATCATCACCAGTATTGTTGTTGCTGCTGTTACCCTTCTCTTTCTCCTTCTCCTCCTCCTCCTCTTCCTCATTATCATCACACTATTAGAAGGAATATTCAGATAGGTTAGGGAGAAACATGGTAGATAGAGCAGTGTCTCAGAAGCCAAAAGAAGAGTGTCCAGAAGAAGGAAGTGGTTGGTCAGGACAAGATCAGGTAAGTCAACAAGCATTTATTAAGGGCTTACTAAGTGCTGAATGCTGGGGATACAAATAAGAACGAAAAAAAGAAGACAGCCCCTGCCCTCAATGAGCTTACATTCTAATGGGGGGGGGGGAAGGGAGATAACACATTAAAAGGGAGCTAAGATGGCACCAGGGAGGAGTGCAGGAGTCAACAATACTGAAGCAAGGTCAGGAAGGCTGAGGTAAGGCCAGTGAATTTGAAATTGGTAACTTTTGAGAAAGCCACTTCATTGGAGCAGTTCAATTCAAAAGCCAGATCTAAAGGGGTTGAGCAGTGAGTGATGGGGTAGTAGGCTCAACAAGTCAAGAAAACACTCCTCATTTGGCCTCTAAATTGAGAAGAGAGACCTAGGAACAAAAGAAGCCCAGCTCTGATGAACATGAGCACTGAACTCAGCTGGAGGTAATCAATCCCCCCATGTGGATTCTGGATCAGGGGCAGCTCTGTTCTGTGCCATAGGGTAAAGAGAAACTCTTTTGTCTGTCTGCTAACAAGGAACTGGGATAGCACTAAAAAAAAAAAAAAGACACCCAAGGAGGTAACTGGGTCCTTTTTTCCTTTCTGTGGTGAGCCTGGAAGTTGAGTTAGTGGAAAAATCCTGTGGGTGGGAGAGGGAGCTAGCCCCTGGGAAGTTACAGGGAACACACAGTCCTGATCTCGTTGAGAGAAAGGCAAGAGTGCTGCTTTTGTTCTTTCTAAGGGAAAGAAGCATCTTCTAGGCTATGACCTTGTGAACTCCTAGAGGGCAAGAGAGAAGATCCAGAGATCTTCTCTGTCAGATATCTAGAAGGTGGAATCCATCCCAGATTTTGTAGACAGCGGAGCCCCAGGAGGAATGAAGTCCCAAATGACCTGCCTGACTCCGGCAGAGCAGAGAATGCAAATCGACAAGCAACAATCATTTATTAAGCGCCGAGGCTGTATAGGGGAGAGTGTGGGGCAAATGTTTGGACTTCTATTCTTGCTCTATCTGCTCAGTAAAGATCCCTTTGTGAAAGCTAACTAATGTTCGTTGGTTAAATGATTCTGGGGCTTAAATCACTTTGGGGAATTGATGATAAGAGTTAGCTAGGTGGCATAATGGATAGAGCCCTGGGACTGGATTCAGGAAGTTCTGAATTAATCCAGCCTCAGACACTTACTAGTTGTGTGGCCCTGGGCAAGTCACTTAACTTCTGTTTGCCTCAGTTTCCTCAACTGTAAAATAATAATTGTACCTACCTCCCAGGGTTGTTGTGTGGATCAAATGAGATAATATCAACAAAGCACTTAGCACAGTGCCTGGCACATGGTAGACACTATAAATATTAGCTATGATGATGATGATGATATAAGGGAGATGTTAATTGTAACTAGAAGTTGATATTGGGAAGAATCCAACACAGTGGGGTCTCAAACAGAGATCTTTAAAGAAGGGCACCCTCAACCTCTCAGGGGAACCGCTAGAATACTGAAGGAGATGGAGCCTTGCTTTTAGCACTTGACTTCCCAGTTTGAGCCAGAACTGAAATAAGGATCCCCAAAGCCTGAAGTCTACAAATGGGATGAAAGGTCGAAGGGATGTCAGGGTCTAACGAATCATTTTAAAGGATAGTAGATCCTTGGTATGTTTATAGGTAAGGAAGAGCTAGTAAATAGGGATTGATTAAAAATGCAGGAGAGAAAGAATGATAGGGCAAGCTCCTGAAAAAGGTAATTCCACTTAATATTTACTGTTCCCCTACCTGACTGTCCAGGGTACTCACTGATTTTGTTCAATTTAACACTTTATTGTATAATGTTTTATGTTGTTTTTTAATTGTTTCAAGCCTAATTATTTCATGTTTGTAAGTATGAAATGGGGGCATCATTTCATTGGCACAAGCACATTGGTGATCATCTTTCTGAACTCCTTTGCCCACCGAGGCTACCTCTTTCTCTGTCTCTCCTCTTACCATCTCCTGCCATCTCCGCCATCCTTTCTCCTTCCCCAACACAAACTTGACAGTCCTTGGCTTTATATGTGGGCAGTTCAAATGCCAGCACATGCCAATTGTCTAGACTAATGACAGGTTTTTAAAGGCTTTCTGCATGATGCAGATAGTCAGGAATAGAGGTACTGGAATGCTACCAAATGAGGGCTATTGTCTAAAATACAGAAAATAGAAACCTGGAAAACAAAGCAATTAAAAAGATGAAATCTTTAAATCATATAGTAAAGTTTCCCATTGCCCATGAGTTGATTCTCTTAAGGGCCAAATTTGATTAAAATCTTTCTCAGGAGCGTCAATAATTGCATTTATATAAACTCACCTTGAAGTCATTTATGGTGAACATGAATTCTGGGAACCATGGCATTTGAAAGAAGAAGTAGTAGCCAGATCTGATCAGCTGTGAAGGGTGCCAGAGGATGTATTCTGAAACAAAAATGCCCAGGAATTAAAAGCAAAAACTGATGATCTTTGGGGAAAAAAATGACCGGACAGACAAATATACTGTGTTAAGATTATAAGGAAGTTAAATCAATCAATTAGCCTTTATTGAGTACTACTATGTGCCAGGTACTGAGTTAGGTGCTGGGGATATAGATGTACATTTAGGGAGTGCTAATATATAAGAAATATTAATATGGGTAAGCCCTAAACAGGCATAAATTTAAAAAATTTACAATAGGCACTAGAACTTTATTATAATGCTCTTTGCTCTAGAGAGGAATTCACTATGAGGTAGGTCCATCTTAGACCATATCCTGAAGGGATTTTTTACAAAAAATAATAATGACCAAAATCATAACAGCATTTATATAGCACTTTAAGGCTTTCAAAGTGCTTTTACATATGTTATCTCAATCTGATGAGGTAAGTGATGTTATTATCTTCATTTTACAGATGAGGAGATTCAGGCTAAAAGAGATCAAGGGACTTGGCCAGGGTCACACAGCTAGCAAGTGTCTGAGGCAGGATTAGAATTCGTGTCTTCTGACTCCACAGTCAATACTCTATCAACTTCGTCACTTAGGGGTCCTCTAGATTTTGCTAATGAAATATCAAAATGGCTTTGTTCAGTGATGATTTCATCTCATATCATGCGTCCTATCCTATCCAGCCATCTTCCTGGCTATTTTCTTGCCCACTCACCTGCCATGAGCATATACCCCATTATACTCACCCCAGCTTTCCACTTCTTGCTCTGGAAACAGAATCAAATCCACACTTCTGCTGCTTCTGGAAAGGGCTTGTCAATGGACCACCCAATGGCTCTCTTCACCATCCATATGACTTCTCAAACTAAAACACCCTTCCCTAGATTCTGGTCTCATATTTGTATAGTCTCCTTGTATTAGAATCTGTTTCCTGTGGGCAAGTTTTACCTAGATTTGTTTCTCTGGGTTTAGTGTAGTTCTTAGCATTCAAGAAATCTTAAGAAAGGTTTTTCGTTGATTCATTAAGATGGTCCCGTTGTCTGGATCATAAGAACAGTAAAGGGGCGCTGTTACAAGTGTCTTGGTGATATATTTTTACATTTCTTTTTAACAGCAGTATGTTAGATGTTCTAAGAATTAACAAAGACCTTTTAGAAAGTCAGGGATACACATTGTGGAGACAAGATATTGCAGAAGAGGGGGAAGGGAAGGTCAGATACTGCTCAATCTCATGTTAGTCTGTATAATGTCATCCTTGAAATTCATGCAGCCTGAACCTCAGTCCAAGGAAAGCTGAGTTCTGCCTCTTAAGTTCACTGTTGAGGTGACTCAACACTGTTGCCAGGGACGTATGGGAAGGTAATTATTTGTTGTTATTGTTTAGAAGGTTTCCATAGTATCATACAATGAAAGAAGGAGAGTGGGAAGGGAACTGAGAGGCCATCTAATCAAACACTCTCATTTTATAGATAAGGAAACAAAAATCCAAGGAAGATTGGACCACACAGGGGAAGTAACTTGGCAAGGCCACATAGGGACTGAGTGGTCACAAGCAGAATTTGAATCCTCCGATTTTGGAACCTTAATGTCTAGCTTAGTTGTTATACCTCTTGTCACAATTAATGCAAGGATATATTTGCTATTTAGGAGCTTTATAACTGCAGGCGCCATATTCCTTTTGTGAATGTAATTGACATTGCTCATTGCAGAATGTGTTCATGACTGCCCACATTTTTCTGTAGCTAGAATGAGAAATTGAGGACCTTTCTCTCTAATATTAATATTATAGATTAGGATTTTCTTCCCCGGGTAAACTCCTCCCTGGACATAAGGTAGCTTGAGCTGTACAGGGAATGTGTTTGACACATCCGGTCTAAGTGACTTCAAGGCATCTTCTCTCTCAAAATCTATGGTCAATTATTATACAGTGTTCCAAAAGAACAAGCCCCAGACTGTGGGACATTTTAAACTTCTATCCCTTGTGCTCAAAGCTGTCCCTTTTCACAATTGTTCTCACTTTTAATATACTCATCTTAATCTATTGTCTGGGGGAAGGCCTCAAGGTACTAAGTATGTGGGCTTTGGGAGAGCTATTTTCCTCAACATTCAGAGGCCACTCTGACAATAATTTTTTGCTTACTTTTGGGTTGACAGCTATATTCCAAAGAGATGAAGTTTCCAGAAATGTAATCTGCATAGGTGGGGCATTATCATATTGAGTTTTTTCTAAAAATCTCTATTTAGCAAGAAGACCTATTTGGCAACATGATTAGAGATCTCAGCATAATTAAGGGAAGAATAGACATATACAGAGCTCTGTAAGGTTTGCAAAACACCTTCCGTACAGGACCATATCTGTTCCTCACAACAACCCTGTGAAATAGGGGCTGTTGTTATCCTCATTTCACAGATCACAAAACTGAGGCTGAGTTGCTCAGGGTCACGTGGCTAGGTAAGTGTCTGAAGTAGCATCCGAAATCTAGTCCTCCTGTCTTAAAGTCCAGCATTTTGTTCACAATAGCACTCAGCTGCCTTTATTATTGAATGTTGGCAAATTGTAGGGAGAAATAGATTGCTGAACTCATATTGACTCAGGCTGTGCCCTAGTTCTCATTGACAGAAGAGTTTGGGAAACATCACCGACTGTCATTTTAGTTGAACTGAGCAGCCAGCCGTCTCTCTGGCAGAATAAATTGAGCAAAAAGACTTCTGGGTCAACTGGGCAAATGTGGAGATGGCTCAATACAAAGTTATGGGTGAAAAGGCCTCTGAGGACGAATATCAATGTAGCTCAGTCTAAAACCTGAATTCTCTGTTGTCTAGCTGAGAGATTCAATATATTCTGCTTGGTCCCAGAGGGTAGACCTAGGGACAATGAGGAGTGTCAGAGGGATTGGTATAAGGAAAAGCTTCCTAACAATTAGCGCTATCCCAAAATGAAATGAGTTTCCAGGGAGGTAACGGGTTCTTCCTTATTGGCTATCTTCAAGCAAAGCCTGGATTATCACTCATTGGGTATGCTAGGGGGAAGGGGGAGGAATTCTTATGAGTGTGGGTTGGACTCTAGGGGTTCTGAACCATCTTTTGGGCCTGGACCTCTTTGGCAATCTGAAGAAGCTTATGAAACCTTTCTCATAATTATGTTTTTAAATGCATAAAATAAAATATAGTGGATTACAAAGGAAACCAATTATATTGAAATAGAGTTTCAAGTGCTTACTTAGTACAGTGCCTGTCCCATAACGGATATCTAATCCATGTTTGCTGACCTCACTTAAAAGTCATTATTATCATTTTCTTAAAGACAAAGTTGAGAGATCCTAGGCCTAGAGTGGAATCCCTGGGTGATGGCCATTGAGGCGCCTTCTGACTCTGAGGTTCTGTGATCCCCTGGCCCTATCTCTAATATTGCAAAGCTAGGACAACTGGATATCTGCACAACTCAAATTGTATGTTCATAATGTAGCAAAATTTCTATTCAGGGATCATTTCTAGAGTAGTTATTCAGGTATATTCCCCCATCTCTCCCCTGTCACAACCCTTGAAAATTTCCATTTTTCCCCTCTCGGTTTATTTTAAAGAAGGAGGGAAATCCAAGATGATTTTTCTGTGCACAATTTCCGCATTCCCTAAGCCCCTCATTTCTCATGGTGACAGGAGTTTTGAATTTAGATTGTAAGCTCCTTGAGGGCAGAGACTGTTTGCTTTTTAAAAAAAATATCCAGCACTTTGCACAGTGCTTGGCACATGTAGTCATTTTTTTCAGTCATGTTCTACTGTCCATGACCTCATTTGGGGTTTTCTTGGCAAACATACTAGAGTGGTTCACCATTTCCGTCTCCAGATCATTTAACAGATGAGGAACTGAGGCAAACAGGGTTAAGTGACTTGCCCAGGGTCACACAGATAGTGAGTATCTGAGACCATATTTGAACTCAGGAAGATGTGTCTTCCTGATACTAAGCCCAATGCTCTATCCACTGGATCGCTTAGTTGCTCCCCGGCACATGGAAGCCCTTAATAAATATGTGTTGACTTGGCTTGACTTGAACAAATGAAAACTTGGTAAGAGCTGGGGGAAGGGTGGGAATGGTTTAATGAAATGCTATTTGCTAAAAGTAAATATAAGTGAGCTCACTGGTATTTCTACTTCTTTCAGTTCCTCTTATCACAACTTCAGAGTTCCCCTGAAGAGGGCTGCCCCTACCAGTGATAGCCATAGCCATCAGCCAGAAGGCAAATCAGTTTCAGAGCTGCCACGACTCACTATTGTCAAACCAATGTCATTGCATAATCCTTTCCTCCTGCGTTTTCCTTCCTCACCTTCCATTTAAATAAGCACAATAGTAGCTTAAAGGGCTTGTGCATGTGTGCATAAACTTATATAAGGAAATATGCTGAGATCTGCTTCTCTAAGATTGTAATTAACCTTGATTTCCCCATTAGGGATGTTCCCGAGGCATCTCAAAATCAACACGTCCACAAGAGAACTCATTATGTTTCAACCCAAATCTACTCTGCTTTTGAACTTGCCCACTGACACTGGGGGCAACACTGCTTCTGGACACCCAAGTTCACAGCTGGAGAATTGTCACTGACTCCTTACTCTCCCTCATCCCACACATCTGATTGGTCAGAAAGTCTTGTATCTTTCTCATTTGCTCACATATCTACACTCATGTCTAATCCAAGTCCTCTTCTCCTTTTACATCAACCACCGCAACAGCCTCCTAATTGGTCTTCATGTCTAAAGTTTTCCTCCTCTCTAATCCACCTGCTTTGTTGTTGCTGTTTAGTCATTTCAGTCATATCCAACTCTTTGTAATCCTATTTGGGGTTTTCCTGGCAAAGATGCTGGAGTGGTTTGCCATTCCAGCTCATTTTTTACATATGGGGAAACTGAGGAAAACAGGGCTAAGTGACTTGCCCAGGGTCACACAGCTAATAAGAGTCTGAGGCTGGATTTGAACTCATGAAGAGGGGAAACTTCCTTATCCTAGACCTTGTGCTCTCTGCACTATGGCACCACCTGGCTTCCCTAATCTACCTGTACACAGGTGTCCAAGTGATACTTTCAAAACAAAGGTAAAACTATGTCACTCAGACTCTGCTGGCTCCCTCTCACTTATAGAATCACATTCAAAATCCTTTGGCTTTTCGAAAGCCTTCGCAACCAGACTCCAACCTATTTTTCCAGCTTTAGAATGTATCACTCCCTTTCACACGCTCTTTGAACCAGCAGGACTGCACTTCTTGCTGGTTCTCACATAGCACATTCTATTTCCTATCTCTAACTCTGTCTCCCCTTGCCCAGGATGCATTCCCTTCCTTCCCTTAGTCTTAATCTACTACAATCCTTACTTACCTTCAAAGCTCATCCTAATTGCCTCCTTGTGAGGATTTTCCTAATTCTATCCCACTGCTAGTGTCTCCCTGTAAACCATGTGTGTGAGGCTGGGGGGGGGGGGTAGGGAGGTGGGAGAGAGGAAGCATTTAAATAGTACTTACTGCATACCAGGCATTGTGCTAAGTGTTTTACAAATATTGTCTCATTTTATCCTCACAGCAACCCTGGAAGGTAGGTGCTATAATTATCTTATTATACAGATGAGGGAAATGAAGCTGATGGAGGTGAACTGATTTGCCCAGGGTCACACAGCTAGGAAGTGTCTAGGTTGGATTTGAACTCAGGTCTTCCTGACTTCTATGCAGTGTGGTGCCACCTCACCTAGCTGCCCCATGTATATGTGTATATATACACACATCTATATATGCATGTATATTATATACACACATATATGCATACACATGTGTGTATGCATATATGCACATATATGTGTGTGTATATATATGTGTATGTGTGTATATACATATACATACACACACACATATATACTTACAGCAAATCTCCCCTAATAGAATGTAGGCTCAGTGAGGGCAGGGATCATTTCATGTCAGATTTATGTCTTTGTATCCCCAGCGCCCATCACCAAGCATAGTGTCTGGCACAAAGGAAATGATTAATAAATGCTTGTTGACCAACTGATCGATTGGTTGTCACTGCATAGTACACAACTACAGGGTTGGTGTAAATTTCTATTTTTGCAGCTTCATCAATTTGGTCTCATTCATTATGTAAACATGGAAGCTTACAAATAGAGACTTGTACAACCCACCTGTGAATACATTTGGGTGAGGAAAATTAATCACAACAAGCTTGGTCACCAGTTCTGGATAACAGACGGCAATGAGCCAGGCAATCATCCCTCCCCAGTCATGGCCAATCAGAACACACTTACTGTAACCTGAAAAAAGAACAAATACATACATACATAGACACATGTGTTCGTAATACATATATACACATTATATATTTACAATACATATACACATACATACATACATATAGAGACAGAGATTGAGGGTATGGGAGAGAGAGAGGAGAATGAGAAGGGGGCAGAGGGAAAGAAAGAGAAAGAGAAAGAGAGAGGAGAGAGAGAGATTGGTCTACCCTCATGAACAGCAATCAAGTTTTACTTCACATGATATTATTGCCTTTCTGATCTCTCTTTGTTCTAGTCATAACAACAAGCTTTGATACAATGCTTTAAGGTTTGCAAAGCAATTTTAAAATATCTCATTTATTCTTACAACTACCCTATGAAGTAGCTGTCTTCATTATCTCCACTTTATAAATGAAGAAATTGAGGTGGCCAGAGACAAAGTGACTTGCCCAAGGTCTCCAAGTTACTGTGTCTGATGTTGGATTGGAATTCAGATCCTCCTGACTCCACATCCAGTACTTTGTCCACTGTACTTTCTAGCTAGTTTAGTGGATATGGCTTCAAAAACTACACCGCCATCATGTTCAAGAACATTATCGAGGTCCTTCTGTAGTGCATATAAAAATTACTTCTTGAATGCTGAAAGAAATTTTATTTATACTAAACTCAGACAAGTCCTATTAAAGTTTAAGTTTAAAATTGTTTGCTTTCTCAATGAGTGGTGGTGAAGAGAGAGAAAGGGAGAGAATTTAGAACCCAAAGTTTTAAAAAAGAATGTTAAAAAGTGTTTTCACATGTAACTGGGAGAAAAATAAGATACTAAAATACTAAACAAATTTCTAAAGTAAAGTTTAAATTTAAAATTTTCTAAATGTTAGAGTCACATTTGTTTCTCCAATGAGTATAAAAAATAAAACCCATTGGTCTCAACTAACAGGGAATAGGTGTAGGTCGGGAGAGAATAGAGTCATAGATTTAAATCTGAAAGGGAATTTGCAGACTGAGTCGAATGCCATCATTGTACAGAGTAGAAAATTGAATCTAGGGAAGATTAAGTGACTTGCCCAGGGCCACAGAGCTACAAATTTTCTAAGGCAGGGTTTGAATTCAGGTCTTCCTGATCCCAAGTCTACCCACTGTACCTTGAGGAAGTCAGTGACAATCGGGAAAGTCTGAATTATAGAATTTATTTTATTTTTTCATTTTCTTATATTTTTCAATAAGCAAGCATTTATTTTCCCCTCCCTACCACCCAACCCCTCTTGACAAATATGCATGGTCAAGCCAAACATTGCTGCATCGTTCAAGTCCAAAAATGTATGTTTCATTCTACATCTTGAATCTATCGCTTCTCTGTTGAGAGGCAGGGACTTAGACCCGGCCTCTAAAGTCACGGCTGATTGCGATCAGAGACTTTGAGTCTTTCAAAGTCATTTGTCTTTATACTGGTGTTACCACCGTATAGATGGTTTTCCTGTTTCTCCTCACTTCACTCTGCATCAGTTCATCCAAAATTTTCCAGGTTTCTCTGAACCTATTCCTCTCCTTATTTATTGTGGCACACTAGAATTCCATTACATTCATAAACCACAATTTGTTCATTCATTCTCCAATTGGTAGGCACACATTTAATTTTTAGCTCTTTATTACCAAAAAAAGTTGCTATAAATGCTTTAGTACATACAGATCATTATAGAATTTATTTTAAAGAAATGCAATTTTATTACTTGGAGTCAGAAGGACTGGGTTCAAGTCCTGGTTACTTACTAGCTTTTGTGACCTTGGGGAAATAACTTTCCTTTTCTGGGTCTCTTTTTCCTCATCTGAGAAATGATGAGGTTGAACTAAATAATAGCTCAAATTTATATTGTGCATTAAGGACTGCAGAGTGCTTCATATATATATATATATATATATATATATATATATATACATACATATATATATATACATATACATATATATATACATACATACATACACACACACACACACACACACACATATATATATAGATATATAGATATATATATAGATATAATCTCAACAGTGCTGTAAGGTAGGTAATACAGGTATTATCATTTGTTGTGCAGATGAGGAAACTGAAGCTCAGAAAAATTATGTGACTAAACGATCTCTTTGCCAAAGTAGGCTAATAAGATGTTGCTAAAAAAAGCTTCCATAGGGACTATTTTTTAATGAATGAAGAGTGAAAATACTTGTTTGTAAATGAGGGCCTCTAAACTCTCTTTACCCTCTGATTCTTTCAGATAAATTCAACCATGCCCTTTGAAATCCTGTTCACATTAATGGTTCACTTAGCTATTTATATCTATAACGATGCTGCTCATATACCTAAAGAGTCTAAAATATCTTTTATGTCCACAACAATGCAGTCCAACTTATAACTCTCTTGGTGAAGGGGAGCATCTGTTTCTCCATAACCTCTCAAATCCAAAGCTACGACTCGATATTCACTTTTAAATTCCCGTAATTGGTGTCGCCAAGAGTACCTGTGTCAAAAAAGAGAAATTAAACATGGAAGATGAGGTTATCACCATGGTATATTAAATACTACAGAATTTCTAAGTGAAAAAACCATAAACTCTTACATCATTTGAGATGAAGAAAAAGAATAACCAGTATTCACATAATGTTTTAAGATTTGCAAAATGCATTACAGATATCATCTCATTTGGTTCTTGTAACACCCCTTATTTCCACCTTACAGATGAGAACTGAGGCAGAGGAAGTTGAGGATCAAAGGATTTGAACTCAGGTCTTCCTGAAGCCAAGTCCAGAGTTCTCTATCTACAGTGCCCCCTAGTGACCCGCAACAGAAATAGAAGTGAAGTGTCTATCAGCAAGCCGAGAAGAAGTGATGTTTTCCTCATCAGACAAGAACACAGGATCTCAGATTCAGATCTGGAAAGGATGTAGCGGTTACCTGGTCCCTTCACCTTCATAGTACGGATGAGGAAACTGAGGCCAGGAGGGGTGATGTGATTTGTCCGGAGGCAGACAGCCGGTAAGCAAAAGAGTCAGACTTTGAGCCGGGTTTATCTCTGCTTCGAGGATCATTTCTTTTCGCATTCTGCTAAACTGAGCTGTCCTTGTCAAAATCACCTTTATTTTACACTTTCATATACTCTGGCGCTGTCAGTCTGAGGAGCATTAACTAAATGATGAAGCTGAGCCAAGGTTTGTGTGAAGTCATTTCTTTTATTTCTAGGAGTAATTAAAAGATTTTATGATGACAAAAAATGAGAGTGAAGACTGATGGGAGAAATTGACCAAGGCTCCTTATCTAGACCAGCAAAAGGTGGAGTGAAAGGAGTAAAACTCTCTTTCAATGAAAGATCATTTGATTGACCTGAGACCACCTACTTATTTCCCTAAAGAAGCACACTTTACTCACCTGAAGCCATTGTAGAATGGGGCCCCATTTTTTTTTTAGCAGTAACAGCTTAGTAATGGATGAAACAGTCTAAAGATAAAAGAAAATCACCAATTACCATAGAAATATTAAAATTATAAAAGTTAGAGATAAAACTCTGCTTACTAAAGTTTAAATCCTCCTATGGCAATGATTTCAAATAAAGAATAGAAGTGAAATAAGTATTGGGGAGACTAAACTAAAAATTATTAATGAAAGAAGAGTAAAATCCAAAGATCAGTGAGATTTCAGTCTAGATGAGAAAAAAGTTTGGGATAAAAATTATATAAGAAGAATCACCGAAGTTTTTCATCAAGAAGGGACCTTTGAAGACATCAAGACAAACCCTCTCATTTTACAGATGAAGAAACTGAGGCCCAAAGAGGGGATGATTTTGCATGGGTGGGGAGGAGGGGACCAACAAAGGAAGGAATTTTGAAGGAAGCCAAGGAAATTAAAAGGTGGAGTTGAGGAAGGAGAGCATTCCAGGCATAGGGGACAGCTAGAGCAAAAATGCCAACATGGGAGAAGATTGTCATGTACCAGGAAAAAGCAAATAAATCAGTATTCTTGGATTGGAGGGTGTGTGAAGCTAAGAAAAGAGTAAGAATATGGAAAAACTAGGAAGGCATCTGATTGTTGCTGTTTAGTTGTGTCTGACTCTGATGCCATTTGAGTTTTTTTTTGGACAAAGATACTGGAATAATTTGCCATTTCCTTCTCCACCTCATTTTATAGATGAGAAAAGGAGGCAAACAGGGTTAAGTGACTTGCCTAAGGTCACACAACTAGTAAGTGTTGGAGGCTGGATTTGTATTCAGGTCCTCCTGACTCCAGGTCCAGCATTCCATCCACTGTGTCACCTACCTGCCCTGTGTAGCAGGTTGTGATGTCCCTTCATATCTTATCCTGGAGGTAATGGGGACTCCCTGGCATTTAACTGAGGATCGTCTGTATGTGTGTGTGTGTATGTGTGAAATGGTCTGACTTTTGTTTTAGAAAAATTGCTATGTGGAAGACGGATAGGAGAAAGAGACAGATGAGGTATGGCCACTGATTAGAGGTCAAATGTCATAGTTCAGGCTATGTAAATGAAGAGAAGGTTGATGAGAGATGTAAAGAAGTTAAAAACAAGATCTGACAATTGATTAATAAAGGAGGTGAATGAGAATCAGGAAAGGGAGACACTGAGGTTTTAAGCCTGGGATTGTTGGGTTGTCTCTCTCATCAGAATGTTCGCTCCCTGAAAGCAAGGACTCTCATTGCTTTTCTGTGTTTGTGTCCCCAGAACCTGGCATGCAGTAAGCCCTTAATACATGCTTATTCATTCATTCATTCACACTAACATGAAGGCAATAAGCGCAAAACTGATATTTAGATTTATGACTGTTATGACAGCTGATGTCTTCCCCTCCCCTCATATACTCCTTCTCCTGATAGGGAAGATTGGAAATTTTGAATGTCATAACTTAAGTGTCGGTTTAAGGAAAGACTCATTTGAGAGACAAAGCTCAGTCTAGGACACCAATCCCTCAGTAACTAGTCACCAGCTCCTTCCTTCCAGTATCTTATAGTCAAACACACAGAACAGAAAAGTCCTGCAAAGAAACCTTGTTCTCTAGAAACGAGGAGAGCAATATATGCCTACCCTATAGAAACAGTGTTGGCTTCTATACACAACTCTCCACACCAAGAATGCCAGGACTGAGAACTAGACACTGTGGGAACAGGGCTCCTTCGCTAGCAAGATCAAGCTATCACTCTGAAGAAGACCCTCAGCAAAGCAAAGGAGTGAAGGTGAGGGGAAGGGAAGCCAAGTCAAAATGATGACCAGCAAGAGGTCAAGTTCCCTAGTGAAGTCTGATAGTTGTTGCCTTCCTACCTGCCTTGCATACAGGGGCAGAACTGCTGTCTAGCCTAGGCAGTAACAGCTGCGATGTCTGGGCAGTCTATTTCCCTGCTCTAATGAAATGCTGGAAGCACATAGTACCTTGGCAGTGTCAGCACCACGGCCAGCGATCTGTCTAATTTTGTGGGACCAAAATCTTTCATCAGTTGTGGGAAATGGATGACATTAACAACTCACATTTATATAGTGCCTTTAAGGTTAGCAAATTATTTCTGTTTTCATAACCCTAAAAAGTAGGTAATACAAGTATTACAATCCCCATTTTACAAATGAGGAAAGGAATGTCACTGAAGTAAAAGGGATTTGGAAATATTGATAAACACTCATTCTAGGTTGAGTGATAGTAGCTTACTTTATTATTATTATTATTATTATCAGTAGTAGTAGTAGTAGTAGTTTAAGGAGATAGTACTTTATTATTATTATCAGTAGTAGTAGTAGTAATAACTATTATTTGATTATTCATATATCCTCTAAGGGTTTTGTTTTTCTTTTCTTTTTTCATTGGGGAAGGTGGGAGAGTAAAGTGATTTTTGTTCACTGAAAAACAATTAAATTAAAAATTTTTAAACAGCTAGGATTTATATAGTGATTTAAAGTTTGCGAAGCACTTTATATGCATTTTCCCCCTCATTTGATCCTCACAACAACTCCAGAAGGTAAGTGCTTTTTTAAACTTAGGTATCTTATTTTATCCACAGATAAGGACACTAAGACAAGGAGAGGTTAACCGATTTGCCCAGGGTCACACAGATAGTAAATGTCTGAGGCAGGATTTAAACACAAATCTTCATGATTACAAGACCAGTATTCTCTATACTGTGTCACATAGCATTTGAAATCATCTAACTGTTACATAAAATGCAGTATCTTCTTTCTCTGAAGAAACTAATTTACCAATATTATTCCATCGTAACTTTTTCCTGTAAGCTTTTCGTGTTTCCTGGGATTAATGTTAGATCCAATAGCATGTAGGCTTCCTGAGGGCAAGAACTGTCTCATTTTGATCTCTACTACAAAACACAGCGTGTGGCACATAGTAGGTGCTCAGTCATGCTTGTGGATTGGATTGTTTGTCTTGATACCTGAAGCACTTAACAGCTTCATTCAATGGGGCATGTTACTAATTTTGGTGACATCCTTCAGGAAATGCCCCCTTGTTCACTAAAGGTAAAAATAGACTGATTTGTCCTGTTCCAAACTTTAATACCTCCCAAACTAGAGAATTTAATAGGCCCTCTGATCCACGTGTCAGAATTATTATTAGTTTGCACGATAAGGAATAAATTTATAATAAAGAAGAACAATTGATTTGGTCATGGTTTGACAGTGAGGGATGACAAGTGGAAGCCAGAATACCCTAATGGCAACAGGAGTAGGTAAGTGGCACAGTGGATAGAATGCCAGGCCTGAGTCAGGAAGACCTGAATTCAAATCCAGCTTCAGACATTTACTAGCTGTGTGACCCCAGGCAAGTCACTTCACTGTGTTTGCCTCAGTTTCTTCAGCTGTAAGATGCTCTGGAGGAGGAAATAGAAAACCACGCCAGTATCCCAGAGAATTGAACACAACTGAATAGCAACAACAAGTCACTGGCAATCTTAGGAGAAAGTAAGGAAGGACTCTGGGATGCCAAGTGGACCCCCTAAAGTTAACCATGGTAACCCAGGAGCTATGTTACACAGACATGGATGGTTTGCCATGTGCACCATTGGAAGGCAATTTCTAAATCAATGAAATAATATCTACTTGAGGTTTTGAGGGTTTTTTTTTTGTCTTTTTGGAGGGGGAAGACTGGGCAATTGGGGTTAAGTGACTCACCCAAGGTCACACAACTAGTAAGTGTTAAGTGTCTGAGACAGGATTTGAACTTGAGTCCTCCTTACTCCAGGGCTGGTGCTCTATTCACTGTGCCACCTACCTGCCCCAGGTTTTAAGTTTTTATAAAAAAGTGTTTTCTTTCTGTGCTTTAAATAAATCAGTATTTGTGTCTTCATTTATCATTCACAACGGGCATCCTTGGCTCTGGTGACTTTGCCTATAAAAATCACTCTGGAATCTATGTCTCTACCCCTGACCTCTCTTCTGAGCCCCAGGTTTGCATCTACAAGTGCTTATGGAACATCCTCAGCATGAACATCCTTTTTTCTGGTACCTAAAATTCAACATGTCCAAACCACCATTTCTCTCAGTGGTCTCACCAGTTACTTAGTCCTGCAGGCTCGAAACCCTGATACCATCTTCCACTTCTGTCTTTCCTTCACTTCTCATATCTAACCAGTCACCAAGGTCTGTGGATTCTATCTTTGGAAAAATCTTTTATGTATGTGCGCCATTCCTCTCACCCAATGCTGACTGCCACCATCTGGGTACAGGTTCTAATGAACACCTGCTTGTACTCTTGCAACTCTTAACAGGTCTTCCTCCCTTCATTCTTTAATCTTGGGATGCTCATATCTTTCTTCTGTTCAGAAACCTTCAGTCACTCTCTACTGCCTTACTAAATCGAGTCTAGATTCTTTTGCCTGACATTCAAGATCCTCTACAACCTAATGCCCATCTTACCTCTCCACATTTATCTTAGTGTCAAACTGAAGTACTTGGTGCTCTCCTAGTCACATGAACTTGTTCATGGTGTTCTAGGGAAGTAGATAGAGGGGCCTGGGATCAGGAAGACCTGAGTTCAAATCTCACCTCAGACTAGTCATTGAACCTCTGTCTGCCTCAGTTTTCTCAACTGTCAAATGGGTATAACAATAGCACCTACCTTTCAGGGTTGTTGTGAGGATGAAATGAGATAATATTAGTAAAGTGCTTAGCACGGTGCCTGGCAAGTAGTAGCTATTATATAAATGCTAGTTATGATGATGATGATGATGATATTGTTATCATTGTCATTATTCAATTCAATTTCTCCTTGAAATCTGATTCCTCCATCATGGTATGACGTCTTCCCTCATGGACTTCACATAGCACTTTTCTTGTATTTCCCTCGTACACTATCAAGGTTTACTTTAGGTTATATTTATTTGTGTATAGGCCATATTCCCTTACCTATATGAAGGAAGGGACTTTGATTTAAGTTTTGTGTTTACTCTAGCAACTGGGGTGCTCTGCACACCATTGGTGTCTAATCAATATTTGCTGGTTTTAATTAAATACTTGATACTGTAGCTTGCGATTTCAAATGATAAATTTGATTTAAATATAATAATGCTTATTATTTATTTATAATAAAAAGTATGATAATATTTATTATTTATATGTTTAGTAAACAAATTATGAATCTGCAGACTAAAATTTTGGTGTGATGATTATACAAATGGACTACTTATCAGATTTTATTTTTGTTTCCTTATATACAGGTAAATTATTTATATTTTAAAGCATCAAAGTATTACATAATTTAAATGTTTTTTTTTCAAGATGAGACAAGTTCCACTTTTGCTGTTAATAACAACTCTGGCAACCTTTTAAAAAATGAAATATTTTCTTATATTTTGACAAATAATATACTAGAAGTTCCCAAGAGGTGGAATAACAACTCTTCTAGTCAATTGCAAAAGACTAATTGAAAAATCTATTGTCTTCATAAAGCTCCAGCTCTAAGTAAAAAAATGTACTGACATCTACTCCGCATTTCAACTCTCAGTTCTCCCTACAGACTGTGTTGAGCTCTTTGAGGGAATGGAATATCTTTTGTCTCTTTTTGTAACCCAGATGCTTATCACAGTCCTTGGCACATAGTAGGTGCTTAATGAAAGTTTATTGACTTATTGATTAAACTTAGGAAATTATCCATATGCCCACTTCCTATGATGATAAGGGATATCTTTTTATTGTTGTTGTTTTAAACTCAAACCCTTAAGTTATCTCCTAAGATAAACTGTCCAATCTCATTGCAATGATGAGGTAGACTTCAACAATGGGCAATTTTCATCTATTTGGTGACCAACTATTTTAACCAACTATTTGAGGGGCAGCTAGGAGGGCACCATAGTTCATAGAGCGAACATCGAGGAGTCAGGAAGACTCATCTTCCTGAGTTCAAATCTGGCCTCAGACACTTACTAGCTGTGTGACCTTGGGCAAATCAACTAACCTTGTTTGCTTCAGTTTCCTCATCTGTAAAATGAGTTGGAGAAGGAAATGACAAATACTTTAGTATCTTACCAAGAAAATCCTAAATGGGGTCTTAAAGAGTCAGACATCACTAAAAACAACAACTGAACTACAACAAAAACTAACTATTTGAGTTATTTTCATCTATATTTCCTTTTGCTTCTGCCGGGCTAGTTAACAGCAAGGGGCTTATCACACAATAGGCACTTTCCCAGGTTTTACTATATTAAAATAAGAAGGGTTCTCATCTTTACCAGGCAGACCCCACTTCAGATGCAGAACATCCTTTCTTCCTCTGTTTCCTGGATCTCTTGTAGAGGCTGGGCTGTTGTGATCAGGCACTTTGTGCTCAGTGGCATAAATAACCCTTTGTAAAATACTCACATGCCTCATCACTCAAGAATTTTGATGAATACATTTTATACAGCTGGTGAGAAAAAAAGGATTCTAAACATTCAAAGAAACTGCTTTGTCAGCTCAAAATATTTTTAAAACTGATTCAGAAGGAGGAGGGGAGAGGACAGCCGAATGTCATCTTTAGGCAAAAGTTAATTTCATTTTCAAGTGTATCTGTCCAAGGTATCTTGGTATGTTTATTTGTTCCGGGTCTTTGTTATCTTCCTTTAGCTGGATAGGGAATTGCATTGTTTTTGAAAAACTTCCTAAGTCTATAGAAGCAGAACCAAACAGTGGAAAAAAACCTCATCTTCTCTGGAGCTAGAGAACTGGGTTTAAAATACTGCCTCTGCCACCATCTATGTGTCACTGGATTTCACTGAGCCTCAGTTCCTTTCTCTTTAAACTGTCGGGGTTGTACTACCTGGCTTTTGAGGTCATACCCACCTCTAAATCTATAGTCCTGTGAATGTGTACATGTCAGATGACCTCCCTGGGCTTCAGTTTCCTCATTTGTAAAATGAAGGGCTTGTACCAGATATGGCCCTTCCAGTTGTAGAGTTCTGATCCCATTCCATGAACAATTCTTAGATGGTGAAGGGGATACAGTATGAGAGGCCATGTTGTTGAATGGAAAAGGGATGGACTTAGAAGGAATGAAATGGGTTTGATTCCCAGGTTTCTGACACTTAGTTGGTACATAAAGATGGGGAAATCTCTGGCTTTTTCTCTGACTCTAAAGTGGGGATTGTATCTTGTACTTCCTACTTTCTAAGGGTTCAAGTAAGAAGAATACTTTGCATATAATCAAGCTTCCCATAAAAGCAATATTGGAGAAGAGAGTCCTGAAGAAGGGAGAGAGTTACCACCCAGAAGGAATAGGATGATGATATGAGAGAATGAAGATCTTTTCAACTATCATTTTTCATCTTTTCCCTTCCAAGGAGAATGATCTTTGTACTAGAAAGAACTGGGAGTAAATGGGCTAATAGAGAACTGATAACCAGAATAAGTAGGGAGATAGTAAGATAGTGCCTGGTTGTTCTTCTCGAGCTCACATCACCAGTTCCAAATGAGCTAATATTTTAATACCCAAGAGCATCTTAGGGTACCAAAGAAAGAGGAGACAGGGTTACTGAGACATTGTCAGTGCTTTCTGAAAGTTCAAAGAGAATGGGAAAGGAACCATGGTTTGGGGAAAGGGCAGAGGTCTCCATTTTTAGAAAAGTGAAGAGAATGGAGCCTACATTGGCTAGTTTTGCTTGGTTTCAGGAAATTAGGTGGAGCAATAGATAGAGTGCCATGCCTAGAATCAGGAAGACTCCTATCAAATCCATCCTTAAATACTTACTAGCTGTGTGAACCTGGACAAGTCACTTAACTTCTGCTTGCCTCAGTTTCCCCAACTGTATTAGGGTTATTATCCCAGGGTTGTTGTGAAGATCAAATAAGATAATGTTTTAACTTGAGCAGTTAGCACAGTTACTGGCACATACTAGCTAATTAATAAATGTTTATTTCCTTCCTGGCAAAATTCTAGTATATATTTTTCACTGGCAGCATACTTCACTGCGTGGCACAGTAGAGAGAGTGCTGAACACGGAGTCAAGAAGAATCCTGTGGCCATGGATTCTTAAATTCTCCAAACTGGGGCTTCTTAATATGAGCTCTATAACTTGATTCTGTTTTGCTTTTTAAAAAAACATTTGAAAACTGTATTTTGATATAATTAGTTTCCTTTGTAATCCTATGTATTTAAAAGTATTATTCTAAGTAGTGTTCTATAGGCTTTGCCAGACTGCTGAAAAAGTCATGACCTTTGGAGAGCGATTTGGAATTACACCCAAAGAGTCATAAAACTGTGTATACTTTTTGATCCATCAATACCACTGTTAGGTTTGTTTCCCAACGTGATCATGGAAAAAGGAAAAGAACTTATATGTTCTCAAATATTTATAGCAGCTCTCTTTGTGGTGACAAAAAAATTGGAAATGGAGGGGATGGTCATCATTTGGGGAATGGCTGAACAAGTTGTGGTACATGATTGGGATGGAATGTTATTATGTTGTAAAAAATGATGAGCAGAATGCTTTCAGAAAAACCTGGAAGACTTACATGAATTGATGTGGAGTGAAATGAGTGGAACCAAGAGAATGTTGTATATAGTAACAATGATATTGTTCCAAGAGTATCTGTGAATGACTAAGCTACTTTGTGTAATATGATCTTTCAAATCAACTATGACAGGCTTATGAAGGAAGATGCCGTCCACCTCCAGAGGAAAAAAAATTTATATATAGAAGTATGTATTATTTGGTTTCTTTCTCTCTGTGTCACACACACACACACACACACACACACACACACACACACACACACACAATGTTGGCCTTCTCTAATATGGAGTTGAGAGGAAGAGAGGGAGACAACTCAGAATCTGAAACGTAAGTTTTTTTTAAAATGAAGATTTTTTAAAAAGCCTGTGACTAAATAACAGAAAGGGTAAGAAGCCCTGCTTTAAGGCTTTTCTCCTAAATTATAGGCAGGTTTGACACACTGCCCTATTATTAAAGGGAAGGTAAATTGTTAATTGGGCAGCTAGTTGGCACAGTGGACAGAGCAGTGGGCCTGAGATCAGTAAGACTCATTTTCATGAATTTATCATGAAATCTGGACTTGGATTTAAACTAACTGTATGACCTTGGGAAAGTCACTTAACCTTGTTTGCTTCAGTCCCTCATCTGTAAAATGAGCTGGAGAAGGAAAAGACAAACCACTCTTTGCCAAGAAAACCCCAAATGGGGTTACAAAGAATCAGACATGACTGAAATGATATGAGCTGTTACCTAACAACATTTTCATCTGGGTACTCACCATGGACCAGTGATGTCAAACTCAAATAGAAACAAATCCCTGAAGAGTCATTTTGACTTAGAGGACCACAAATTAGCATCATCAATGTTGTATCGTATTTTCATTTATTTTGCTAAACATTTTCCAGTTAGATTTTAATCTGTTCCTGCTGCACTTGGGAGTAATGCTGGCAGCTTATGGCCATTAGTACTTAAAGTATCAACTCAGAGTTTGGCACCTCTGAGACTATCCAGAGATTTCTATTATGCTGGAAGCGCTGCAATATAAGCGGGCAGACACAGCCAAAGATGGAAACTAGAAAGAGAAAATGGTGTTGTCGATGGATGAGGCCATTGGCTACCTTAGATAGGGAGGCCCAGAAACACCTCTCAGGAAAGTGTTGTCCAGGCCATGTGGCTTTACCACCTTGGTGCAAACACATGACTGACCCATCTCATTGCGGCTCTGATTAAAGGGATGACAGAAGAAAAAGGAAGGCATAATTGCGAAGAGCTAGTGTGGCTTTATCAAGATTAGGACGTGTCACACTAACCACATTTTCTTTTTTTGACAGGTTTTCTAGACTTGTGGATCAGGTGGATTCTGTATCTATCTATCTATCTATCTATCTATCTATCTATCTATCTATCTATTTACCTGGTTTCCAACAAACCATCTGGCAAAGATTCTTCTGCTATTCTTGTAGACAAGATGGAGAGATGTGGTCCAGATAACAGGATTTACAGCTAGGTAGATTTTGAAACTATTTTAAATATTAGACCCGAAAAGGAGTCATTAATGATTTTGTCACCTTGGCAGATGTTTAGTAATTATTGATGGCCCTATACTCATTGAACATTGTTGCCATGATTTGGATAAAGGCAGAGATAGACTGCTTTTCAGATTTACAGATAACACAAAACAAGACACATAGCTAACATATTGGGAAAATGAGAATCCAAAGACCCTGACAGGCTAGGATGTTAGGATTAAACTCATAAAATAAAATGAAATTTAATAGGGCTAAGCACAAAGCATTTCAATTAGATTCAAAATAACCACATCACAAGTACAAAATGGGGCAGACAATATGCCCAGATATGCATTAATTTGAAAAAAATCTGGGCATTTCAGTGGACTGAAGGCTCAATGGAAGGTAATAGTATGATATGGAAAATAAGCTAATGGAATTATTAATTAATGCAATAAATATCTGAACATATGAATGTGAGCTCCTTGATTGTAGGAATTTTAATTTTAATTTTTTTTTTGCTTCAGTGCTTAGTTCAATGCCTAGAACATAGTAAGTACTGAAAAAATGTTTGTTACTTTGACTGATTAGGCACATCTGTACTGCTATTTCCAGTGATGGAGGCAAATTTTTTGGAAGATCATTGACCAATTGGATCATTAAAGAGAGGTGACCAGGATGGAAAGAGGACACAAGCTCACAACATTCAGTTCAACTCAGCATGCATCTATTAAGCATTTATTACATGTCAGGCACTGTACTCTTCATTGGGGATATAGACACATCTTGTCTCAAGGAACTTTTGTTATTCATTCATTTTTCAGTCATATCTTCGTGACTCCATTTGGGGTTTTCTTGGCAAAGATACTGAAGTGGTTTGCCATTTCCTTCTCCAGCTCATTTCACATATGGGGAAACTGAGGCCAACAGGGTTAAGTGACTTGCCCAGTGTTACACAGCCAGTAAGTGTTTGAGGCTGGATTGAATTCATAAAGATGAGTCTTCTCTATTCTAAGCCCAGTGCTCTATCCACCATGCTACCTAGCTGCTTACTTGCCATATGAAAATTGGTTGAAATATCTGGATAAGCTTCCTCTGCAGAAGCATCAAGTATTTGAAAGGCTGTTATGTGGGAGGGAGATTCAATCTGTTTTATTCTGCCTCAGAGGATATAACTAGAAACATTGGGTGAAAATTATAGAGAGGCAGATTTTGACTGAATATGAAGAAAAAACTCAACAACAATTAGACAGCTGTCCAGCAATGGGATGGAGTGCCTGCCTTTGAGAGTATCACTGAATATCATTGAAGTTTTCCAAGTTGGGGTTGGGATTCATGCTTTGGGTTGTTCTAGGCAGCCTGGAAATCTCCCTCCAACCCAGAGGCTTTATTATTTTATGAATATAGTATAAACATTATTGCTGAAAAAGAAGTAGCTTATCATCAATGACCACCAAGTCAGTAACCTGTTAGCAATCATATGGGTCAATTGCTACCACACCAATGACTGATGGGAAATAAGGATGTTTTTGGCCTGGACAAGGCACTAGTTGTTTTCTTCAGTGACTGTACTGCCTCTAACCTGTCAGAATGTTTCACATTTTGAGCTCTGATCATGACACTCAGAAAACGCTTTTTTTGAACATAGATTGAGCCCTTCAATAGTTCTCTTTTGCCTATAGGATGAGGTCTGATCCCTTAAAACTTTTCATGGTTCCACCTTTCTGACTTTATTTTCTATTACTTTCCTTAGGCACCATGTATGTTAACAAAATTTAACTATTTACCATTCCCAAATGCTCCATATGCCTTTTTTGCCTCCTCCTGTGCCTTTTTTCATATTATCCTCTCCACGTGGAAAGTTTCCAATGGCTACCTGCTCAATCTTACCCATGCTTCAAGGCCCAAATCAAACACTATTCCCTTACATGAAGTCAAGTCATGATTCTTCTCCAAATGGATGTGATCTCTAACCCCCATCGTATGCTATGTACACCTCTGTTATGACACTAATAGTAATTTGTTTTCCATTACAATTACCTGTGTGGAGGTCTCATTCCTACTCCCTCCCCTACTAGATTTAGACTCTGCACACATACTGTATTTAATAGGTACTTGTGGAATTGAATGGAATTAATCTGTAATGGAATAATTTCAAGAACTGAGAGCAGTAGGGTAGATATTTTGGGGCAAAGCATAGGATCCTGCCCTGAACCTTTCATATTACATTATCTACTCCACCTCCTTATACAGCCCAAAGTATTAATCACTTTATATCATAAGTAAAGTCAAACTCCATCATCCTTAGTTAGAAAAAATATGACCAAACATTCATTTTGACATTTTATCAAAAATAAAACTCCACATATAAAGGACTCTTTAGCACCAATTTTGTGTTCATTGAGTAAATTCTGGTTTTTCTATCCAGCTGTTGACCAGGCTGACCTATTTAGCTCATGAAACACCACAAGATCACAGCTAGACCTCTGTGATCAAAAACCAATTTCTCTTTTCACTAGCATGAAAAAAACCCATAGTTTTCAAGTTCTGGTAAAAAAAAATCAATAATAGGTTGTTTTTTCTTATTATTTTTCTCTGTACTTATTCTTTGTCATGCAGTGTTCAAATGTGGACAAGTTTCCCCCTCAACTATACCTGGTGCAGGTTGCTAGTTATTGTATAATAACTAGCAAGTGGGGTGGGGGTGATAGAGCTATAGATTTTCTTTCTAAAATCTGTACTAAGCACTATTGTGAACTATGGTACACAAGACCAAAAGGAAAAGGTAAAATATGTATATATACTATAATGAGTTCACTGGAGCAGATAGCCACCTTCCAAGGTCTCAGTTTTCTCAGCTGTTAAATGGCAGAGTTGGATAAGGATGATGTCTGCTGTGCCTTCCAGTTCTAAATTTCTATGAACTTGTTGATATGTTATTAGTTAAAAGTGTGTTGTAAAGTTGATGCCCATTGATTGGGGAACGGCTAAACAAATTGTGGCACATGAATGTAATGGAATATTACTGTGCTGTAGAAAATAATGAGTGTGATGAATACAGAGAAGATAGAAAGATCTATATGAACTGATGCAGTGACGTAAGCAGAACCAAAAACACAATATATACAGTGACCACAACAATGTAAATGGAAAGAATGACAGCACACCCAAAAAATCAATGGTAAATGTAACAAAATTTTAAAGAGCAAGAAGGACTCTAGTGAAGAGATATGAGAAGACACCCCCAACCCACCCCTTCATGAAGGTGGGAGGTCCACAGGTGCTACTCATGGCACAGGTTTTCAGGCTTTTTCACTGTATCCATCAATTGTACTGATTTTTTTCCCCTCTTTAAAAAAAATACTATTTGTTATAGGGGACAGGCCTATCAGAGAGGGAAGGGGAAGGATACTGGGGTTAACTATGATAACATAAGAAACAGAAAACATAAATAAAAACTTATTTTAAAAAAGTATTTGACGATTCCTGTGTACATTCAAGTATCCCTTCCTCTTCCAGGACTAAGCGGCCTTAAAAGTGGTAGCCTCCTGTTTTTTCTTTGTTTTCTTTTCTTTCCTTTTTATCTTTTCTTCTGCTCTACTGCCTGATCCCTGAGTGCAGTATTTTGCATCTAGTGTTCACTTTATAAATATTGATTGATTTATTATTGTTATTACTATTATTCTGGATCTGTGATTTCATTGGTATATGGAATCTCCCTCCACCAATTCAGACTAATTCATCTGTCTATATCTTATAGTCACAGAGCACCGAGAAGTGGCTTCCCAAGGTCACACAGCAGGTTTGTGCCAGAGGAAGGATTTGAACTCGGGTCTTTGTGACCTCAGCGCTCTATCTACTATGCCATCTCCAGAGAGCACCCTTCTTGGTACATGGAAATTTGTAGCCTAAGCTTTTCGCGGTTGCTATTGGAAACAGATCTGTGTTGTTAAAAAATAAACTTAGGTGGCTGTGATGTGCATATCTGAACAAAACCCCACCATTCACGCTCACTTAGGAATAGTGCAAATCAGTGCAAACCCCCGTGGCAACACCAACAAATTAGAGAGGGCTCTGGCAAACATCATGACTTGAAAATGAGAGGTCATACCATGAAAGGTCAGTGAAGTCTTTAATGAAAGGAAGGGAAGTGGTTTTTACCAGAACTCAGGAAAGCCGTGTAACAGCAGCATAAGTGGCTTGCCCCTCTCTCCAGCAGCTACATAATGAAACCTTAGCCCTGAGTCCTGCAGGGGAAGAAGAGATTGCGTATGAGATTTCAGTGATGCTTTGAAATACCAAAATAATAAGCTTAGTTTTTACTCATTTGTATTATTTTGTAACATTAACAAGAAATAAACAAAGCCATGACTTATCATTGGGGTAAATCTTCACAGTAACTTTCCTCCCTATACTACTACTCTAGGGGCAGATCGCACACTATGTGGTAGGGAAGCAGGGTCACCACTGTGATTTTCATCCCACTGAGGTGTCACATTTCATCAGTTCAGCCTCTGCAAGGCATAGAAAGAATTCCAATCTGAACGTCCCTCCCTATCTTGTTTACCTCCTCATCACATATTTTGCTCAGCATACGAGTCAGTATCTATGCCATCAGTTACATAATTCACACCTCTCCTCCCTCCCTTTTTTTAGGTCTTTGCTTCCCACATTTTTTCCGGTTGGATGCTGTTTACGGTGCTCCTTGCTGCCTGTTTCCTCCCTCTCTTGGCCATTTCAGAATTATTCCTGACAGTGGAATGCCCTGAGTGTTCAACATTTCACTTCATAGGTAAGTGACATGGCAAGGAGAAGAAAAATTACAAGGACAGAGAGAGAGAGAGAGAGAGAGAGAGAGAGAGAGAGAGAGAGAGAGAGACAGAGAGAGAGAGAGAGGGAGAGAGAGACAGAGAGAGAGCGACAGACACGCAGAGAGAGACAGAGAGAGAGAGAGACAGAGACAGAGAGAGACAGAGACAGAGACAGAGATAGAGAGGAGAGGGAGAGACACAGGGAGAGGCAGAGAAGAAATATAAACTAAGCAATAAAAAGGAAAGCAAATGAACGCACAAGAAGGCATGAAAGGCCCAAGACAGGAGTTAGAAAACAGAGTTTGTGTCCAGCGCCCCAGAGCAGCCTTCCAGGTCCTCATAGAAAAAGAAAGCCCCCGGACTTTGCACGCAGCTCCAGGCCACGCCTAACGCTGGTATGAGTCGGTCTAGGAGAACCTGTCTGACTTTCGTCTTGAGGTTAGAAGACACACTTATCTAGTAACTTGTGAGGGGCTCAATGGTTATGAATCGATGGAAAGACCCTCCAGCTCCCCTGGTGCAGTGAGTACTGCCAGGATTTCTAGAGAACGCTGGCCCCCTGGCCCCGCCTCTCCATCTACTGGACAATTTCCATCCCAACTGAAGGACTTCCTTGCCCTGGAGCCTGTGCAGCAAAAATGTCACGATGGCTCAGGGCTTCCGATTCCAAAAGGAGCTTGGGAGAAGATCCGTGGCCAGGTGACAGCAAGTAACTCAAGAGCCAGATTGCTTGGTGCAGTGTGGCTGGGTCTGCCCGTATGGCAGGGTTCTGAAATAGAGGCCCTGGAGGCTTGCATCTATCTGCAAGGCAATCCGGAAACCCAGTGAAGGAAGGAAAGGCTTACGTTTTATTCAAGTCCTCCTTAAGCTTACTGCACCGCTCCCCCCCCTCCGCCCCCCACCATATGTACTGTGAATCATTTGCTAATCATTTCTAGGGCATCTGGGGATGCACAATTCCTGGCTCTTCTAATTTTCACTGCCTCAAATTTCCCATAAATTACTCTATTTACTTTTTCATTCCGTGCGTTTTTGGAGCGGCCAGGCGCCTCGTAACCACTTGGGTATCATATTCAGTCCCTTAAGGTTGATCTGGGTTCTAAGGGCAAAAAGGTGACTGGAGAAAACCCCTCTGTCCTGCAGAGAACTACTGTGTGAGTATGGGGTGGGGGACGGGGAGAACACAATTGAGGACAGGATTCCTTTGAAAGAAATTCTAATCTCCTCCCCCCATCCTTCAAAATCGAGCTTTCAATATGGACTGCTGTTTGTCAGATCTGAGTAAGTGTGCGGGTGTCACCCTCTCCCCCCCATCTCTCTCTCTCCACACACACACACACACACACACACACACACACACACACACACACACACACACGCACGCACGAGGGATAGAGAGGAAGCAGAGAAACGTGAGCTCATTCACAACCCACAAGTCTTGACCCCTCGCACCCCTCTTTCTATTCCGAACCCCCATCAGTCCTCTAGCTGCCCACTGAGAGCCTTCCATGCTGGCGGCCCACCGTCCTGGTTCCTCCGTCCCGGTACGACAGGGTACGGCATGGTTTGGCACCAAACTGCCCCCGGGTCACGAAGGCGATTGGGTCTCTCCCGGGCTCTCCTGTCTCCCTCACTCCCGGGCTGCGCTGCGCTCCCATCGGGGCTGAGCCGTGGCCGGGGGAGCCGTGGCCTTTACCTTAATCCGCACGTAGCAGTGGGTTCCCAAGGAGGGGTCGTTCAAACAAGCTGGGGGGTTCTCCCGCACGAGCCGCTGGAAGGTCTGGCCGGGTCCTCTCCCGATGCTCCACAAAAGTTTCAGCAGGTGAACGGAGGCGCAGAGCCCACAATAGCCATACACCAGGGTCCAAAAAAGCAGAGCCCGGAGAGCGCCGGTCAGCCGCGCGGTCAGCAGCGGCCAGTAATCCCGGAGTCTCGCCATCGCCATCTGAGGGGCAGCCCCGGGGTCGCCGGCAGCTCAGCCCCCTTCTCCGGCGCTGCGGGGCTGCGTCCTCGGCCCTGCGCCCCAGTACCCGGACAGGCAGGCGCTGGCAGGCGGGCGCCGGCTCCTCACACTCCCCCAGCCCAACTGGGAGCACGACTCGGGGCTGACTGAGGCGAACCAAGCAGGAATACTGGCTGCGCCGCGGGGACCTCACCCCCGCCCCCCCCGCCGCCCTCCTGCAGAGCCTCAGATGTGGACTCCCAGCTCTAGGGTCCCCAGGAGCCCTGGTGGACCCAGCGCTCTGGTGCCTAGCTTTGGCGTAGCTTCGGAAGGGTTCGCGTGGGCCCCGCCCTCTCCGCGCAGCTACTGGCTACGCTGCCAGCCTCGCTAGGGAGAAGGCTTCACCCCGCTAACAGAGAAAACAAACGTTGCTGGCCTTCATGGTTCATCACGTTAGGCGGGGCTTGTCTTTAACACACTAGACACAAGTTGTGGTACACGATTGTGATGGAATACTATTAAGCTATAAGAAATAAGGAGCAGGATGGTTGCAGAAAACCCTTTGGAAGACATGAACTGATACAAAGTGAACGGAACAGAACCAGGAGACCGTTGTGCACAGTAACTGCAATAATGTACCATGATCAACTGTGAATGACCTAGCTATTCTGAGAAATACGGTGATCCGAGACAATTCTGAAAAACTCACCTCCAGAGAAAGAACAGATGGAGTCTGAACGCAGAGCAAGGTATACTTTTTAAACTTTATTTTTCTTGGTGTGCTTTTTTTGGGGGAAGGAGGGGTCTGTGTTTTCTTTTGCAACATGGCTAATACAGAAATAGGTTTTGAATGACTTCACATGTATAATCTATATCAAATTGCTTGCCTACTCAAGGTGGGGGAGGGAGAAAATTTGGAACTCAAAATAAAAAAAAAATGTTAAAATGTTTTACATGTAATTGAGAAAAATAAAATAAATTAAGCTAAAAAAAAGTGTGAAATCTTTCCAAGCTAGATTGTAAGCTTTTTGAGGGCAGGGACCATATTATACTCTGAGATCTTCCTCCCTCTAGTGACACTCAAGATGGAAGTTTTAAAACGTACCTTTGGCAGAATGAAAGCCTAGTCAGAACAGTGAAGACAATGTGGAACCCATTCCCACTGGATCACTTAGAATTCCTCTAGGATACTTTTAAGATTTAAGATTAACTCCCACATGGCTGTCTTTTCTAATTCTAAATCAAGATAGAATATTATCACATAGCATAACCATTTCAAATATATGTGTGTACACGTATAACATGTGTGTGTGAGATCCAAAAGTCCTTTAATGTCCTTCTTTGTTTCCATTCTTTCACCAGCAAATGTCTGTCCTTTGACTATTACTTAGTCTCCTGTAAATGTGCCACAAGGGGCCCATGGAATGGGGCCTTTCTCAAGTTCTCTTGATATTACATGAAGTATATTTGCTGTCCATTGTTTATACTTTCCTCTTGCTATGTAACCAGTCCATCTTTTTATTTTTATTTTTTGCTTTTTGGAGGGGGAAGGCAGGGCAACTGGGGTTAAGTAACTTGCCTAAGGTCACACGGCTAGAAAGTGTTGAGTATCTGAGGATGGATTTGAACTTGGGTCCTTCTGACTCCAGAGCCAGTGCTCTACTTACTGCACCACCTAGCCTCCCTTATTTTATTTTCTTTAAAGTTAGATATAGAGTATATATAAAAGATATAGAGTATAAAATGTAATTCTTTTCCTCATGGAATTTACAATCCAGTGTTGAATAGACAAGATAACATGCATGAAACCACTTATAAAAATATAAGATAGTAAAGGTAAAGCTGTGTGATCCAGATTTTAAGCACTAAAGACCAAGTGGGCCTGGGGAAATGTGAAATTTGTGAAAGAGGCAGAGTTTGACTTCATTATCTCTGGCCTCCCCAATCACTATGTATTCCCTTCTTCAGCGAACTGGATGGAGCAGGAAGTGGTTGTGTATAACCAGCTGCCAGGGCTTTGGGGAGGCTACAGGAATAAGAGAGAGGTTCAGTCATTCGGATAAATCAGCAAATTTAAGATATTTCATAGAGTGAGAGGAGACCTCGGAGGCCAACATACTTATCTTATGTTCGAGGAGACTGATGCCCAAAGAAGTTGTCCAAGATTACCCAGATTGTAAATGACAGAGCCAGGATTTGGACTCAGGTCCTTTGTCTCCAAAACTGGCATTTGTTCTACTGTACAAGTCAGATATATGGCAGGAATATTAGAATCAAGACTAAGTACTGGACAGTCAGAGACCCATCTAGAGACTAGGACTCTGGGGAGATCAGTAAAAGACCTAGCTGGTCTGAATTCACATGCTTATTAATCAATCAATAAATCAATTACCAAACATTTATTAAGTTCCTACTATGTATCAGGTCATATGTGAGATGCTGGGGATCCAAAGACAGCTTTCATTCTATGACAATGCTATTAATACTAACCTACTGAATAAGAATTCACATTTCAATAGCATTTTAAGTCTCGTGAAGTCTTATCCTCATAGCAACCTTCTTTTCCATTTCACACACCAAGAAACAAGTTCACAAAGTGATTTCCCACCTACTAAGAGGCAGAGACAGGATTGAAAGACAGGCTCTTAACTCCAAATTAAGTGATTTGTCTATTATCAATATTTATTTCAGCAATTCCATTTCTGATGATGTTCAATGTTGAGTCCAAACTAGAGGAAAATTCCTGTAGATGTGAGTTCCTCCAGATTCTCTTGTTTACAGAGGATATCATGCTGATTTTATCAAATCCTTGACCGTTGAAGGGCCTCTTTCTTGAATGCAGGTTACGATGATTCAAGAGTTTAGACTATCTACATAGGAAAAACCAAGTGGATGAATATTTATTGTCCAGATTGTTATAAGAAGTTGGATGGACAACCCATAGAGCTGTTCCATCAGGATATGCTTCTCAGATACTGTTAATGCATGTTGAATTGGATCCAAAATTGAATAGGAAAAAAGTAAATTGAATTTCCTTTGGAGAAAATATGGTATTTAGACCCTAAGCCTCTGTGGAAGGTTTTCTTCTAGCCATAGGCAAATTGCCTACTGTCTCATCTCATAGATAACTAAAAATAAAACTCTTAAAGAGAATGTTAGGAGCTGGAGATTGGCACAGTTGAACTGAGTTCAATTAAAAATGTAGCTCATGAATAAACTTTGGCACCTTTGTTCTTTGTATGAGATCATGGTCATTTATTCAGGGAGAGTTTCTTAAAAGCTCAGCCAAGAAAGTAAAAACCAGGTTCTCATCTCTGAGAAATGGTTCAATATCAAGCAAGTGATGAGTCTGAATCTTACCTTTCTCTTTCCTTTATGCCCTCAATCAATCAAAATGCTAAAAAAAAAAAAAAAACCAAACCAAAACCAAACCAACCCCAAGACCGGATGTGGAATTAGTAGGTAACTCCTTGTTTACCACTAGTCCTCCCTCACGGCCCGTGAAAAGTGAGGAAGCATCCCTAATTCACATATTGCACAAAAGGGGAAACATGGAAAGTCATCTTTGGAGAAGCAGACATAACACCACAATCTGGACACAGAACTGGAGTACCATAATATCCCTCCTATAGCTAGTCAGCTGCAAAGGACATTCTTTAATCAATCTCATTTGGACACATGAAATCTTATTCATGAGTTTTCTTCTCTCTTCCTTTCCTCCTTTCTATAGTTTATCACACAAGCATTCGTTTGGAAAAAGGAGCTTTTGAATACCCAAATGGAAGAGTTGAAATGGGTGGGATAAGCTAACTAAGCAAGTCTCACTGACAAACACAAATAAATCACCCTCATTCAGATTGTTACAGTGACTCCCATTCATGAAACAGGGGCCCATCTTTCTAACATCGGTGTGTGTTCAGCAATTCTGTGGCTGAAAATCATAGAATATCATGTTTTTAAAGAATTGAAGTTGTGGGTAATTGACCAAAGTGCAAAATGACCATAAGTAAGTTGCAAAATGTCACCAGTGAAGAATTATGCAGAAGCAGTGTAAACAGTAGCATTAAGGGGGATTTATGCCTGAAAAAGGAGGTAGGTTGGTTATATAGTAAGAGCAAGGGATAAACATGTTTCCACTGGAATGTATGCAGTATCAAAGATCTATCTTTCCTATAATCCCATTTTATTGGGTAGATATCACATGGAGAATTTTTAAGTGGGGAGAAGAGGAAGGCAGGGAAGGTTAGCTTTGAAAGCTATCTTTTAATGTTAGTATATACTTAAAGAAAGTCAAGCAGCTCACAACAGAAATCTACAGTTTTATGTACGATTCTCCATTTGTTCTACTGTGAGACTGATGACTTTATGCAATTTTTTTGCCCCACTTAAATACAATTCACACAGAAATCAAGGTATCACCCTGAGATGTCATTGGTCCTCTTCAAGAGCAAAGGACAAACAACTGTAGATATGGAAATGTCTGTTGTATTTAGTGTTTAAGAATCAAAATAAAAATTAATTTTTTAAAAAAGAACTCATGTGAGAACAAGGACATAAGTAGTCCAAGGCTGGGTAGGGCTGGATGAGTTTTCAATCTGCACTGTTTAAAGATGCTGTGGATACACAAAGAAACACAAAGGACAGTCTCTGCTGTCAAGAGGCTCATAATTTAACGGGGGTACACGGAGGTATAAACAAGCTACATACAGAATAAACTGCAAATAATGAATAAAGAGAAGGCCCCAGAATTAAGAATTGGGAAACACTTCCTGTAGATGGCGAGATTTTAGCTGGTACCCGAAAGAAGCCAGTGGAACCAGGAGGTAGAGATGAGGCAGAACACTCCAGGCATAGGAGACAGCTAGCGAAAATGCCAGTTGGGGGATGGGAGTTTCTGGTTCAAGAAACAGTAAATAAGTCAGTGATGCTGGTTCACAGAGGATAATCTTGGGGTGGAGGTGGGGGATGGCATAAGATGTGAAAAGACTGGAGGGGTAGAGGACAGCCAGGTTATGAAGGGCTTTGAGTACCAAATGGAGGGTTTTAAATTTTGTCCTCGAAGTGAATGGGAGTTGCTGGAATTTATGGAGGGGTGGAAGGGTGGAGGATATCGTGGTCAGACTTGTACTTTAGGAAGATCACTTCGATAGCTGAATGGACTGGAATGGGGAAGAGACTTATGGAGGGAAACCAACCAGCAAGTTATTGCAATAATCTAGGCATGACAGGAGGCCAAAAGAAAGAAAGGGGCAGATATGAAGATAAAATCAACAAGCCTTGGCAACAGATTGGCTATGGTGAAACATAGTAAGGTGTTGAAGATGATACCTAAATTGTGAACCTGGGTGACTGGGAGGACGATGGTACCTTCAATAGTAATAAGGAAGTTTGGAAGTTTGGAGGAAAGCTATTGAGTTCAGTTTTGGACATGTTGAGTTTAAAATCTAATAGGCAATTGTAGGTACAACACTAAAGGTCAGCAGAGAGGTTAGGGTTGGATAAGTAGATTTGAAAATCATCAGCTTTGAATGCATGGGAGCTGATGAGATCACTGAATGAAATAGTATAGAGGGGGGAAAAGAGGTCCCAGGATTGAGCCCTGTGGAAAATCTAGTTATGCTGACCTGGATGAGGGTCCAGCAAAGAAGATGGGAGTGGTCCAATACGTAGGAAAGAATGTTAGTAACAAAACTTAGAAGGAAGTATCGAGAAGAGAGTGACTGAATTTTAAAAGTTGCAGAGAGGTCAAGGAGGATGAGGACAGGCCATTCAATTTGGCATTAGACCTGGTTCAGTAGAAAATGGATGCCATTTTTTGAGTTGAAATGATTATCAAAGAATTTCAGTCTAGCAACTGATAACTTTTGTCACTTGTGGCTTCCCTAGAAAAGCCAAGTGTCTTCAAACACTGGAAGGATCAGCAACCACCAAAACCTTAACTCATGACCCTTCACTTATGTGCCAATTTTTTGAAAGTATGTTGTGGTGTTTTTTCTTAAAGTAGCCTAGCATTTGATTAACCCAAAGATCCCAGCTGCTGGTATAAGATTATCTGATAAAAATTGCTGGGAAAAATGGAAAGGCAGAAACTAGATGTTGACCAATATCTGACAAGACACAGTCCAAATGGGTACCTGACATAAAGGATGATGTATTAAAAGATCATGGGAAAAAAATTACCTGACAGGTCTGTGGAGAGAAGAGTTTGTGACCAGACTAGACAGAAATGTTCACAGCAGGGTAGATGGACATTTTTGATTACATAAAATTTAAAAGCTTTTGCACAAACAAAATCAATTCCCCTAAATTATGAGAAACAATTAAAGGGGGAAAAAGTCTTTGTGGCAAGTTTCTCTAGTAAAGGGTTCATTTCTAAAATATACAGGGAAATGAATCAAATTTATAAGAATAAATTTATAATTTAATAAATTTAATACATAAATTTATAAGTGCCAGTTTTCAATTGGTCAGAGTATATAACTAGCCAATTTTCAGATGAAGAAATCCAAGCTTTTGGTAGGCATGTGAAAAAAAATAGTTCTATAAATTGTAAATAGGAAATGCAAGGTACTACCTATCAGATTTGACAAAAATGCCCCCAAAAGCAGACTGACAAATGTTAGAGGAACTGTAGACTGGCCCATTATGCATATCCTTTGACCCAGTGATACCAATATGAAGTCTGTACACCAAAGAGGGAAAGAACCTATGTGTAGGTATGTTTTATGTATGTACACACATATACACACATACACGTACCAGCTCTTTTTGTGGTGACAAAGAATTGGAAACTGAGGAGGATCCTCATCAGTTGGGGAATGGCTAAACAAGTTATAGTCTCTGAACATTATGGAATACTAATGTGCTATGAGAAATTATAATTTCTTATAAAGGGACTGATTTTCAAGTAAAACTGGTTAAGATGTATATGAACTGATACAGGGTGAAGTGAACATAGGATAACAATTTATGCAGTTAACATTACCGTAAAATCAGACAGGTTCGAAGGACTTAAAAAATTTGATCAACGACCAACCATGATTCCAGTGTATTCATAATGAAATATGCTGTCCACTTCCTGACAAATGATTGACTCAGATTGCAGATGGAGATTTTTTTGGGGAGGGCAGATATGGTCAATGGGGGAATTTATTTTGATTGACTATACTTTTTATAACAGGAGTTTTGTTGTTTTCTTTCTCAGTGGGGAGTAAGTAGGAGAAAAGACAGATTTTTACCAATTGAAAATTTTTTAAGAAAACATTACAAAATTGATGAACACCAACAAAAATGATTTTTTCTATATGCAATTAAACTTAAGAGATTTTATGAAACTGTGAATTCCTATTCTAAACATAGTTTCTAAAAGTATACATTAAACACAGTATTGCCAACACTGTCCTGGTTCTGTAATGCTTGCTTTCTTCCATAGATTTAAAAAAAATTTCATTGATGCATTTTTTTTTTCAAAATCACTGGCACTCTCTCCACCCAAAATTCAAGTCTTTCCTTGAAACACAGTAGTCAAACAAAACAAATTCACTGAGTCTTTTCTGAAATTGCATGTCTTATTCTACTCCCACATTCCATCCCTAAGCCAAGGTGAGAAGCATGCTTCATCATGGGTCTTTTGGAAATTGGTTACCGAGTTATCTGGGTAGCTAGGTAGTACAATGGACAGAATATTGGACCTGGAGTCCGGAAGATCTGGGTTCAAATCCAGCCTCAGATACTGTGTGATCCTGGCAAGTCAATTAACCCCTATTTACCTCAGTTCCTCATCTGTAAAACACTAGAGAAAGAAACGACAAAGCACTCCAGTATCTTTGCCAAGGAAACCTCATGGACAAAGTCCACGGGGTTCAAGGTCAAACACAACCAAGTAACAATGAAAAAATGCTCGAGTTGATCAGAGTTGTCTTTCAAAGTTGTGTTCCACCTATTGTTATTTCATTCGATATCTGTTTGTGGCTTCCCAGTTTTCTCTAAACCCAAACTCACTTAATATTTCTTATGAGCAATATTCCGTTAAATTCATATACTCTAAGTTATTCAATCATCCTTCAACTGATAAGCACTCACTTTGTTTCCAGGCTTTGATACCTTTGGCATGTTATATATATACATGCACACATTTTAAATATATATATATATAAACACACACGTATTAATATGTATATACACACACACACACACACACACACACGCGTGTATTAAGCACCTTTTATTTGCCAGCCATTGTGCTAAGTGGTTTACAAACAGAATCTCATTTGATCCTCACCATAACCCTTGGGCAAGGAGGAGGCAGTCATTCCCATTTTATAATGGAGGAAACTAAAGCAGGTTAAGTGACTTGCTCAAGGTCACATTGCTAGTTAAGCATCTGAGGTCAACTTTGAATTTGGGTCTCGAAGACTCCAGGCCTATTGCTCTAGTCACTTTACCACCTAGTGGCAGTAATGCTGCATAACAGGAAATGACAACTGACTTTAGGGCTTCAAAAATCCACCTTCTTTCCTCCCACCTTATCCCCTCTTCCCCCGAAATGAAATTAAAAACATGTTGCACACACACCATCACATTTCATTCTGTAAGAGAGCATGTTTCAGCCAGAATCCTTTCAGTAGGACTCCTCTGGAATCCTGATTGGACCTTAAGTCGATCCGAGTTGCTACATCATTCAAAGTGGTTTCTAACTGTTGTCATTGTGTGAATTGTTCTCCTGGTTCTGTTGGCTCTGATCGGCATTAGTTCACGCAAATCTCAGGTTTCCCTGAAACCAATCCCTTAACCATTTTGTTCAGGATGATAATCCTTTACATGCATATTCTGTAACTTCTCCAGTTCTCCCCAATTGAGAGGCACACCCGCTTCCAACTTTGCCCTGCATGAAAAGCTGTTTTTCTATTTCCTTGGTTGGAGCTTGTTTTGATTACCACTCAAACTTCCTTAACCTACCGTTTCTCCAATTCCCTCTTCTCCCCTTTATCTCCCTGTTTAATGAAATGTACTTTTGTACCCAATCCTTTGACCAGTTCAGATGAGTGAGGTTCAAATCCATCACCATTTATGAGGAGCCTATTATGAACCAGGTACAGTTCAGTGCTGGCAGCTCCCCCCTCTCCCCCTTTCTATTGGCACATCGTCACTTTTTCTTTATTCTTCCAAGATCAAGACATACCAGAACCACTCCCAGGCCTTTTGACTCCCTCTATAACCCTTCTACAGGATGATAGGATTGGCTTCTATTTGGTCTATTTCAATTTTCAAGGACTTTGCTGCTCGGGAAAGGTTTCTTAATACACAACTTTTAGCTAAAGGCAGGAAAAACACAGTTCTCTTGAGTGACTCAAGCATCTTAATTGGATGCTCATACCTACCCTAAGAAAACTGGTACAGAAATATAGGATGTTTGGATGTTGGAATGGTGGACCCCAAAAAGGGTATTGGACATCACATCTGTAAACTCTTCTTTAAAATTTCCACTCTATACTCTCCTCCTTTACAGCCACTGTCCCCACACCCTCTAAAAAAAAAAAGCTTTTCCCCACAAAGCGCATTCCTTGTATCTATGGGCTCACGATGGAAGGTTATTCTCTGCAACTGGGTGGACATCAAGGCTGTTCTTTGCCCACCTTCCTCCTCCCCAGTTTCCCAGCTTGAGTTTTTCTAATAAAATTACTGTCAGAGAAGTACAGGACAAATACCAAGGGCTATGTTTACATTTACAATTGTTTCACTAGGTTCTGTGGCCCTAAAGAGACTAAACATCCTTTATTGTTCTAGACCTATCTCCGCGACATACAGTCTCCGGCCTGGTCACAATCGATGTTTGTTTCTTGTCTCCCTCACTCAGGTAAGAGTAACAGTAGCCACCTATCTGAAGACTGACCAA
Organism: Pseudochirops cupreus; assembly: GCA_028627135.1. Lineage (NCBI taxonomy): Eukaryota > Metazoa > Chordata > Mammalia > Diprotodontia > Pseudocheiridae > Pseudochirops > Pseudochirops cupreus. The sequence goes on from CM053584.1 coordinate 30,953,787, forward strand.
GTACAATGACATGCTTTCCTAGGACCTGGGACCCATAAGTGTTTAATACTTTGACTTGATAACCTGGAGAAAGAGCTCAACACTGGAAGGTCCCCATCCCATTTGACTGCAATGTATCAAGACACAGTAATCAACTAGATCCGTGCTTATAAAACATGTAAAGATAAAGTAGACTGTCAAGATTGTACTAACATCTGGAATGCGTGTGTATACACAAATAATCTGATCTATAAGTACATACTGTACAATAAAGGAATCTTGTTTCGCAGTATCTTAATTCTTGAACTGAATGTTTATTAACACCAAAACTTTGAATGCATTTTCCAATTAAGTCAACAGAAAAACTCCTTAATCATTTACACACAGCTTTTTAGGATCACGTCTAAGGGATAACGTGAAGGCCAACACACTTAACATTATGTTATATAACCAGGAAGCTACTTAGGACATTTTTTTTACTCTAGAACTAGGTGCTGTCCTCTGGTGCATAGCTACCACTCCCAATGATGTTAACACCTTTACTCCTATGTTCCACGTTTGCATCAAATCGTGCCTCCACTACAAAAGGAAAGCCGATGAAGTGATTACAGGCTTTGGGTAATGTGCAGATTCTTCATTCAAGCCTCGGTGACATCTTGGCTCCCTCATGTACATGGGGAGGCGACCCTGGGTTCTTGAAAGCTGTGCAAGGAGAATAACAGACCAGGTACGGACAGGTACAACAGACCAGGCCAACAACACTTTTTGAGTGTGTTATTGGTTAAATGAAGACCAGCCTAGCAAAACTGAGATAGGCTTATAACCAGGTTATTGGTCCTCACAGACCACTGACCCTCAAGAATTCTAGAGAAGGGAGTATCCAGAATGAGAACATCAGATTCTTGTACTGAAGTACGGCAGTGTGTACTGAAAGGGGTGTACAGATATATCTACGTTCAAAAATTATTAGGAAATGGCAGTAGAAATAGGGTGGTTATAAAGTCTTTGTACGACTTTAAACTTTGGTAACTTTAGATATACATGACAAGTGCACTGGTAAACATTAGAAAAGGTAAATTCTCCAAGTAATTTATGAAGGAGTGGATTATTTTACATGATAGCGTTGACTGCAGGTTATTTTAATGTAATTAATTTTCTTAAAACAAGTCATTAAATTAGTGAATATAGAAACTAAAGAATTGGCCTAAAAAATGCGTCCAGTTATACTGAAGTCTAAAAACCCCAAGCTATATGGTTCTAATCCTTACATTTCAGCTCCTATCATGTGGCTATCTCAAGTTATTAAACTTTAAAGGTGGACAAGGACTTTCTACCTGGTACTTAGTTAAAAGAAAAGAAATGTAGTGTTCAGAGTTCTTAATGTGAGATGATCCTAATAGCAGGATCCTAATTTTATATAGTGCTTACTAGGTGCTGGGCACTGTGCTTTATAAGTAAGTGCTTTACAGAGCTGATCTCATTAGATTGTCAGCCGTATTTCAAAATGAAAAATGGGAGGGCAGGGGCAGAAGCATTACCTAAGTTTTACTGTGTGGGCAACAGAGGGTCTTCTCAACTATCAGAATGACAAAAGCAGACTGGCTTACTCAATTCCTGCTTTTAGAAAATAACTAGGATCAGGGCGGCGAGGTGGCACAGTGAATAGAGCACCTGTCCTGGTGTCAGGAGGACCCGAGTTCAAATTCGGCCTCTGACACTTGACACACTTAATAGCCGTATGACTTCGGGCAAGTCACTTAACCCCAATTGTCCTCCAAAAAAAAAATAATAATTAGGATAAAATAAACTCTTAAAAATATTCTGTCTGCAAAAGCCATCTAGTATGCTAGAGTCCAGATGATCTTAAAGTGCTGTGGGGCTGACTGCAAGGCTGGGAACACCCATCAGAGCCAGGCCCAAGGGGGTCAGAGACAACTCCAAAAGGAAGCATTCTGTCCACGTTTAAAGGACTACAACCACAAAACTCAAAAAGAAGTGCTCACAGTTTGGGACAGGGTGGGGGACCTGTAGCCTTCAGGCTACACACTTAAGTGTGGCCCTTTGACTGCACCCAAACCTCACAGAACAAATTCCCTTAACTAAAAGATCTGTTCAGTAAAACCCAGAATCAGTCATGAGGCTGTACCAGAGGACCTAGAAGGTCACATGTGGTCCCCCCAGTTTAGGAGAATGCCTTCTAGGAATCCAAGTCATCTATTAAGGTTAAGTGCTCATTTTCAAAGGCAAATAAATGTTTGATTTTTTTTTTAAAAGGTAAAAACTAGACAGAAACATGAGGGTTCCAAGTCCTTTAAGTAGTTGTGGAATATTCCTATAGAGGCTTCCTGACACTTCCCCAGACTATTCGGTAAGCACCCATAATTAGACAACTAGGATTACAAATTTATGAAATTCCTTGTAAATATCGCTCATATAAAAAATACTGGGAATATAAAAGAAACCAGATGTTAAAGAAAAGAGTTCAAAAATCTTCATAGTCATCCTGAATCAGTACCCGATGTAACTGTGATAACTGGGGGTGAAAGACCTGCTTTCACACCCGGCATGGGCTTGAATGTTAAAGCTGGCTCCCTCCCTTCAGGCCTTAAAGCCAGGGCTTAATCAAATGGACCAACCAATGACTAATTAATTCAGTGTCAAACTTAATCAAGGTTTTCTTCAAAGGTCATCATAATGTCACTTTGCAGATTCATATCAATGGTGCTGGCCATCTGAGGAAAAAGAGAAATTAAACAGATATTGAGATCTAAGATGGAAATATCCTCATGGCACAAGAAAACCCAGATCCATTCACATTCTGATAAAACTTTCGTCTTCCCATTTTACCAGAAGCAGCTTGTTAGTGCAACCTTACATTTCTGAGCAGCTCAGACACTGGATTAAATCTTTACTCCACTTTGCATACAGGAAGAAAGCACTGTTAATTTTAACAAAATGTGCCCCCCTTTTGTTCAAGTGGGTTTCATAAAGATCAGGGGCTTCTTCTGCTGAGAACACAGCATAAGAATGCCTCTGGTAGATCAGGATTCCTCTGGCCACATGAGGAAAAAAGTCTGAGTTGAGACTAGGGCAGGTGGCAGGGAGCGCTGCCCTGTATGACTGCTCTCTTTCTATATAAGGTTATGAAAATGTCCCCTAAGTGATGCAGAGGTAAGACTTCTAAACATCTGAAGGAGCACCAGACCTTCAAATCTGAAAACACCCACCCAAAACTCCAGGAGAACCACAACGGTCTCTAAACAGTCAAGAAAAGAGCTGATGGACACTGAAGACTGGGCCTGAAATGATACTCACTGTGAGGTGATGCTGGATTTAGGGACCACAATCAAAGCTGCCCTCTCACTGGAGGGCAGTGACTACCAATTAAGCTGCTTTGTTTTAGGGAAAAAAAAAAAGCTGGAAAGCTCCACAAGACAGGGAAAAGAAATAAGGAAAGAGAGCAGCCAGGCAGGAGTGAGGCCTCCTGAGCAGAGAGGATGGACCAGCCCTGAGCAGGGCACACGCTCTGGCCAGGCCAAGGCTCCTGAACCTCTCCCACTCTCCTTCTGGAGACTCAGGCCTAAAATGCCCCTTTTCAAGGGTTACCCAATGCTCCCCCAAGGTCCAACACCTGCATGTGAAGGCTTGCATGTCCTCTCTAAACATTCTGGATACCTCAGCTGACTGTCACATGTCATTATACTAAAACTTACGCTGAGGGAACCAATGGAACCAACAAAAAGCTAGCTATGCTGCACCCTGTGCAGACAGGAGTGGTGGCGAGGAGGGGGCCCCAAACTCCTTTTTGGACCATCTGTCCTGCTTTAACTTGGCTACGTTGGCACAATTCCCGAGAGACCTTGGCCAAATGACCAAGCAGCCGACATGCAAAGGCACCAAAACTTTGTTCTGCCAGAAACGAAACGAGGGAAAAATCAAAGAAGAAAACAGAAGAAAACAAAGCTTTGCTGCTTTTGCCTGGGAGGGCAGCCACAGCAAGCATGTTTTCATAGCGCTAAGAACAAGCTCAGCCACTCTTAGAAAGAAAAGTGGGAGCCAGGTGAGGCAGAGAATGCAGTGACAGACAGGTCTCCAAGACTGGGCATCAAGGGAGAGACCGCAGAGCATCACCTTGGCCTGGACCTGAGGAAATGGAGGCCCTGGGACAGTGAGCAAGGCATGGGCGGGGGCTCCTCCTGCCTTTATCTCAAGGGGTGCTTCAAGTTTTGTGGCGCAGCCCACAGGGGCTGGAGTGAACGAATGACCCACGCTTTACTTACGGCTTCTCTTCTTCTTCTCTCCTGCTCTCTCTTTCTTGCCAAATTACGATCTTGGATAACCCAGCAGTCTTCTGGGACTTCCAATGGTGCCTGATGTGGCTTTTCTGTTTCAGTATAACACTCATCTTGAATTTTATTTGCACTCTTGTCAAAGTCCCTTTAAAAACCACATTTTTCATCAGAAAATATTAAAATCTGTGCAAGGGTTTTATTACCTGGCTAATATAGTTAAAGCCTATAAAAAACCTACTAATGTACTAAGCTGTTTTACTTTAAGACATAAGGTATTATTTTGAAACAACACTCAAGTCACAGCAACTTTTGTTTAAAAAAAAAGGATTAAGCTTTGGGGTTTATGTGTGTGTGTGTCCTCACAACTCCCAAGCTTGTGTATATGCCTGTGTCCCCACAACTGTTTTGTATTCTATTCTCCAGAAAAAGCTCTATGGACTTAACAGAGAGCTTGGGGACTTGCCCAGGGTCACACAGCTAAGTGTCTGAGGTCATATTTGAACTCAGGTCCTTCCTGACTCCAGGCCAGGCATCCCATCTACAACGGAGTCACCTAGCCTTGGATGTAGCAGGCAATTCAGATTCAATTGGGAAAGAAATTTTATCCATTCCAAGTTACTGTTACTTTGTGAAGAGCACTTACATGATTAAAACAATTTTTACCTATTCAAACGATAATGTGAACAAAAAGGCTGACTGACTGACGTGCAGACCAGGTGGCACATTTACACCAGCGCCCTAACCTTCTCCCAGATCTCACCTCTGTTGATTGGGTTTGTTTTCTGACTCCTCTGGCTTCTGATCCAGCTGCTTGCTCATCAGCTCCTGTGTCTGGCTCTTTACCTCCTTCTCTATAGCGGCTTTTCTGAACTGCCTGAAGAGATCATCAGGCGATTTAGGTAACACTGATGTTGTGACTGCTTTGCCTAAATTTGTCCAACAGTCCACGTTCTTGATCTTTATATCCTAAAACACATAGTGCACCCAAGAAAAGAAAGGCATTAACTGAGGGAAAAAATCTTCCCATTCAGTATCTTAAGACAAGGGTCAGACAGCCTAGATGTACCACCAACAGAAACATTTACAAACACTGTCCCCTTAACAGATGCTGTCCTCAAAAGAAATGCAAGTTCTTACAACAAAAAAGAACACTCCCCCCCATCGATAATAAAGGAAAAAGACCTCTCAGGCTGCTGCTGAAAAAAAAGGCTCACCAAACTCCATTTATCTGTAATCGGTGATATTACGGATAAATATTTATACATTGCCAATTTGTAAATTTTCACTAGGTCAGGTAGAGTTTTTATTGTGAGAATTAAGCAGCAGATTAAGGGAAGAGCTCATTTTTAAAAACTTCTAATATACCTAGGTTGTTGGGTTTTGTTTGTGGGTGTGGGTGAAGTGGATGGGAACAGGAAAGAAAGGTTTAGACCAGACACAAGAGATTTCTTGATACTGGGAGGAAACACCCCCAGGCAATTTGGATCACACCCTCCTTGGCCAAGGTTCTGGCCAATGGGTCAGAGGTAGGATCTAAACCAGTATAGTGGGTCAGGATTAAATTCACTAAGACTAGTAAGAAACATTGGATTCCATTATTCAAAGTAACTCAATCAAATTACTCTTGCTGTGGGCATAGTCACTGAGTTGTGTCAGGTTTGCACATCTCATGGCTCACTGTTTCTTTTCTTATTGAAAACTAACTCAAGATTTTAAAAATCCTCGTTGGGTTAGTTAACATTATAAACAGTTCATTAGGTCAAATAAGAAGTACAGACAGGCCTATCAGGTCAATTAGTAAGCCAAGAAATATCTGAGGAACACTGCCTCATTGTTATAAAACATCATTCTAAGCACAGATCATTTGGTAGCATCTAAGTGAGGTTACGTAACAAAGCATGGTGAAACCAGCATTGGAGAGGGAACTGAGTTTGAATTCTGCTGCTGTTCTCTCTGCAACTCTGGGCAAGTCACTTAGCCTCAACCGAGAAAAGAGGAAGTGGAGAACTTTCCAACTCTAAGCCCTAGCACACCTGACATTCAGGTCAAGTTCAGGTAACAATAGCACTGTCTCAAGAAAATAACTTTAGGGATAAGGTTAAATGGAAGAATCGAATGTATCAAGAGGTATTTTTGAAGAAAATAGTAGGATTGTGTTGAGAAATGTTAATGCAAAACAGTGGGGAAAAATAGGATTTAATATACAAATGCTACCTTTACATTCATGTTTTGTGAAACGCATTTCATACACAAAAGCTACATTAATGGGAGAATCCAAATCCAGCATAACTTACGGGGCAAATTTAGAAAAACCAGGCAGCTCTAAATGCATGGGGGCTGTTAAAGGTATTACAAAGAGTTAAGAGGTTTGAGGCCGAATATACACACAAGATTTAACAGAAAATGTCCACAGAAAGACCTTCAAGCCAACTTCGTTATCCTTTCCACATTTAATTTGTAGTCACTATATTAACTTCCCCTCAAAGAGAAGCCAAACAGAAATAAAGACTCTTACCTTCTTAACAGGAGCATGAAGTTCAGGCTCTAACACATCTGTGTCAAAGCAGGTCTGAAGCAACGTGGCAGTGATGGGCTGCCCAGAATCTCCTACAACACAAGCATATCTTTCAAAGATTTGAACACTGGGGGACAGTGCAACAAGTACTTCATTTGGAGCTCAGAAACTTAGGCTCAAATCATAGCTAGTCACACTCACTTTCCACTTTTTCTTCCCATATCGTATTTAGGAGAGGGGCTGATTTTCCAGCATTTACTACAGACATGGCCTCATCTTTTCTGTCACCACTTAATGAAGTATTCTAGGGAAAAGAACACAACCCAAAGCAGTTCAATGTTGTTCTGAATTGACCAACTGGATCACACTAGATGGTCTAACTTAGTCACAACTTGGCTTCTCAAATTGTTTTCATTTTTCCAAGATTTTAAAAAATGAACACCCTCAGCATGAACAGGAAATTGCGACTGTGTGATGCCAGTCTCTCCTGGCAAACGCTTTTTTACTGTTTTAATTTCAGATCTAATTTTACATTCAGGTTTAATCTCAAATTTAACATCAATTACATTAAATGGAACCAAAGAATGTGATGGATCACTCCACCAGTAATCAGCTAAAGTTACTAAGTACAGATATATCAAATACTTTTGTTATGCTTTCAGAAATGAGGATGATAAATTATGGATGAAATAAAACAAGAGTGGGCCTTGAATTTAAAAGCCATGCGGCCTTGGGCAAGTAAGTGCCTTTACAAAAGCCTAGATTCCAAATAAAAAAAAAACAAAACAAAAAGAAACAAACAAACAAAAAAAACGAGAGTAAGCTGAAGCCTTCTATTCAAATCTGTGATCTTGCCATGGAGTGTTATCTTTTTCTAAAAAGTCGCTTGTTAACATCTGAGGACACAAAACCTGCTTTTTAATTTTCAGAAGAGAAATAAGTAGAGCACTCTTAGAAATCACCTCCCCAGCTCTCCCTTCGCAGGTGTGGCACCAAGCCTGGCCAACGGTCACCCAGAGGGCCTAGAAGCCTGGGCCCAGGATCCCCTCAGGGTGGTTCCCATCAGACCCCACTGTTTTTCTGAAAAATAGTACTTAGAAAGAGAACTCATGATTCTAAAGGGAGCTGATGTGGAAACTAGAAACAATTACTCATTGCAAAAGGAGCCTGAGACCAAATCCATGTTTCTACGGACCTTCCTGGTACATTCAAAGGCAACTCTGACAAAATGGATTAAACAGACAATAGAACCAGTATTTTAAATGTCCAACGCCTGTTTTGTACAGTAAAGAGTTACCTCTGAAACGATGAGAATGGGTTTGATGGGCTCAAAAGCGAGGACATTCGGGGCATTTTGAAGCAGAGAAGTAACACCTACTGGGGATACAATTTCAGGAAGACCTAAAAATTGAAAATAACGTCAGTACCACATACAGGAATAAAAGACTTTTCCTTTCGTTGGTACAGGTTCATCCTAGACATAAGCTCAAGTAACCAGCACAAGTACCTTATTTGGCATACTTAAAACAAAGAAAAGCATACTGGCATTCTTTACCTAGCCTCCTTAATCGGTTCAATACAAACAACTTTTGTTTTGTCTAATGTCGGGAGAAGGAAATTGGTTCCATAGCAACAGTGTTATTATATATGCAAGATAATTCCTGGCCAACCTAAATTCAAATGATAAACACTTAAAACTGAGCAGAACCAGAACAATGTACATGTTATAATAAAGACAAACAACTCAGACTTTAGAATGCATAACAATGAATGCACTAGGAAGCACACAGCATTCAGAATGAGACATGTTTCTGTGGAGCCCCTCACTTTCTGTGGCAGCAGATTCCATTTCTGACTAGTTCAAATTTTTAAAGTTTTCCTTGATCACCCCTAAAATTAGCTGCTTTTTCAAATTTGACCTGTCGTCCTTGGTCTACCCTCACTTAGGATTCTCCCACTCACCAAATATGTGACCACAGCTCTGCTAGACACCCCAAGTCTTTTCTCCCTAAAGAAAAATCCACTTACGGGTAAAGTACCAGAAAGCTAGTCAGCTCTGGCTCCTCCAACATAGTTTACCCACAAAGACACAGAAAATGTGCCAGACCAATGCTCATGAGGAAAAAAAAAAGGATAGCAAATCCCTTTTTTAGCCCAGGCGGGAATAGATAAGTCACTGGCCATGGAGACTGCATCTGACCAGAAGGGCACTGCCGGAAGTACTACAGAAGAGGGAAAGGCTGTGTACTAGGCAAGAATAAATGGGTCTCCCCTTGTGCAGGGTGCAGAACAGGCACCAGGCACATCACCTACTGCTTCGTTCCAAGTCACAGATCTAGGGCAGGAGGAGACCTGATCTGGGCGTGGTATCCCAGGGGAGGAGGGCTCACAGGTGCATGAGCTAGAACAAGTCCAGCCACAAACAGCTGTGTGGCCGACCCCAGGAGCCAAGGGGGCTCTAGCTGGTCCCAGGCTCCCACCCAGTCTGATCCCTGCAAGAGGAATCCTAGACCAAATGGTCCTAGGAATTCTGATACTCTGACCCAGCAGAGCTGCCCAGATGACAGAGGGGTAAAAGCTGGCAACAGTCTACTTGAATTCCAAATGGGGCAGGACCACTGCTCAGACCCAAACCCAGGCCTGCAACTTACAGACATAAGGGTGAGGAGCAATATGACCTTGAGCTAGGCCACTCTGGGATTGCAAAAGCTTGCAGGTCCCCAGATCACGTCATCCCCGGGATCAGAGGATAACATGACACTCAACACCTCATGAAAACAGCAACAGAAACAGCCCGCACATACACTCCCTTCACAAGTACAGAGCCAGGTCCTAGTAAAAGTTAGCCGACAACAATAAAAAGATCCTTATTGTAAAAAGCTATTTCGGTGACAAGGAACATTCAAGACAGACCCCAAAGAGATTGACTCCAAAATATCTACAAGCAAAGCTTCAAAGAGAAACAGTTTGGGCACAAGTTCAATGAGCATTCTTAGAGGGGATAAAGCAAAAGTTTGTAAAAAGAGCTAAAAATATGGGGAAAAAATGAGAGGTATGAAAGAAAGATGTGGAAAGAGAAATAACAGCTTGGAACAAGGTACAACACATTACTCAAGAAACAAAACTCCTTGAAGATTAGAACAGACTAAATAGAAGACAATGAATCCATGAGGTAACAAGAAATATAAAAATAAAATCAAAAGACTGGAATCTCACAACAAAAACAAAAAATCTAGAAAATAGTTGAGGAGAAAAACTTAAGAATCACTGGACTTCCCGAACGGCCAAAATAAAGAGCCAACACATCAGAAAGTAAACACCCGGCTCTCTCTCAGAACCAGAGGCCAGAGCAGGAATAAAAAGCATCCCCCAGTCACTGCCTGAAAGAAAGCTCCCAACGGAAACTCCCAGGAACATCACGGCCAAAAGTCCAGAGCTTCCAGATCTAAAACAACAACACTGCAAGCAGCCAGAAAGAAACCACTCGAGTACTGCGGAGGCTCACTCGGCGTCCCTCACGATTTAGCAGCCCGCACCAGAACGGGAGCGGAGAACCCGGAATCTCTTATTCCTGAAGGCAAAGGAGATGTGCTTACAACCAAGAACAGCTCATCCAGCAGAACTGAGTGCAATCCCACATGGAAAAAGCTGAACCCTTAATGAAAAAGGACTTACAAGCACTCCTGATGAAAAGATCAGAGCTGAGTAAGAACTTTGACATATAAACACAGACTAAAAAAAACGAACACAAAAAGGCAAACCTAAGTAAGCAATCCTAAGGGATAAACTGCTTACATTCTAATAGGGGGAGATGATACTTGTGTCCACTCTAAACCCTATCAACATCAGAGATCAAAGAGAGAAAATTCAGAGAGGTTTTGGAATGGTTCTATTATGCCTTGATGTGATCTACTGAGAACACAACAAGGGCAGAAGTGGTGGGAAGAGGTGGCACTTGAACTGTGCTCACATCTGAACTAGAAAGAATTAGAGGGAAGAACACACAAATACACAATTGGGTAAAGTTACACATTTCATACAAGAGGGAATCAGGAAAGAAAGAGAAGGAAAAGGTGAAAATAAGGGGGAAGGTAGACTCAGGCAGGGAAAGGGCCTTAAGCAAAACTATGGGAAGTGGATTTTGAAGGACTTAAAAGAAAAAGGACAAGAACTTGTTACTCGTCTCTAGCTGAGGAAAAGAAAGGGCAGAGGAACATTAGCAAATTCCATAAAACCTAGAGCCCTGGGATGAGCTCACCACACTGTTCTTTGGACAAAAAAGGGGAAAAATATAAGGGAATGTGAGTCTGAAAGTAATGTACTTGCCTATAAAATAAAAAATAGCAGAATGAATTATAAAGTAGAAACTTAAAATTCTTTTGTTTATTTTGATCAAGAAAAACCCGGATGTACACAGTTTAAAGGGCTGGAGAGAATCTATCATGTTTCAACCAAAACCAAAAAGGCAAGGATAGCAATAATGACATTAGAGTAATACCAAACCCAAGCCTAATTAAAAAAGATAAACAAATGTATATTTTTTGCTTCAAGATACCATATACAATGAATTAATCTCAATACTAAACATATATGCATGAAATAAAAATAAAAATTTCTTAAAGGAAAAGTTAAGCAAGTTTACAGGGACAGACAATAAAACCATCAAAGTGGGGTACCTTAATTTACCCCTCTCAGACCTATGTAAACGCAACAACAAAAACAAAGGAGAAATTAATAACTTTAATACAACTTCAGAATAAATAGGATATGATAGACCTCTGGAGAACACTGGTTAAGAGGAAAAAGGACTATGCATATTTCTCAGCTGCGCATGGCACCTGCACAAAAGCTGGCCATACAGCAAGGGCATAAAACCTCACAAAAGCAGAAAAGTTAAAAATATTAAATAAATCTTTTACAGAGTACAATCAATTGGATATTAAATCCCTGTTTAATCATTTAGTCATGCCTGACTCTTCATGACCTCATTTGGGGTTTTCTTGGCAGATACTGGTTTGCCATTTCCTTTTCCAGCTCACTTTATTGATGAGGAACTGAGGCAAACAGGGTTAAGTGATCTGCCCAAGGTCACACAGCTATTAAGTTTCTTAGGCAAGACTTGAACTCATGAACTTGAGTCTTCTTGAATTCAGGCCCAGGACTCTTTATCCACTGGGTCACCTGTAACTTGCTAAAGAATGGATGGGTCAAAGAACCATAGATATATATATATATAACCAAGTTCAGTAATGAAAATGACAATAATGAGACAATATTCCAAAATTTTTGAAATGCAGCCAAAGAAGTACTTAAAGGAAAAATTTATATCTCTAAATATTTTCATCAGCGTTAAAAAAAGAGAAGAGCAACAAATTAAATATGCTACTAAAAATTATAAATTAGAAGCCCCCCAAATTAAACATCAAAATAGAAAAATAAAAAAAATCAAAGTTAACAAAAACAAAAAACCCCAATGAATAAAGCTTTCTTGATAACATTACTGTACCATAATTTAATCATTACTAATCTTAACATAACTTAATGTTTTAATATACATATATATTTACTATTCACAATTTCTCAAATGACATTTTACTTTTTAAATTCTTACTTGAAAGAGATATGCTAATTTGTGCTGATGGAAGGCTTTGCAAAGTCTGCAATGGTTGAGCTTCTTGGTGATTCTTAAGAGCTAACAGATCTTGATTTGATGTCCTATGGGAAGACAAGGTCTGAAAACCAGTAGTAGTATTAGAAAAAAAAATCCCTTTGCAGAGAACAGTATTTGCTAAAGAACAATTTAAGCAATTAAACACTATGAGCTTTTTTCTCATAAGATGCTACAAGCAATAATGAATCCAATCTGATATAAATACAGATACGTAAGTAAAAGCATACATAGTATAAAACATGCATGCACATACAAATCCCGTCATAAATATTAATCTTTGGCATTGCTTCTAAAAATTACATCAACACAACACACTCATTAACAAGTAAGCTAGAATGCGCATTTTCAAATGAATCCTTTATGTTCCCAAGGAAAATCAGAAACTTATTTGAAGGACCGCCTTTCAAGGTGGCTGAAGTTCCATAAACCCTCTCCTCCCCTGGCCAGTTTCATTGCTTAGGACGACAAAAAGCATGGTCCAGCTTCATCATCCACATCATTCATGAGGCTTAACTCTGGATATTTTTAAAATAAGACTTCTTTCTCCAAGAATAACTAAAAGGTCTGTCATAGACTTTAGAGATAAAATACCAGAAAAGTTCTGAGCCATGGAAGATTCACTGGATAAAACACATACCTCCTTTGAGGGATCTCTTTGCAAAGGTGAACACTTTCAGAGATAAATCCTCTAATTAAAAAAAAAAACATACACCCACACTCTTATATGTGATTATATTCTTATTCAGCTCCCATGGCCTAGTCATCTATCCCACTTCACTCAAAGTATTCCACTGTTCCATATTCTCACTACTTCGAATCCCATGAGCATCGCTACTTTCCCAAGTGATTTGATTACTGGTCTCCTAGCTCCACTCTCTTCCCCATCTTGAGCCCTCAGTGAACCAGTTCACCCTCACCCATGTTCTCCTCTCCTCTACCCATTTCCTTGTTGTCATGCCCTCTAGCTGCTGGTGCTTTGCCAAACCAGGACTCCACATTATTCCCACCTATATCTCTGCTCCTCGTAGCACATGATGCTTAAAGGAGCTGAAGGGAAAGCAGGTGACTTTGCTAACTGGGTCCACTATGCATGCAGGTTACCTAATCAGAATTGGGCCCTCACTGCTGCAAAGCAATCCTCCTATTCCCAACTGATTCTCTAGCCCACTCACCTCAGTGACTTTCTCTGCTTCTTCTCAAGCCTCTTTCCTTACCCCAAGGGAAGATCAGGTCTTTGCTCTCCTTCCCTCCACCTTCACCACTCTCTACTCCAGGTCTCTGGAGAGGTGGTCCTTGTCCTCCCCCCAGGCCAAGCTCTTTTCACTCTTGGATCCCAATCCCTACCACCCTCACTAGCAGACTACCCTCGGCATCAACCATCTTTTGGCTCTTACTTTCAATCTCACCTTGCCGACTGGTTCTTTCCTCATTGTCTACAAACACAAGCAAATCTTTGCCAATGGTTTCAAAAATCCCCCCTGGATCCTGCCAACCCTTCCATCATCCCATGGCCTCTTCTCAGTCCTCATCCTTCTTGACCCCTCTGCACATCAGACACTCCTGACCATTCTCACAGGTACCTTCTCTGCTCTGGAGCTTGGTTTACTTCTGGTTCACCTCCTGCCTTACTGAGCTCTCTCAGCCTCCTGGATCTTCATTCTTGCCACCCTCCCTAAATGTGGCCATCCTTCAAGGCTCTGTCCTGGGCTTCTTCTCTCTCATCTCTTACTTGGTCATCAGCTCCCTGGGTTCGTTATCATCTCTAGGAAGATGACCCTCTCTCTGGAACACTAGTTCCGCATCACAAATTGCCTTTAGGGCAGTTCAAATTAGTTGCCTCATAGGATGCATCCCAAACTCAGTAAGGGATAACCAGAACTCATCTTTTTACTTAAATCGACCCTATCCCTCTCTTCTCAACTTCCCTGTTAAAGAGAATACCATTATCTTTTCAATAAAACAGATTCTGGAACTGTGTCATTTTCATAAAGTTAGGTTTTTAAAAAAAATTTTTACATTTGGGGATTACATCAAAACTCTTGTAACATATGACAAAGATTATTCCCCCCCCCCCCAATCTCACAAACGTTTACCACCAGCAACACTGTTTTATAAATTAACATTAACCACCAATGAAACTAAGAATACACTTGAAACCTCTCACGTAAAAATCAACATTCTGTAACTAATGCCTCCCACAAGGGCTTGCTTCCGAGGCACAGACAAGAGCACACAGTCCCCCTTTCCCACACAGCCCCACTACTAGTGATGTGTACATTTCCCAGTTCTTGAACTCACTTGTTTTATCTGACTTCCATCTCAATAGCACTGTTTACGATACTGTGAAGCACAGATTCTACATAGCCCTCGAGCTCTTTCAAGGGAAAAGATTTTTGGTGCATTTTATGGTCAAGCTGGGAAGGTAAATTAAAACTTTGAAACCGGTGATGGTGATGATGATACAAACTCCCACTTATTTAGCACTCCCAGATTTATATCACCCTTTCTTTACACTGGGAGGCAGCTCTGTGGTGCCACAGGGCAGGGCACTGGGTCAGAAAAATCAACTTCCCGGCCTCACTTACTGGCAGAATGACTCTGGGCAAGTCCTGGACCCTTGTTGCCTCAGTTTCCTCATCTATAAAATGAGCTGGAGAAGGATGAGGTTATGAACAGTTGGACATAACTGAACAAGTATTTCTCTTATCTGATTCTCGTGACAACCACGTCAGATCTGTAATTCCCACCTCCATTTTGCAGATGAGGAGACAGGCTCAGAGAGGATTAGCTGACTCAGCTCCAAGTCACACAAGCACCTTCAAGTGAGCTTCGAACCCAGGACGGCCTGACTCCAAATAGAGAGCTCTTCCTGCTACACCAAACTCTTACTGAATCTGGGGGAGTCCCGGGCAGTTAGGGAAGGCACCATGCAAGAACACGGGCTTGAATCACTCAGGTTTTTAATTTGGCACAAGATTTCAAACCATACTTTCAGTATTAAGACAGGTTAACATTCTCACATTCTTAAAAAACCCCAATTACTTTAGAATCCACTTACCTTCATTTTTCCTCTGGAGGGAGAACGACTCTCTCTGATCCCAGTTAATGCAGGTAATGTTCCTGCAAACGTATATAAATCCGTTTCTCAGTATTTATGAGTTTAGAAGACCACGACATTTTACTGCAGGTTACTCTATATCCCACAACTTGTATTAATAGAAATGGGATTACTGAAGACTGATTTGAAGGTAATTAACTGAAGACAAACCACCTCATTTAAGAAACTTTTATAAAGCATTTCCTGTGCCCTTTTATCGTTAGTCAAAAATTTCTAGCCATTAGGAAAAAAAGCCAAAACACTCATTTCCAGTTAAACTGCTAGCCCCCATCTGCCTAGGGTCACACATGAAGAAACCAATGCCCAGAATCACGCAGTGATCTGCATCAAGGCCCTGAGCTGGGATAGCAACTCCGGTCCACCGACTCTCCGGTCCACTGACTTCAAAGGCAGCCTTCTTCCCCCTGCACCACCCTGGCTCTCTAAGGGAGGGATGGAGGCCCGTCAACTTAGTGAAAAATACAGAAAAACTCGGCCTCTGTGGCAAGGCTACTCTTCTGAGATTTAGGACGAAATCTCCAGCCTATGAAGCTACTCAACAGGAACCCCTTACAAATGACTGAGCCAGGGCACTGAAGGGCCGCCCCTTGATGCCCTGCCAGGAACAGCACAGTTGTGATGTGGCTCAGGAAGAAACCAGGTGTGGATGGCTCTAAACCTGAAGCAAGCAGTTTACGGAGAACCCTCCAGTTTCTGTGGAGTCCCTGACTTCCCAATCTCTCACACTCGCACACACGCACACGCACGGGACCTAAAGTGCTTGCCTTGTCTGACTGTTCTAGAGCTGTCATGGTGGCTAAGCCTGGTCTTTAGGGTCAGTATTTGTCTAGCTTAACCCTCCTACTGTCAATAATTACCTTCTGCCTCTCGCAATGACATCATTTTCCGCTGGATGTATTACTATCCTTCCCTCTCCTAAAATGCTCGATGCTGGATGTTGTTAAAATTGCCACATAACAAAATTATGTTGCAGTAGACAAAAGAATTTCAAGTTCTTTTAACATTACGTAAGTGCTACCTGAATAACAGTACTGATTAATCAGGAGTTTGAAGATGGTGGAAGAAAAAAGGTAGGGGAGGAAGTAAGCTAGTCTGCCCAATTAGGGAGAATATTCTACTTGACTAACTTAAAACAGAAATGATTAATCTGACCATATATACGTATCTATCTCTCTCCCTCTATGTATACATACATATATACACACCTGTATTTTCTATATCAATACACACACACACACACCCCCACACACCAAATAGATGTGCATGTGACAGATACATACCCCATTCCCTCCATGAATGATTAAGGTAAGGAAGACCTTAGCCAAATGCCCCTACTAGACTACTGTTCAGTCAGCGTTCTGATACAGTTCTTAGAAATAATTCAAAGTAAAAAGTAACTGTAATGTTCAAAATGTAGACTGCTTATGACCCTAACAATACACATTTGATTTATAAAGATGTTCCACCATGCTGGACGGTGTGGATGGACCATTAACTGTCTAGAATAAAAGAGGTGGTGAGCTGGTTGAACTGCCTTTGGACAATTGGGCATCTTCACAGAATTTTTAATAATTCTAAAGCTTCTAGTTGGCACCAAGGCTCCTCTCTTAAAAGTCAATGTTCTTCTGGGGCTGTAGTCACATGCTAATTTCTAAGGTATTAAAAGTTGTAGGTTGTCACTGGAAAGACAAATCAAAGGGCTTGGCAAACGCCAACATGTTATCTATACCCGCAAAGGTGCCCAGGCACACTGTAGTTAGTATAAGTGGGGAGAATTTAGGCTAAAAAAAGAGGTGGTCAGGTAAGGTCAGGGAGTAAACAGGCAGCTCACATGCTCCACTGATACTGGTGCAGTATGATAAAGAGGAAGGGCTCCCAATGCCATGTTTGGGGAATGCCCAGTGAAGCCACATTCATGGGAGGACAGAGCTGAGTGGCCCAAAATCAAAAGGCAGGGATGGTTTGTCATCTGCTGCACCTGAGGGTGGAGGGAGGACCCAGAAGACCACAGGTGCAAAACATTGTGCCAGGGATAACAAGTATATTGTATAGAGTAAGACTTACAAAGCGTTTTCCTCCCAATAGCTCTGTGCAGTAGGGAGTGCAAGTATTATCATGCTTACGGTCACGTGGCAGGTAGGTTTCAAAGACAAGATTTAAAACCCTACCCATCCCCTAGGACATGGCCTTTAAGGAGTTTATTTTTACTAGCCTACACACACATAACATTAAGGTAGATTTTAATGTAATGAGGACAAAAAAGAAAAATAGAAAAAAAAACCCCAAACTAAGGAATTTAGGGAGAAAATTTTAAAAAGGTAGACATGAGGAAGTGGTACAATTCATTTTTTTTTCTATTGAGGAGAAATATATAAAATATGTGAACATTTAGAGAGAACTGGGCTGGTCCAGATAAACTCACATCACTTAGTCCAGATGAACAGTATCCTCAGGATTCAAAGAACTGGCAGATGTGATTACTGAAAGACCGGAAAGAAATATTACAGGACTGAAGAAGAGCTAACATCCTCCTGATTCCTAACAAAGAGGAGTGAATGAGCACAGTAAGCTTCATTTTTATTTCTGGTAACATTTCAGAATCTATTGAAAAAGGATAATTAATGAATATGGAAATGGAAGTAGTTAGCTAAGAACCAGCCTGTTTCCATTCAAAGCACAGGCCACACCAGTATAAATGATAAAGCACCTGATGAAGTCTCTAATGCCTTTCTTGTATAAAAGATGGTAAAACGTAAGCTGGGAAATGTATAAAGAGGCAGATCTGGAACTGGCTGAATGCTTAGGCAGAAGTCATCAATGGCCTGATGTATCTCTAGAGGCAGGTTCACAGTGGACTGCCCTGGGAAACTCCGCTTAGCATTGCTTGGTCTAAATTTCATCAATGATGACCAGAAATGGGGAGTGCTATGCTTATCCAATCGGCAATTAACAAGACTGGGAGGGGAAGGTAAAATGCTGGATGATGAGAATCAACAAAAAGACTAACGGAGTAGAACTCAAATCCATTAAAGTTACATTTAATAGTCGTATGTCTTCGATGTGGGCTCCCAGTACAAGCTGGAATAGAGACTGCTAGACAGGGTCTTATATGGAAAAAGAGCAGAGGGGTTTACTGGGTGCAGCCTCAATGAGTGAAGAACCGGAGGGTATAGTATGACATGCTAAGAAAAAACAAAATCAAATGCCACCTTTGGTTAATGTGACTGTGACTCCTTCTGGCTGTCACATTTGAAGGAAAACACTGAGGAGCTACAGTGTGCAGAGAAAGGAAAGCACAACGGTGACAGTTTTTGGATGAAGACGAGTACAAGAAAGTAGAAACGCTCAGAGGTGGTGAGGCGGGAGCCGTGGCCTCTGTCCTGAGCGCAAGCGGACATACTTTCTATGCCTAGTCCCCTACTGCAGAAGCTAAGCAGAAAGCAAAGTCTAGAAGTGAAGGAAAGACAAGCCTAAGGATCCCCAAATGGAAGGGGTCTCCTGGGAAGGCGAGGTCTTCATCTGCAAACGGCATGACCAGTTTTTAAGACATGCTTCGGAGAATAGTGCTCTAAGATCTGGAATGGGCAGAATAGTCACGTGCTTCTCTTCAAATCATCTGATAAAGCAGTTACTATTTAAATTTCTTGACGGATAAAGGCACTGTGAAATTCTAAACCAACATTCAGAAATACTACCAGTTTACTAATGGACACAAATTACAACATGGAGTTTTACTTATGCATACCAGGGCCCTAGCCAATTCTTACTGTCGTTGCTCTAAATGACAACTGATAGCCTTTTAAAAAATCTCTCTGCAGTCTTTGATACAGTCGACTCCCCCCCCCTCCCCTTTTCCTCTCTAGGTTTTAGTGACCCTGCTCTCCTACCTGACTACTTTTTATCCATCTTCTTTGCTGGGTCTTTCTCCAGGGTCATGCCTAACACCCGTGGCTGTTTCCGCAGGCTTGATCCTGGGCCCTTTCCTCTTCTCCCTCCTTGCTATCTTGCTTGGTGGGTGATCTCCTTGGCTCCCATGGATTTGATGCTCACATCTAGGCAGATGATTCTCAGTCCTACCCACTTCTCTCTTTAGACTTCCAGTCTCAAGTCTCCAACTACCTAGAGAATGTCTCAAACTCAACATGTTCTGTAGAGACCTCCTTCCTCATGCTAACTTTCTGCTCCTGTCAAGGGCAGCGCATCCTCCTCCCAGGCCCCCAGGCTTACAAGTGAAGGTGGTCCTCCACTTGGCCCCTTCACCCAATCTGTTGCTAAATCTCATTATTTCTGCCTTTATGACATCTCTTGCCCATGGTCCTTTCTGTCCTCAGACTACTACCACAGGCCTTCCACCGCTTCACACCACGACTATTCTGCTATGGCTCCCTGCTGCCTAGCCCCTCAAAAATCACGTGCAGAGTCCTTTACAAAGCGGCCCCCCTTCTATCTTGCTCCCTGCCCCTCCGCCCCGCACATGAGCCTCCACCTTCTCATTCTGACTTAGGCCCTTCTCGTTCACTGTGCTGGCTCCTCCACACCTGAAATGGCCTCTCCTGCTCATTCCCCTGGGCTCCTTGTCCTGTCCCTTCTCCACTGGAGTGCCCCCACTTTTGTATGATCTCCCCTTACACTATTATCAGTACTTCACTGCCTGCATTAGACTGTGAGCTCTCTGAGGGCAGGGACTCTGTCTTCCTTTGTACCCCCAGAGCTGAGCAGAGTGGCTGGCACACTAAACACTTAGTAAAAGCTTCCCGTGGCTGGATTCAGGTGCAGTAATAAAAGTCTACAAGTTAGATCTCCACAGCCTTCCTGGATCTCCACAGACTTCCTGTTCACCCATCTACTGGCCCCCAAGCTCCCAAATAACGGATATTCCAAAACCTAGACACGGACTGAGTATGTCATTGAAACCTTCTCTTCCAAGGGACCTATTAGTGAACAAGAAAGTAATCAGCCATTAACACCAAGTCCTGGACTCTCAAAGAATAGACATAGCTATTTTATATTTTATTTAGTCACTAGGAAACAGAACAGTGGAGGGCTTCATAAAATTTATTTCTTAGCTCCCAGCTCTGAAAATAAGTCAACCTCAAAAAAATGGAGCAAGGGATTTAAAAATATTCATTTTAAGCTGATTAAATAAACTACTTTTCCTGATAAATGAAAACTTTGACCACATTTGTGATTGCATCATACCTTACTTTCTTAAACAGATAAAGGGACCACTACCTACAGGTATGAGTAATACTAAAAAAAACACATCACAGCTGTTTTCTTACATGTTCCATACCTTTGATTACACTGGCTTAAATACAATTTTCTTTACACCCTCACTTTTGGTTTATTCCAGAGGAAATATATTGCTGCCAATTTTCTTCCCATTTCCCCCCCATTTTAAACATGTGATTTGACCCTGTGACTAGAGATGGGGCTTGGTGTAAATGCTTCAGGTAAAAGCATGATCTTGCTCATCAAGATGACAGGGCCCAGCTGACTATTTCTGTTACTCCATGACTGTTACCACCTACAGTAACTCATCAGTTTATGTTTCATACTCCTTGTGTCTTATTAGACTCTCTTACGCGCCAGCTGCAGAGGTATCAAACTCTGGTCCTCCCCAAACTCCTCAGCAGCAGCCTCAATCAGAGAAAAATGTAACTGGAAAATATTTAGCAAAAATTGAAAGAAAAAAAAAACCAATTCAACATAGATGATGTTAATTTGTGGTTGTCTGCATCAAGAGACAGCTGACAGTTTTGAGTCTGATACCTCTACAGTGGACAAGCCAACACTGACCAGATGTGAGGCCAAGCAATGAGCCCCCTTTCACCAACTTGGATGGCTGATCTTGGCTCTGGTATTTAACCACACAGTTATTTCTATCAGGAATAGTTCTATCCATAGAGCAATACGCTACCACTACCATTCCTTCACCTTGTTTCGAATCTCATCTACTGTTGACAGCATCCAGTTAGCTGAATGGAAAGGGTATGAAGTTCATTTAGGTACTTATGGTCCCTGCCCCCGCTCTAAGCTCACCAATATTTATTTCACTGCTATCTTACCTGCACATTCGAATACTTTAACCTTTTTGTCTCATGGGCTCCCATTGGCAGAGTGGAGAAGCCTACAGACTCCTCAGAAAAATGTTTGCTGCCCACAATCGTTACTGAAGGGAATGCTAAAGCTAGAGGTTACCTAAAGATGTGTACCCTCCCAGGTCAGCAGGTATCTCAGCTGAAATCTTTCTACAAAGGCCTTCAGTAAAATAGAAACTGGAGTATTTTTGAAGTGCTTTTCCCATTTCTGTGGACTTTTCCTCAAAGATCAATGTCATAACACCTTTATTTCTCAATTTCATAGATGCTTTCAAATGGTATAGGAGTCTTACTTCAAGACAAAATTCTCCAATTTTAATCTGCGTTAACATGAAGTGAAAAGCTCAATTTTTATAGTTTATGTCAGATGTATACAGTATATTAAAGGCAGGACACATTAAACCATTCAAATAAAGAAGTCAGCCTGACAATACACATATGGTAACAGAATACAAAAACCAGTTTAAGATTTTTAACATCAAACCTTCAGAAATAATACACAGTGAGATCATGTAGTTCTCATACTAAGTTATCATCTGACAGTAAAAGCATTTCAGTCTACCTTGTTTTTCTCCCATGATGCAAATACGACCATCCATGCTCACGGCCCTCATGCCCCATGTCCCCCTATAAATCTACCTGGGGCTGGGGGAGGGGGGTGTTGGTTGGTTGGCGGGGGTGCAGAGGCCACCCACATCAAGGGTACCTTGCAGGGATATCCTCAGAGCAGAGAGAGTCTTGGTTTTCCCTTGATCTTGCTAGCAGACCAAACCACCTATTTTTCCAAGCAGGTATTTCTGATGCCAAACTAAACGATTCTGTTAAACACAATCATGGGCTGTTAATTCTATGAAAAATCCTTCATTTCTCTGCAATTTGTACTTTGGGAAAAGTCATTAAAACGTCCTTTGACATTGATGTGTTTAATTTTTAATGTAAAACTATACCCATTCACAGGAAACGATTATAGGAAACGATTAGTAACAAACCTCACTGCTTGTCCCTGAGAAGAGATCTGCCCATTAACGACTCTTCAAAGTCTAAGTTTAAGACTACAAAAATCGAAACAAAACCCACCAAACATGTGGTGTTCTTTAAGCTCCACCACAGGACTCAAGTCCTTTTCCATAGGAGTCATTTTCTTATCATTCTATCTACCTCCGGATGATTTAACTGGGTTCAATTCTAGAACAGAAAAAAGGGCAGCCCCCTCCCACTTACTGGTTTCACACTGTTTCATTTAACAAACAGAAAGTTCAGCCGTACCTCTTCCATTAAAGGTCACCTTCCAACTTAGAAGAATTTCACATGCACAAGTAGAGAGTTACAGGTTGTTTGGAGGCTTACTTTGCTCTTTATGTATACGCACAAACATGTATGCACACACATACATGTCTTACCAAGAAACTTAAGTATCTTGCCAACTGGATATAAACGAAAGAACTGTAGTATTCTGTTTTGTGATGTGACCAATTGTGGACACATCATGCTGGCACTAACCTGAAGTATGAATTTTTAAAGAAAACAGATACCTGAAACACTCAATTTAAGATGGCAAAGGTAAGCTACCTGCACAGAGGAAGCAAGTGTCAGGCCACGATTTCAGTAATCCACAGGGAGGACAGGCCCTCTGTCTGAGACTAGCTGTCTTAGCTGCTAGTGGCAGGGAGAACCTAACTGATTCACTCTGGAGACTGGACTACCTGGTTTTGTTTATTTTGGAAGTAAAGAACAATAGTCCACGCGGTGACTGTCATCACAAACAAACTGGCTACTAGAAAACCCATGAGGACACTTCTGAGTCTTCGTATATATGGATCACCACTTTTCTAACAATCAAAGTACTTTTAAAAAAGCAGCTGAAAAATGCCTAAGATTTTTGCAATTTGTCAAAACTATAACACATAAAAACTTACAACTAAAGAAAAGACAGAGCAATTTCCCTTGTCAGTTCACAAGCTCTTTATTGGATGAAAAATTACAAAGAGTAAGTACAATTTTAAAACACTAAATGCAACTTAGATTTTTGTGAATGTTGCTTTTTGTTTAAAAAAGTCAAATGGGGGGGTGTCTTACAATATCAACGGATGCCCAATCTTTTAACTGTTTAGCATGACAAATTTTAACTGAAGTTCAAAATGTATAGTACTCTACAAAACTGCAATATAAAGTCATCACAATATAATCGAGAAATGTGAAATTCAGCAGTCAGTACTACAAAAACCCAAAGAAAATGTCTAAAAGTGCAATAGTTACTGCAAGCTGGCAGGCAGGATTCTTCCAAACAGCAAGAATCTTGCAGGTGACAATACTGTATCATGAACTAGGGCTCAGTTGAGGTTCCCTTAGTATTACTGTCATTCATTTATGAACAAAGTAAAAGAAAACTTTCAATGCATGAAAAAATACCCCCATCTTCTCAACTTTAATTGAAATTTTTGCCAACTCATTAGTTTTGTGGCAGTGATTGCGAGTGAATTGTAAGACTATTTTCTAAAGCAAAAGACCCAATGAATAAGGCGTGAGTTACTTCTCTGGACAGCATTCTCAACTGTCTCAAACTTAACGGCACAAGGGAGGATTTGACACTTAGAGTACACAACCACTTTGCTATCCTCTGAATAAAAAAGGGAAGTCTAATTAGAAGGAATAGCAGGAATGGTTGATTTCTCAATTCAAAACACTAATTCAACTCAGAATGAAGTATCCCACAGAGAATACATTTTATAACCTCGCTATGTCCATGATAAACCAGATTAGTCACTGTGAAGTGAGATGCCTTTAGTAACCCTTTATTTCTGTGATATGAAGATCTAACATCTTAAAATGTTTTATTAAGCGATTATCCCTGTTTTAGTCAATTGTTAATTCTCTCTTGGACATTACACGCCTATCAGAGACTCATACAAGTTCACATACTTCAAGGTGGGAAGATAAGATTGGGATGGAAAACAAATCGAATGCATCTGGCAGTACAAATCACAGCTCCCTGTTCAATGCAACAAATATTCCTTCCAGAGAACAGTTCTAGCCTTTCAAGGAACTGATGTGCCACCCACACAGAGAGACTGACAAGGGGCGGCTAACCTGAACGGGAATCGTTATCAGAAGAGCTGGAGTCACTGCTGCTGCTGGCCGAGCCCGAGGAGCTGCTGCCGCCGCCGCCACCACCTCCGCTGCTGCTGCTGCTGCTGCTGCTCTCGCTCAGCCGTGTGGCCCCTCCTGTGGCCTTGGACAACTGAGTTCTCTCAACTGGAAAATAGGGGGAAAGATGATAAACCCCCAGGAGAAATCAGGGGCCGCACCAACACTTTAAAACAGTCACCTACATTTTGTTGGGCAGTTTTCTAGAATTTAACTGGTTACTGACATCCAGTAACCGCTTTTCCAACTCCTGTTTTTTCTGTGAACGAAGCTCTTCTTTGGATTTCATTATTTTCTTAGCTGCACGATTTAGGACAAAAAGTGAGCATGACTACAACCAAAGGCAGATACCAGTCAGCCTGCGGCTAATTTGCAGAGCTACGTACCTCGACATTTCCTGGGTCTCTTTCTCAGACAGGCCATGACGTATCTTTCCAGTTCTCTCAGGGTTGATGCTTTGAGTGTTTCAAAATCAATTTCAATCTCATCGGGATTAGAATTCCTTAAAGATGGTTCTCTTGACTCTATTATATGGACCACTCGCCCAAGTTTGTCTCCAGGGAGTTTGTTTATATCCAAGCTTAACTGCCTTTTCTCATCGTAATTCATAGGCTTAGCATCATCTTCATCTTCAGACCGGTAGGCCAACATTTGTGGCTTGGCCTTTTTTGACTGACTGTAACAAATTTTACTTAGTTTAGTAAGCATAGATAATTCTGTAAGATATATACCTAGAGAGAGAAGTGAATTATATCAACAAAAAACTGTGTGAAAAAACTCACCTGTTTTTCAGCTTTTTCTTTAGTTTTATTTGCTTAACTTTTTTCCTCTGACTTTCATCTTTGTTGATAAACTTCTTTTTTTCTTTCTTCTTCCCTCTTTTAGATCTCTCATTCTTCTTCTTCTTTAGCTTATGGTAAGGTACCTGAGACAGAACTTGTAGTTGTTGATGAACGGCTTTAAGCTAATAAAGAGAAATATTTAACATTTTGAATTAAACATTAAAGACAATTACAAAAAACGAAGGGGCTGAAAATTCCGATGTATTATCTTAAGTGAACTTTAGACCTGCACATCCCCTTGAAGTCTGCACATTCAATTTTATTAATTCATTATCCTAGGAAAAAGTATCTCCCTTTCCTTTAAATATAAATTAACAGTCTCCAACTTTCAGACATGAAATAAAAAGACAGACCAAAGAAACAAGAAATTTAATTTTAATTCAAAAACAGATTCAGAAGTTGCCCAGACGAAAAAGAACTTCCAAAATAAGCATGCATTGAGTCTATAATAATTTTAACCACAAAGCAGGTTATAACAGCTCGTTAAGGAAATGTTTTTTGGGGTTTTTTTAAAAGCTTGAAACTACATTCATCCATGAGGTATATCTTGTGACCTGCTTAAAATCAGACATCACTCAGCGTAGCTAGCAATATGAAAATTTCTCAATATCAAGAGATTTTTGGTTAAAACAATATCAACCAATTCAAATTTCTTTGACTACTGACCTAAACAATAGCCTGGTTAATTTAATTGGAGAAAAATACCCTGATGGTACATAAACATGACATCACTGATCTGGTCCAATCCAGTGCAGAGCAGGCCTACATACCTGCTCCTGAAGCTTTGTAAGGTGCTGCACCCGCTCATCCGGTGACTCTTCAGAAGAGTTGTCTTCAGAGGAAGCATCACTACTACTTTCTCTACAAAAAGCTTTTGTAACATCCTTTTTAATGTAACATATAGGCATTCTTTCAATGGGTTCATCTGGGATCTTAGCAAACTGCATCTCAAAAACATCCTAAAATGCAAAAAAACAACTGTCTACATTGCACTTAACAGAATATGTTCCAGGCTGTGCATTCCCCCTCTTAGGTGCCTCCTTCCCCTCTCCTCTTGGGTGACTGAATGCCCATGTTCATGAACCATTCAGGGGGTTCTTCCCATCTCTCCTGAAAGGGTGTCTTGCTCAATGAGGTGAAAACTAGCCTGCCGCAGGGGGCTATACTCTTCTTGCTCCTATGAAGCAGTCACACACACCACTGAAGAGACCTACTTTGAAGGAGACCACACAGGACTACCTATACATGTTTTATCCTCAACCACACTGAGGGACCCTTCATTAAGAGCAACTTTAGTCAGATCTATTTAATCAGATAGTGAAACCTCAAAGGGCTAAACTGATGCATTCAAACTTTTTGGGAAAGATTCTTGAACATCAGTTATAAAAGTCACATAAAACAGAAACTACATTCTTAAAATAAAAGGAAAGATTTGAAGTGACATCTCACCTGAAGGGTTCTCGCCATTGCTACCACCTCATGATCTGGTGGGTTATACTTGTAGCAGTTCATGAACATTAACCGAACATCTGCAGCAAATTCGTGCGCGTCCTTATATTCTTGGTTGTCCATTTTGTTCTATTAAAAACATTCCAGAGTTTACTTAAAGTTCCAAAAGCACACTAGAAACAAGTCACTCCTAATGCACACTTCCTTGAAGCAATACATGTCTTAGCGCCTCTCTGGCATACCATTTTCCCTCCCTTTCCTCAAACACCAAAGGACAGCACCACATTTGCTTAAAGTCCACATGCTCCAAGGTACAGACCCTCTTCCATACAAGGCAGAGAGCTAGCTGGGCAGCACGAATGACCAAAACCTTGAAACCAGATGACCCCCATGTCTGCGGGGAACTACATGGGACAAGGACATGCACATAACGCCAACATAACAGGATGTGAATAGCTGCCTGAGAGGCAACACTGCCCCAGTCCCCACATAAACCCATGCCAGCAAAATCCAGAAATATACCCCAAACCTAACAAAGACCAAGAAATCCAGTAAGAAACTACAGTCAGACTTTGTCCTCCCAGAAGACGAAGCATCAAAAAAAGAAGGCTGCCAACAAAGCCCTTCAGCCTGAAAAGACCCAGAGGGGCCTACCCTGGAGGTGATACAATTCAGGACCAACCAGGGCAGACCACCACCCAAACACCACCACCGAAGGCAGAGCCCAGCAGAGGCACAAAGCACCGAGGCAGGAATTAAAACTAAAGAGACAAATACACGAATGGAACTAAAACAATTTGAAAGAGGACTGGCCCCCTATAAGTGCTCCCAAAGAGACCTGCAAACACGGACTAGGAGGAAAAACGAGGGACTGTGCACAAGAACCCACGTAAATACTGGGAAGAAAACGAAGCAAAGGTTTAAAAAATGAAACGAGCCAGAAAAACCACAGAAAAGATAAAACGGCCAAGCTTATCAAGGAAATAGAGGTCCTGAAAACCAGAACAGACGGAATTATCTATGACTCCAAAAGACAGGAACACCCACGTAAGATGGAGGGTACCAAAAGTAACTCACTCGGAAACCAGGTCAAGGAAAAATCACTTAAGGATCACAGGACTATTTAAAAGCCAGGATTAAATCATATCCTATACACCATATTTTAAAAACAATTAACAAAAAGAATCATCCTAACCTCCTAAAAGGAAGCCCAAGAGGAAAGTCCCAGGAATGCTGCGGCCGCAACCTCAGGAAAAGTCCAGCAACCGTCCCGAGAGAAGCAGTTCAAATCCCAAGGAATCTCACCGGGGATCACTTAGATATGCCAGCTTCTACTTTAAATACCACCTTCGACCACAGTCGCCCCAAAGCCCGAAGACAGCCTAGAAATCAAGAATCACTTACTCCTCTCGTGGAGGAAAGACCAGAGCCAGGGAGGAGCTTTGGAACACACAGCCCAAAGAGGCTCAGAAAGGTCAATCTGAGTCACTGAAAGGCACGGTACAATCATGCCATCCTACCAGTCTAATGGGAGAAGAAATAAGTATTCCTCTAGAGTCTTAATGACTGTAAATGACTGCACAGGACCGTGGGAAAGTTAAAACAATGAAAAAAGGCTCTGGAAGGGAACTGGTTCTATTCTGAGGTCTGGGAAAAGAAAGAAGGTAAAAGAAATATTCAGTGTAGAAGGGAGGAAGGGAATAGAACTTGCTATTTGCCGTAACTGGGACTCATGGGAACATGACTATGAGAACCGGAAGGAAGAGATGGGGGAAACAGGCATCAAAAGAAGGTCGTTCTCGTCCAAAGAGGAGAAAGGCAGATGATCACAGGTAGATGACCAAACCCAACATGGAACCAACAGAGACTGGGGGGGGGGGCAGGCAAAAGAGGGAGGATACAGCATGGGAGGGAATAGGACAGACCATCTTCCTGGGCCTGAAGGGAGATTACAAGGAGAAAAAAGAAAAGCCAACAATTCTAAGAGAGTATCTCTTAACTGTGGTGCCTGAACAATCTGGAAAAGGAACATAATGGACTACCACCATGCCATATCAAAGGAGAACAGGGATCATTTTAGAGAATCCTGGCTACCACAAGATGACTTGGAGTGGAACAAGCAGAGCCAGGAGAACACATACAAGAAAGCAGTGACCCGAGGCCTTCAGATGGGACAGTCCCTCAGACAGCAGTGGCGCAGACACATCCTTGCTCCTAGTAATGGTCCATCTTCTCTAACAGCTCCATGAAGTGCCATCACTACAGTGTTAAGTGCAGCACATGACGCTTTCTGAGCAGTGGTGGGAATACATTAGGAAGCACCAATTTGGGATTTGTAAAACTACAACAGAACAAAAGTCAATATAAAACCTGAACCTAATCACACAAGGTCACTAACGACCATTAGTTAGATAAACAGAAAGCAAAACCACTTACTTTAATTGTTCCAAGGTCCATTGGATTTTTAACAACATCATAGTAGTTATGGAGTCCTAAAGCAGTAACATCCACAGGCTTGTAAAAAGGCCAAGCATACGCTACATGTTTCTTTGAAAACATTTCTTTAAGAATCTCATTACAATATTGTAGCTGCTCAGTCAATTTAACACTTTTCACAACTTTATATTGTTGCTGAGAATCTGGCACAACATTCTTCACGACTTTTTCTTTTAGAAGCGGCATTTTAGGAGATTTGTGTTCCACTAGAGTTGGTGAACATTCACTACCTGCTGTAACTATTGAAGCTGTGGGGGTTGTAGTATCGGCTTTCCTTTTCACACCCCTTTTAACCTAGAAGAGAATGCATAATTTAAACAATCACTCAGAACGCTTTTTCAGAACTTACGGAAAACAAATTATAGCATTTAAAATGAAAAAGTAGACAATAATTCTAACAGTAACATTTAAAATGAAGGTTCAAAAATTCTTTCTAAAAAAACAACAAAACTTTGTTAAAAATGCTTTGCAAAAATAAGCAAACAGGAAAAGCTGTTTAAGCATTACAGTCCCTTAAAAATTAAAATTTATATGTGAGATGATGTTACTGCCATCTCAATTTTAACTTTTTGCTCAATATATAGTTAAGACACAATATGGCACAATATCCCAGAGTTTATCAAGCTCTATCCTTCAAGGACGTCCTGCCTTACCTGGGTTACAGCTTGTGTGGTACAGCTTGGCAGAGCTGCTTTAGCAACGTGCAATGGAGAAAGTGATGTCTGTGAACACACAAAAGATGGAATCACTTGCTGCTTAACTACCATGTCAGATGCCTTGGGAGATGGTTTTTCTTTAATAGTAGAAACTCTTGAAGATGGCTGAGTACCTAATTAAAAAAAATTTTCAAATGAATCAAATATTGACAGTTATTTCAGAATTCCATTTTTATGCATTCACTTACACAGACATGCACATACACACACACACAGACTGTTATATTCCATCTACATTTCAACAACTTGTAGTTCAATTGAAATTATTACATTTTTTTTTCTGGTTTAAACACTCTTTCCAGGCTTCCCCGTTTTAAAATGAATGCAAGACAAAAGGTCTTCCTTAAAGAGATAAACACAGGGGAGCAACAAAGCCTTCCAACCAAAAATTTCTCTTCTGTTTAGATCCCAGCCTTCCTCATCCTGGCAATGAGACTGTGCTAATAACCAGCACTCGGCAAGGTGGCTGCCACACAGCAGGCCCTCCATAAATGTTTACTGACTGACCGCTCCAAGTACACATTGAGCAGGTCAGTGTTCACAGGGCTGGAGCTAGGACTCAGCCTTCTCCAAGTATGGAAACCTGAAGTGACAGTTCAGAAGTCCCATCAAGAGTCTGGCTGTTCTCTGAAGTTACTTCTGGAGCAGCATGTTTAGTATCACATATGAGGAAACACGTGCAAACCCAACCCCATACCACCTGACACTGTGCTGATACTAAATTATAAAGTGAGGCTACCAAAGCCATCTTATTTACATCACATTTGAAGAATTCTGTTTAATAAGGGCCTCTCCCTTAGGAGACAGAACACTTTTTTTTCTCTGCAATTTCAAAACATGCTTTTGGGGAAAGCGGCCTCTCTGATGATACCCAGAGTTCCCCTGCTCGGCTGGGAGGGACTATAAAAATCAGAACCCAAGCAGTACTTCGGGAACAGGAAGTTGTCAACAAATCAGCCTATCTTCTCTTCGAGCAGAATTTGCCAGCCCATCTGGTGTGAGCGCAAACAAGACACTGCAGGAGCTTGTAAAGGCAATGCCTGATTGACATGGCTCTGATTCCGTGGAGGAAAACCAGACTAGAAGCCCTTAATTTTTAACTCAAAACACAACATGTATAAAAGCTTTCAAAGCAGGCACTCTCC
Organism: Pseudochirops cupreus; assembly: GCA_028627135.1. Taxonomy (NCBI): domain Eukaryota; kingdom Metazoa; phylum Chordata; class Mammalia; order Diprotodontia; family Pseudocheiridae; genus Pseudochirops; species Pseudochirops cupreus. The sequence goes on from CM053584.1 coordinate 30,985,255, forward strand.
CATCTGTTTCATTTTTTTACCTTTTCTTTTTCTCTCCTTTCCACCTATCACTATTTCTTCTGGAGGCATTTGAGACATTTTTTGCACAAACAGTTTCTCTAAGGCTTGTGCCATGACAACAATATCATCACCTGGCTACGAAACAAACGAAAGATTTACAATGTTAGTTATAATTGCATCACTTAAAATATTTTATGTGTAGAGAATTTGGTATATCACAGAAAGCTTCACAAGCAAATGAGAAAAATCACCACATTTCTCACATTACTGCTATTTGAACTTCATAGACAGACTCTGTCCAATGGAAGTAACATTACTCTGTGTAATTATGATGTCAATTTTGTCTCTGCGAAAGAAATAGGGACCTAGACAAAGAGGAAGAGTCACAGGGAGGCAGATGTGGAAGAAAAGGAAGGACTTCCCGGCATCTATTTAAGAGCCAGAAAGCACAACCGCAGTGATCGCTGGGGCAGAGTCTTAGAGCTGGAAGAGACCAGAAGCCAGCTGGTCCATGGTTGAGGAGCCCGAGCTGGAAGCTGTTCTTGTCCCAAGGCAGGGAGACCCCTTGGGGGAGAGGAGATGTCGGCTGCACTCCCACTTGGACTGGGGCCTGACTTCTTGTCCAACTCTAGCTCATTGTGGAGGAGACAACTGACCAAGGAGTGCAAGCTTAGCCAAAGTCAACTTCCCTCACCTGCCCCAGACATTCCTGCCTCCCCGTGTTCATGCTTTTCCCTCTACCTATAATGTGCTGCCTGCCTTCTCCTTGTTCCCATTAATTCCTATTTCTATGGGACAGTGTGGTCACCTGTTACTACCTGGGTGACCTCAGGCAAATCACCTAACCTGCCCTGAGCCTCAGTCCCCACATGTGTACAATAATGGGCAAGCAGCCAAACTAGGATGCCTCTAGTCTCCTCTGCTCTTCAGCTGTGTAGCTATGAACTTCTAATGTTACCCCCTCAGTCAGTCACGACCACCGCTACCTCAACCACACCGGTACACATCATCTCTGCTCCTGCCAACCTGGCTGAGCCCAGGGGACCAACTATACTTCTTACAGGAGACTGTAACCACCCCCTACAAGTTTCCCAGCTCTCTAAATGAGGGATACCAAGACTAAGGGAACCTCTGAGAGAACAGGGACCAAGTCTGTGCAAACTTCCGTACCAATAGCAGTTCGGTGATCTCTATATAAATGCTTAATGTTTGTTTAATTGGGAAAAAAATAGTGACAAAACAGTGCACACTGAGATTTAGTCTGAGACACAAGGTAAGGATTCAAATATTTGAATAGTAAGTATTTGGGGCAGTTGGTGGCTTAGTGGATAGCGCATTCAGGCCCCTCCTAGCTCTGAGGCCCTGAGCAAGGCTGCTTGCCTCGGTTTCCTCCTCTGTAAAAGGGGGATACTAACACTAGCCCCTGCCTCCCAGTGTCCAGTGAGATAACTGTAAGCACACAGGACAGTACGGGGCATATACTGATACACAAACATTAGCTATTACTGCTAGTCACTGGATGAAAACAGTAATAAACTCAAGGATGTACAGAACTAAAATGATAAACTGAACATATTTTTATAGTCTCTAATACTATATAAACAACATTTTCTAGGACCTAGAGACCAGCTAATCAATAGCTATGATCAGGAAGAATAACAGACCTTGTTATATAAGTAACAATTGGAGAACATTGTTTTCAAGTCTTCTATACATTCTGATGCTTTCACATAGTATTTATGTTCCAAGCGCTTCTTAATGGTACTCAAATCCATTGGCTTCTTAATGATGCTGTAATAGTCCTGTGGGGTTTAAGTTAGGAGAATGTGAATGTGCCATCATTATTGGTGTACAAATTAAAGAAGCAACATTTAACTTTCATCATACTTAATTTGTTTCATCATAAAGACATGATCTGAAAGCCAAATAGCCTTGTAATAACAGATCCAGTGTCTGACTGTCACTGGAGTATTTACATAAAGGAAGAGGTTCAGTTCTATAACAGAAACAGAATTTTAAAAATATACAGAATTACACAAGTAACCTTATGCCAAAGCTGGCAGATTTGTGACAAACCTGGCAGTAAACGAAATACAACAAAAACTAGTCTATTCTATGCAAAAAGGGAATATCATTGCAATGTATATTTGTTAAGAAAAGACAACAATCTGCACCAAGATTTCTGAAAGAATTCTTTCAGGTGGGAGTCTGAGGTGGGATTGGGGGACAATCCAGAGGACACAGGCAATACTTCAACATGCCGCATCCCAAATATTTCCAGTCTAACTTATGTACCGTAATTACTGATCTAGCAAAGGAGGCTATGCTTTTCCCCCCTAGTAATGTTCAAACTGGCCAGTTTATAATAGTGTGGAAACAATTAAGCAGCCCAGCTCTGGAATTCAGCAGGGCCCCTGGAAATCTAAGAAGTCGGACCCGGCCCAAGGCTGCTCAGATCACTCCTGACAATGACTGGGTAACCTCTGGTTTCAACCCTATCTAATGATGCTTTGAAGGATGAAGTGTCCATAACAGTACTTTAGGGACAAATCAACTGCAAGTTTAAGGCCAGAAAAAGGATCTACTGGTTTCAGAGTCATTTTGATTTCCCTTTCCCTCTTGGGGGGTGTGGGGAAGTAGGTGACAGATGGAAAGGGGGCATTGACCCTACTGTATATTCTTCTAGAAGCTTTCTAGGCATCATGTTCTTAACCTATCTATCTCGACCTCTGACTGAATTCACCCTCCATCACGCTGAGCTGATGGTAGTAAACTATGCTGTAACTTAGCCGATATTTTCCAGAGTTGCCTCCAAGCATCAAGAGGTTCAGTGATTTGTTCCAGTCAGAGGCAGACTCTGAACCCAGGTCTTCCTAACAGAGCACAGCCCTCAATCCAAATGGTCTTTTCTAATCCACTACTGCACTAACTCCTACCTAAGACACCCAACTCCTAAGGGAAAAGCATCTGTGACCAGAATGGAAGATTGTGGCTGACGCCTCCATCTACTCACAGGGGACGAGGGTCGAAGGCTAAGGGAGATGGAGCCTGCCCCATTCGAGGTTCTGACCAGAAGTGCTATTAACACAGGCATGCCAGGCCCCACACTAACAATCGCAGGCCTATGTGACCCTGCCCCCTGCCCCCACTCACCGGGAGCTTGAGCTTGGCAGCATCCACGGGCTGCTGGAAAGGCCAAGAGAAGCTGTGCCGCCACAGAGCCTTCAGGACCACCTTCTGCAGGTACTGCAGCTGATTTGTGAGACGGCCAGTTTTTTTGGCATTTATGTACTCTGGTGGAGGAGGGTTGACAATAGCCATCTGTCGACTTGACAGAGACATTCTGAACAGCTTTTTCCTGATGAGGTGTTGTCTTCCCTACACATATATCCTGGGGAGGAAAACGGCAATATGTGCTCAGACTGAATTCAGGTTTGATGCCAAATGAAAAACCAGGGGAGATCAGCACGCTAAGCCTGAGAACCCAGGCCTCCAGCTGCCTCCTCACCCCCTCCAGGCTAAGAGTTACAGTCTGACCACTATTAGCCTAGCGTGCAGTAGGCCCTTAACAAATGCTTCTGGCCTACAAGGGAAACAACATGCAGGTAGGCAGGTCCAAACCAGATACAGGGAGAAGGGCACTGGCAGCTCCAAGGTGGTGCCCCTTGGGTGGAGCCTTAATGAACACCAAGACCCCAAGGGGAGGAGGGGAAGGGCCCAGCAAAAACAGAGGCCCAGAGACCAGTGTCCCTTGTGGAGAAGCAGCCAGGAAGACTCCATTTTAGTTACACAAAATGAAACACGGCTGGGCTGTTAAGTGTTTTGGAATTTGATTCATCCTAGAGGTACCAGGAAGCTACTGGGTTTTCAAGTGGTGTCACGGTGAGACCCATACTTTAGAAAAGTCACTTTACTAGCTGTATAGAGGATAGACAGACTGTAAAGGGGGAAGACGGGAGGCAAGATGATCAAATTAAGACTATGGCAACAGTCCACACAAAGGGTGGTGGGGCCTTACAGTGCCTTCCTTCCTATATCGGGTGTGTGTGTGTGTGTGTGTGTGTGTGTGTGTGTGTGTGTGTGTGTGTGTGTGTGTGTGTGTGTGTGTGTCTGAAAATGAAGGTGTCAGAGACTGTAAATCGAGACGTGGGTACTTCTGAAGTGGGAAGATTCTGACAGGATAGAATGCAGTCCTAGCGTAAAGAATCAATCCATGAGTCACCTACCTCTTGAAAACTCCTGAAGACTATTAGGGCAAAAACACGGAGTTTCCAGGTCAAAGAAAAAATAGAAGGAATGAGAGAGAAGGAATGCAAATTCTGAGGAGCCACGATTGGGCTCACACATGATTTGGTTGCTGTGACAACTAAAGGAGTGCAGAGCCTTGAATCTGAGGCAGGAGGGCTAAGCTCACAACCATGAATAACTTAGCAAAACCAAGCCTACTCATATAGAATGGGAAAAAAAAAAAGCCTCCAATAAAACATGGGACTTCCAAGCATTCAGGATGAAAAGACCAGAGCCAAGTGTAAAACTGACACGCAAACATGGGATGAGAGAATGAAGAAGGACAATCACAAGGGGCTTAAGGAGAGATGGCCCACAGTAACACTCCCTCTGAATCCCATCCTTATCAGAGGGTCATAGAGCGAGTCTAATTAGACAGGGGGCAGAGAGAGAGGAGTAAGCTGGGGTGTGAGGGGGGATGGGGTAAATCCTCACCTAACTGGGCACCAAAACAGAAGTCTATACCGGGTGGGAGGAGGGGCGAATGACACCAACCTCACTGTCACTGGAAATGGTCAGAAGAGAAAGCACACACGAGTGGGTACAAAAACATACTTTGCACAACAAGGAAGCGGGAAGAGAGCATGTAGATTGAAGGGGGGATTACTGCTCCATCAGTGGTGCCAGACTTGTGGTGACTGGGTGGACCACACCACGCCTAGCTGCCCCATGATAATGCTAAGCCATTTTCATTTCAGGAATGGCAAATACTGATAGCTATAACCCACCAAGGTCTCGGGTGGAGGATCCTCATTTTTCAGAGGCCAGATTTAAATTTGGGTCTTCCAGACTTCAGGCCCAGCTCTGCATCCACTAAATCACCTAGCTTCCTCGGGGGAAAGAACAAACCCTTCAATAGGGAACAGCGAAACAGAGAAGGTAAAAGTATAAAACAGAGAGGAAAACATAAATAACAGTCATAACTGAACAATGCGCAGGACGTAGTGCGGTCTCTCATTTGCTGAAGTACACAGAGCCTTTGGCCTTAGGGCCATAAGGAAAATGAAGAAATAAGAGAACTGGCTCTAAGCTGGGGTTAACGAGACCTGCTGTTTGAGGAGAGGAAAAGCCATTTGGGACCATAACTCAATTTTGTTTGGAGTTTGAATCCAGGTATGGTGGTCTGCATAGGTCAGTGCCTGCATCGAAGGCCCCACAAGCTACTCGGGAGTGCGATCCTACACGGATAACAGGCGGAGGTCTACGTTTGGTAAAGGCCGAAGGGGCGATTGCAGTCTCAGCTGCGACAAGACCCCTCTGGCAAATTGCCCATGTGAGGTGGTACCTAATACTGGGTGGATGGATATCTGTGACCTTACCTGAATTTAAACAGAGCCAAGGATGGTTATCCTGTCATATTTGGAACGTCCTATGTCCTGGCTTATCCCTTCTATAGCGAGTTTCTATGATCAGAGCAAGTAGTCAGTAAAAGATGTGGACCATCTTGTTTTGTGGTTGACAAATCCAAGGAAATGCTAAATAAAAGGATAATGGTTTTTGAGAGATTTTGGAAAGGTAAATAAAGGTTTGATGGGAAACATGAAAGACAGATAGGAAGGTTTGGGACAAATGAGGGTTTATCCAAGCGCCTCCTGTCTCTAAATAATCGATATCAGTTTCAGAAAGGTTTAAGTATGCTGAGAGTGTGTGAGGAAGGATTTTTAGAAAGCAGAAAGATTTGTAAGTTGATTCTAAAATTCTGAGCAAAGCAACAGGCTCAGATTGATTCTTCTAAGAACTATGTAGGTGTGTAAGATTGGCTTTCAAAATTTCTCTATCATGGAAACCCAAACCTTGAGCATGTTTGGTAATAAGATTAAAAGTTTGGATTTTTGATGCAGTGTTGTACCTGTTGTGAAACTTTGTTGTAATCTACCTGGCCTGTGTGGCTAGAAAGCTGAACCATTTACATGTGTCTGTGGTGTTGGATCATGTCTCTGTGGGCCCCTGTCCGGTCTGACTGTGCCTTTGCTCCTGAGCGAACGTTTGGGCCAGGGGACCTGGAAAGGACGATGTGGACAGCCTCTCCAGGGATCCAGGCCTGCACCGGAACTGCTACAGCTTTAAATTATTGCTTTGTGTTATTCTCATTGTGTTACCTTGATCTCCCTTACTGTTAGAAAATCTTATGTGACAATTTCTGAAGGTTTATAAAGTTTTCAATTGAGTATTATTAAATTGATGTAATAAGTTTAAAGCAGAACAGTGTGTGCTGCTCCAATATGGATTTGTGGCTATTCCATGAACTAAGCAAAAGTTAACATTTGTAATTGAGTGTTTCTGTAAAAGATTCAATTTCTGAAGTATCTCTTTCTTCCAGTTAGAGAGGACAGACAAGCTTTGTGAAACAAGGATGTATGTCTGCTATTCAGTTGTGAAGTTTAACTCAGAAATCTCTTTTGTTTAAGGTTTGCAATTATGTTAGTGAAAAATATTTTATGAGGCACCTACTCTACGTAGCAGGTGGAGATATTAAGGACAGTTAAACAGTCTGAGTAATGGATTGTACTAGCCCATACTCACTCTACTTCTGGTCATTTTCCTACTTCTTTTAGGCTCTTGTTTGTCTACTCACTTTGCTAGATTTGTATATTTTAGGCCAAACACCTTTGGATCTGGTGTCTGCTGAGTTCCAGACAGTGGTTGCAGCCCCTGCCCCTTGACTGATGGACTCCTCCCACCCCCCCTTGTTTGGACAAGGACAGTGCTGTGACCTTTTTCAGCATGAAGCAACTTGGGAAGCTGAGACCTTCATCCCTTGCCCCAAATGAATTTGTGTCTTCTCTGTTAAGGGGGGAATGATAAGATCTGGGATGCTCTGTTGTAACCTCACTTTGTAAAATCTCACTTGTGTTCAGGCACCTAGGTCAGTTTGTAATAAGCCTGTCCAATTGAGCTGTAAAAGTCACACTATCCTTCAGCCATAAAGGCATTAATTCTGCTTCTCCCCTGCCCTGAGCCTCAAAGTCTTTTCTCAAGCTAGCAGTAGGTCTGTTAGATGGCTTCCCATGAATCAATCACTCAAGTATTCTTAGAGAAATACATAGTTCCTTTGTTCTTAGTGGCCAGCTGCTTAGGAACCTTGAAAAGCACTATCAGAAGATGACTCATTCCCAAGATGGGACCTCCTTGAATCCCTCCTAATCAGTCTAGCTTCCAGACTTGGCATCTCTTGAAACAACCAGGCCTATCCTCCCAATAAGCCATAGTGGGACCTATGTCACTCATCCTTGACCAGAAGTTACCTGGTGACGAGTCAAGGCAAAAACCACACCTCCTCACTCACCCCCTCCCAATTTTTCCCAATGACTTATGGGCAATGGGTCTGTGCAGTGAATGTAGAAAGTAAATGTCCCTTTAAACCCCAACTCCTCCCTAACCCCTCCCAAACTCCACCCCCCCACCTGGCTAGCATAAATTAACCCTTCTGCCTTGGGGCCCTCGGCCCTCCTCCCTGGAACTTTTTGTTCAGTGGTTGGACTGCCCGCTTCATGCAAGATTCTAATAAAGAGACTCTTCTCTATTCACCTTGAGCTGTCTCCAAGTGATTTAAAATCTTTTTATCACACAGAATAGGATTACCTCACCCAGGAAACAGACGAAGTAGAAATCTAAAATAGAATCTCGTTTACAAGAAATAACACTTGAAACAAAAAGAAAATCAAAACAAGGGGATGGAATTAAATCTTTTTTGTTTGACCTAAAGGTTAAAAAAAAGTTTAAAAAAACTAAAAAGGACAGAAGTGGCAACCAGGACCTCAAAGTAACAACATAAATAGACCTATGAGTTACATTTTGCTTAAAGTATAGAGAATGAATGGCTATCAGTACTAAACACAGATGCATCAAAATGGTATAACTTCTAAATTCTTAACAGAAAAATTAAATGAATTATAGGAAGACTTAAACATTAATTATAATAGTGGAGCACTTAACTGAGCCTTTCTCAGACCTAGATAAGCTTAAACAAAAACAAAATAAAGAACATGAATAGAATTTCAGAATAAGTTAAATAAAAAAAGAGCTCTGGAGAATACTGAATAGGTATACAAAGCATCATGCATCTCTGAGCTAAGAAAAGCACCTTTGCAGAAATTATGTACTAAACCATAGAATATCAGAGGCTGTTCTTAATAGACCACAGTATAATAAATCATATTCAATAAAGGAAATTAATGTGCTAAAATTAAGGGGGGAATCAATGGAATGGAATTAAAAATTGGTAATTAACTTAATCCTAAAGAATGGGTGGGTTAAAAAACAAATTACACACAAGACCAATAATTTCATAAAAGAAAATAACCAAGGAACATGTCAAAAAATTGTTGGAATATAGTCAGAATAGCACTTAACAGAAATTTTATCTCTAAACACTTCCATCAATGAGAGAATTAAAAACTTAAATTACCTCTAAAATATAAAATCCTGAAAAATCTGAGTAGAGACGAACAAAATTCACTGGAGTTAAAAAGAAAAAGGGGGAAATAAAAACAAAACAGACATACCACTCTTGACAGGGATCCTTCCAAACCTTTTCATCTGTCTTTGAACCTCTCCCCATTCTCTGAGGCCACTGGCCAACATTTCCCTCTTCCCTCCTCCCCCTCATCTATCACTCGGACACCTCCTGCCACTGTCCCTACTTTATGCTTCTAATACAAACAGGTGGGCCTACTCATTGTCCCTTGGGCAAGCCTTCTATCTGCACAAGAAATCCCATTCCATCTCATCTCCTCCACCTTCCCATCATCCCTGCTCTCTCCCTTGACTAGCTCCTTCCCTACAGCCTAAAAACCACCTCTGCTCCCATCCTCAATTTCTTCTGCGCTCTGTGGCTCACTTCTACTACAGGTGCCTTCACATTCTTCTAAACCCTCGACAATCATCTCACACAGCCTCATCAACCCAAACAGCTCTCTCCATAATTATAGATGATTTCCTGATGGCCAAATTCAACAGCCCTTTCTCAACCCTCACCTTTACCCATCCCGACACTTGTGGATCACTCTTCTCCCTGATAATATCTACTCTAGGCTCTCAGGTCCCCGTCTCTCCTGGTATTTCTTCTAACCGACAGCCCCATCTTTGTGGGCCCTCATCCTGGTCAAGCCCTCTCATCTTGGGTGTCTGCCAGGCTCTGTCCTGGGCCTTCTTTTTCTATACTACATCCTAACCAGATGAGTCTCCCATTTATTCTGCCCCAATCCAACCACTGACCTTGCATACTCATCTCAAACTACATGTCCTGTAGACATCTCAAATTCAACAAGTCCAAAACGGAGATCCGTATCTTTCCCCTTCTCAACTTTCCAATCACTGCAGAGGGTGTCCCCAGCCTCACAACCTAGACATCCTCGACTCATTATCTCAACAGCCCCCCGGTTCTATCTTCTATCTGTTGCCCACGTCTGTCATTTTTACCTTTGCCAACATCTCTCAAATATGCCTGTTTCTCCCCCTCTGTATTGGCCACTATGCTGGTCCTCCACAAGCCTCCCCCAATTCCAGCCCAGCCTCCTTTGTTTAGATGCAGGTCTGACCCTCCCACTGCCCCCTTGGACACCAGTGATTTTCCCCAAGCATAGGCCTAACCATGTCATCTCCTTACTCAATGAACTTGAGTGGCTCCCTAGCACCTCTAGGATTAAACATAAACTCTTTCAAAGCCCTTATAAACCCCCCTACCTCCCCGTGTCCTCTTCCATCCACTGCCCCTGGCCTCCTTACTGGGTTCTCTCTTCTGGACATTTTCATTGCTTTGGAAGGTTCTCCCTCAACCCTGCCTCCTGGCTTCCTTCAAGTCCCAACTAAAAGCCCACCTTCTACAGGAAGCCTTTCTGAATCTCCCTGAACGTCAGAGCCATCCCTGTCAATAATTTCCCATTTCTCCAATATAAAACTTGTTCTTTCATTTGTGTTTGCCTGTATTCTCCCCTGCTGAGCCCAAGGGGTCCTGAAGGTGGGGGGGGGGGTGTATGGTCTGGCCACCTGGATCAAAGTTCACTGACCAGCTACTCTAGCACCAACCACCCCAGTGCAGGCTTTCCTCTCCAACCCCTCCAGAAGGGTAGTCAAAACAATATTTCTAAGTCACTGGAAAGTCATTCCCATTCGCAAGAAACCTTACGAGATGAGGCCTTTCCCAATTCCCCACCCCAATTTGGCTACTAGAAAACTTCTTTTTACTTAATTACATTTCCCATGATAGAATATAAACTTCCTGTGGGCAGGGGCTTTGTGCCCAGCACACACACTCGCCAGCCCTTATCAGCTGCTTCTTCATTGGCTGTGAGGATAAAAGGCCAACTTCTGCTTGTCAGCTAAAGCCCTTTATGGGCAGCTCCTTTCCAGACTTATTTCGTATTATTTCCCCCAATATCCCCTACGATGGTTTGATTGGGAGCTCCTGCCCAGAAACCATCATTCACGGAGAGGACACTATGCTGCCTTTCTAAGTGCTAGCCCCCGTTCCTGGGAGGCTTTCCCTCCTCCCCTCCACCCCAGGCGATTGTCTCCCCAAGGTTCAGGCTCCAGCACCTGCTCCTGTCAACTCCCTTCCATAGGCTTTTGGTGATCCCTTGCCCCAATCAATAAGCAGCCTGAATTTACTCATCTGTAGATACACCATACCCCCATAGCTCTCACCAAGATGAAGTTCCTGGAGGACAGGAGCACAGAGCTTAGCACAGTCACAATAGTGCCCAAGTACCCGCTTGATAGTAAAGGTGTGCCTCTGTACTTGTCTACTGCCCCTTTTCTGCCCACCTCAGCTACTCTCCATGGATTGTTATGCTTAGTGTTTAATGAACCTGTACCACCACAGACATTAAGAGAGTCAACAAGACCCAACAAGATAGGAAACTTGTTTAAAAGACAAAAATTTTATTTTGGAATTTCATCTCAAAATAAAGACATTCTGTAGAGTAGCATCCACTCAAGTTAGAAATATTCCCCCTCCAAATTTTATTTAAAACCCTATCAGTGAGCTCCCTTTTTCGGTCTGGTTTGGAACTGGGATTATTCCAATTTTAAACCTTGCCTTTCCAGACTTATGAGCAGCGTGCCCAAGGAATATGGGATCAGAGATGAACACCTGGAAAGCACAAGCCTTCTGGTGGAGCCCTTTCACAGGACAAAACGCCATAACACATCGAAAGCCAAGTGGATAGATTTCTCCACTCCAAATCCACCATTTCTGTGCAGCCCAACCTCTGGCCTCTCTGGATGGCAGGACTCTCCTCACTGTATTCAAAACATCATGCAAAACTAACTCAAAGCAAAAGCAGTCTGCAAGAAATTTAGCTTGGACCACTATCTTAGGCCACATTCTACAGCCAATTCAAATGACCTTAATGTTAGTATCATAAAAAAAAAATCTGAAGAAATCATCTATTTTTCAGAGCTCTGTATATTCTTAGCAAGACACAGAGGCAATAATCTATATTTTTAAAAATACATAAGATCGTATAAAATATTAAAAAACAATAACGAGCTTAAAGTTCATTTAAATGTTTAAAAAAATGAAGTATTAAAATAAAATAAAATTATTAAAAAAGAAATAAGGATAAATAATGAATAATAAAATAAGACAACTGGCTAAATGTAACTTAAAAAGCTTCTGCACAAACAAAATTACTGCACTTAGGATAAAGAAGAAAGCAATGGAATAGGGAAAAAAAAGGTTTCTACCCAATTTCCCTACGTTGGACGTGCAAGATCCATAGGCAACTATTAAAGAAGGCTCCCAATCAGGAACGATTTAAACCCCATCCATTCAAGATGCTCGAAGATGGGCACCGTGCCCGCTGGGGCTTGGGGTAGGCCAGCCAACTTCTGCACCTCGGTCCCTCGGGTCTGGGTGCACACCACGCCGGCTAAATGCCGTCCTCCTCCCAACCACAAATTACTCGGTTTTTTTTGGTTTTTTTGGCATTTGCATCAGCTTCACCACTAGCACCCAGAACGGAAGCTGCCGGAGGGCAGGCCTGCTACCCGCAGCCCACGCTCGCTCACCTCCCCCGACAGCCTCCAAGCATAAGCCTGGATCCAGGGCGCGGCCTTTCGCCTGGGCCCTCGGCCTCGCAGGCCCGGCCGACGCGGCCGGTGCCCCGCCTGGGCCCTCGGCCTCGCAGAGGCTCCACCCGCGCAGCGTCACCCGCTCTAACGTCCCCAGCAACCGCCGCGGGCGTCGCGACGTCCCGGCCTGCTGGGCCCTGGAGCTGCCCGTGGCCACCCCTTCCGAGGGCCGCAGCCTCCCCGCGGAAAGGCCCCTGGAATAGGGGGGGATGGAACGGGGAGGAGGGAACGGGATAGGGAAAAGAAAGGGCCCGCAGGAGCAAAATACTTACGCAGCTCACCCGTCGCCGTTACCGCTCACCCGAACTAGCGGCAGCAACTGGGCTAGTGCAGCCGCTTTTATAGGCGATCAGCAAAGTCCCTCCGCTCATTGGTCCGTCTAGGTCACGTGGACCGTACGAAGGCGTGGCTTGTTCGCAGACCGCGGCCCAAGTTGCTCCAGGCGTCCACGTGCTCCAAGAGTAGTTTTTGCAGAGCCTGGTTTTTCTTGGGAGTGGCGCGAACTTTATTGCAAAACTACACAGAATATAGCATGCATTTGGCTGATTGCATAAGATAATTAAAAAAAAACTTTTGGTGCAATTGGCAAGCCCTTCCTTTTAAAACATTGTCCTCCAGCTTCGGTAAGCTGTTGTGTGAGAAAGTTTTGCAAAAAAGAAGGTTTACGGTTTGCAGCGATTTTGAATTTTTCTCCCGCTTTTGGATCTTACCACGTGACCTTTGTTGACCGTTAGAAACGTACCAAAAACCCTCCACCAACCCGACAGAATAACTTTATTATAAGTTTTGCAAAAGAAGCGCATTTTCCCACAGCGACTTTCCAAGGAGGGTAGTGCAAATTATACGTATTTTACAGACGGGAAACTGGTTAAGTAATTTGCACAATACCAGGTGTAGCAAGTAAGCCCCAAAATTGTAAGGGAGGGTAGGAGGAGGGCTCCAATTCCAGATAAGATAAATTTAAACAAGCTGCCGGAGAGGAAGTGCATTTTTCAAAAGTCACACACTCTCTTATTGGCCTAGTCTGGATTTTAAACCCCGTTTCTCTGACTCCGAGTTCAGCGTTCCTCCCATAGTTCTGCACGGTCCTAGCCGAAAGCCTTTAAGGATATTTTGCAGAGGTCCAGGTCTTACAGGTCTGGGAAGAAGAAGAAGGGGGAGTCGGCTAGAGATTTCAGAAATCGAGTTGGAAAAAGATCCGCAGACAACTGGAAAAGTAAGAGTTGAGTTTTTCTAATCAATGAAGAGATTTTTTTTTACAAACGGGAAACTAGTTAAGTAAAATTTCGCTTTCCTCCATCACCGCCTTTTCAAAACAGAAACCAAAGTTCAATTCAATTCGATAAACATTTATTACGCTTCTACTACGTGGCTGGGACAGGGTCAAAGCATAGACCGAGAAAGCCAGTTAAAGGAACCAGGACTCCCGGCGCAAAGCCCGGCTTCCCAGGTCCTTCAGCGCCGTAACTAAGCTCTGCAGAGAAAGAAATTAACATTCCCCGAGGCTTCCAGCAAAAAGCTCTCTTTCTCTTAAGATAGTTTCTCTAAATTGGCAGGCACCGGTTTCCTCTTTATCTCTGTAACTCAAGCTGGAGCAGGGACTAGAAGGGTAGGGACACTGAATGTCAGGCCATTTAAAACGGAGCTCATTAGCTCAGGCTCCAGCTTCTTTCGTCAGTAACACCGCCATTTTCCCAATCAGTCCTGATTCAGAAACTTGTGGCCTCATTCAACCCCCTGTCCCTAGTATCGTTACCGCGACTACTTCCAAAATCTCCTATCTCTCCGTTTCTTTCCGTTCTCACCCGCTCCCACCCACCCAGAGGGGTAGCAGCTGGGAAAGGAGGCTGAATTTGTGAGAAAGACACAAACTGCGTTCGGCGCAGTTGCATTCAGCTCAATTTCTATTCAAAGGCTTTCTACGTGCAAGGGTTACGGGAACGAAAATAGCGCCTAGCGACTAGGGTTGTGCGGAGAATCAAACGAGATAATCACTATTAAGCACTCCAAAATATGGCTTAGCATTAGCTATTATCGTCCTTATTGTTACTGGATATGTTATTATCGGATTGGGAATGGAAAACTCCCCGAACCCCACGGGACAGTCCTGAACTGAGGAAACCTACCTTCTGCTGAAAGGTACAGTACGCAGACAACTATCTATCCATCCATCCATCCATCCATCTCCACATCTATCTATCTGTCCATCCATCCATCCATCCATCTATCTCCATAACTCTATCCACATCTAGCTATCTGTCCGTCTGTCTAGCTAGCTAGCTAGCTATCTACCTGTTTATCTCTGCATCTGCCTATCTTGTTCTTATCTCTGTCTCCATACAAAATCATTTCTAGAGCCAGATATCAAGCACTTCACAGATCCATTAGCTAAGCAAGAGGGAATATTGTTTAAACTTAAGGGACCTATTAATTACAACCTCCTAATAACTGGCAATGACTCCTAATGGTGTGGTACGGTCAAGTCAGCCTTGTATTAGCTTTCCAGGCAGATCCTAACAGGTTTCCTTCCTCCAACCACCAGCCCTGCCTCCACTCAGAGTAAGTGTAATCGGGGAGCGTTCCCCCCCTCTTTTTTTGCCCTCTCCCACACACAGTATACTGATTTTTGCCTTTCTACAACTTCATTCAGGTTGTGCACTCCCACAAAAGAGGGTCTAGCACTTTCCCCTCTTCCTTTTTCCACCTCTTGGAAATCTTACCAGTTTATGAAATCCTGAAGCCCAGGTCTTTCTTCTCCCACAAAGATCATCTATGCTCCTTCCAAATTACTCTTAAGGAGTTTTCTCCCTTCTCTGAATTTCTCTACATGTATAAGGAAAAGAAGGAAATTAGCCCTTAATTAAATGTTTACTCTATGCCAGGTTTTTTTTTTTTTTACAAATATCACATTTGATACTCATAACAATCCAGGGTGGGGGGTGGGGGTTTACAGTTGAGGAAACTAAGGCAGAGGTTAAGAAGTATCTGAGTACAAATTTGAACTTGGGTCTTCTTAACTCCAACCACATTGTGCCACCTAACGCCATAGCCACAAATATAACCCTATACTCAGCCAGTGGACATCAGGCAGGATTTGGAATCAAGACCTTACCTTGGGGCAGCTCCTCGGCACTGTGGATTGAGCACCAGCCCTGGAGTCAGGAGGACCTGAGTTCAAATTCAGCCTCAGACACTTAACACCTACTAGCCATGTGACCCTGGGCAAGTCACTTAACCTTGACTGCCTCAAAAAAAAAAGACCTCTTTCAAATCCCACACCCTTGTAACAGGGTCATTTAACTCTCCTCTCTCAATCCTCACCTTGGCAAAAAAAAAAACAAAAACATTAAGCAGTCTGGATTATTGTGTAGATCAAGATAAAATAAGATAAAGCCTACAAATTGCCGTAGAAACCACAAAACTCCAGAGAAATTCGATTACTACCAGGCATGGTTATCAGTTGGTTGTTTCTCCAGCTGTGGTGATAAATTCTGAGGGGCAGGAGTCTAAGCTTTTACTTTGTCCCAACTCCGGGAGAGCTTTAGAAATCGCTCAGGGAATACCAAGAGAAGAGGCATGGACCCGGCCCTAACGTCCAGCCCCAAATACTTTTCCTTGCCCGTGTTCATTCAGCCCCAAAATGTTACCAGGTCTCCTGCTTAAGAAAGTTTGGGGAAAACTATTCTTGAATACACTTATTAATTCCCCGCCCCCGACCTATACCATTAAAATAACATTTTTGTAATACACTTTACTTCGATACTGGTTAGAGCCCTGAATCAGAAACCCAGAGACTTGCATTTTGAATTTTTCTGCCCCTGGCCACATTTCCTAACCAACAGCCTTCCTCATCTGTAATCTGGGAGACCATAAACGTTGCGTATATTTATACAGCACTGTAAGGGGTGCGAGTCACTTCACATGCGTCTTCTCATTCAAGGCTCATGACAAGATAGTGAGACTGTGGGTATTATTTGAATTTTTACAGTTGAGAAAACTGAAGATCAAAGCACTTTAAGGGGCATCAGTCATAGGCAGAGAGCTATACCAAGTGTCAGAAATGAAACCAGATCTTGAGATACTAAATTTTGTAAAGTTTAGAATTTTCTGTGAGCTCTTATTATTACTCAATAGTCATTTCCTCCTGGTGAGCCTAGGACCAGAGACAGAGGAAAGAGGAGAAATGTTGTTTAAGTGACGAAGATAAGTTATATGAGGCTGCAGTGAAAGGTAAAGGTTTTACAGAGGCCAGTTTGTTTGCTCCAGAGGAGTGTCTCCATGTGAGCCCAGGGAGTGTGTGCTGACCTCCTGGAGGGTGGGAAGATGGGTGGAATCCCCCCTTTCTCAGGACAGCCCACCAAGAGCTGGTCCTTGACCTTTACTATTTGGCCAAGGTTGGGGGAGCCTCTCAAAAAACACTGGACCGCTCAGGATGATCATGATCTAATCAGGACCCAGACAAAATTCCACTCCCCAAGCCGTTCCATCACCTGAAGGCTGAGGCCGGGGCCCTTCTTGGTGCAGACTCTGCACTGGCAAAGCAGCTTCAGACAGTGGATTGTTGGCATCTAGCTTCCTTTAAGGCTCAACTCCAGAGCTACCTCCTTCCAAAGGCCTTTCCAATCCCCCTAACAACATATATTTATTACTTCCATATCTGTGAATGTGTAGAATGAGAAGTCCATTCATTCATTCATTCCACGAACAATTATTAAGCCAGATACTGAAACTCTTCTGTGTTTTTATCTGCAGTATCCAGACTAATGTTTGACATATGGCAAGCACTGTTGATAAATACTTCTTTACCGATTGATTGACTAGTAGGAAAAAGTGCTATGCACATAGGAGTGGATCATAGTTTTTTAAGTAACGACTACGATACCCTGACCCATGTTGCATCACCGAGTAGAAAGAGGCCTTAAAACCATAATGATTTTTTTTGTTAAGAACAAGATTGTGATGAAACAGGAGGAAAGGTTCTGACCTTCTCTAACATAGTGTAATTCGCTATAGCCAGGCCTGGGAAACAGTGACTAACTTTGTTGCGGGATCTAGTGACCTCTCTGCAGCCTTTGACACGTAGATCACCGGCTGATCCAGGACATTGCCCCCCACCCCCCCTTCTCCTCTACCTGTCTCCTTTGTCCAGGTCAAGAACCCCCTGAAGTAGGTGCTATTATTATCCCCATTTTACAGATGAAGAAGTGGTTAAGTGACTTGCCCAAGGTCACTCAGCTAATGAGTGTCTAAGGTCATCTAAGGACTTTAAAAGCCAAACAGAGGATTTTATATTTGATCCGGGAGGTACTAGGGAGGGGTCACACGGTACGACGTGCATTTTAGGGGGGTGAGCTTCACAGCTGGGTGGAGGATGGGCTGCAGGGGGAGGAAGTTTGAAAGAAGAGACCACAGTAGGCTGTTGTAAAAGTCCAGGGATGAGGTGGTGGGAGCCTGCCCCAGGAGGATGGCAGAGTCAGAGCAGAGAAGGCTGGATCTGCAGGACTTGACCCTTTTCTGATCGTCTTGCTTCCTGAGCCTGGGAGCCCAAACCTTTTCAAAGACAACAAACTGAAAATATAATGCAGCCAGAAGTCCTGAAGGTTAAGAGGAGCGAGGCTGCATTGTCCAAATGGTTTCAGTCAGGAAACTAAACAACCCAAAATAACTAAAGTGCTCTTGAATTCTTACCAGCTATTCAAAATTCCCAAAGAGACAGCATCTTCTAAGCTAGCTTAGTCTCCAGGGATGGGATCTCGAGAGACAACAGAATGGAATTAGTCAGAAAAACGAGTGGTGTATTGGAGTGGGAGAGACTAGAGGTACAGAGACCAATTAGGAAGCTTTTCAATCTATCAATCCATCAAACATTTATTAAATTACCTACTATGTGCCAGGCATTGCACTGAGTACTTTACAAACATAATCCCATTTGATCCTGACAACAGCCCTGGAAGATAGGTGATATTAAGGCAAGATTCAAACTCAGGTCCTCCTGACTCCAAGTCCCACACTATACCCACTCTGATTTAAAAAAATGCAGCATAATTTTGGGAGAGAGGGCACTAACAGTTGCAGAGTGGGAACAGAAAAGACTTTAGGTGTCTTGAGATGTCATGAAGCGGTCAGGGATTCCAAGAAGGCAAGGTGATGAGGAAGAGCATTCTAGGCAGCAGGACCAGGATGCAGACCAGAGACTGGCAGCCCCCTTCGAGGAGACAGCAAATGGGCCAGTGTGGATGGATATAGAGTGCCGAGACAAAAGGAACATGTAAGAGCATAATAAGAACAGCTAACATTTATGTGGCATCTGCTACGCTCTAGGCACTAGGCTAAGTACTTTTATTATTATTATTATTAGCTTTTTGGAGGGGCAGTTGGGGTTAAGTGACTTGCCCAAGGTCACACGGCTAGTTTTGTGTTAAGTGTCTGAGGTCGGATTTGAACTCAGCTCCTCCTGACTCCAGGACCAGTGCTCTATTCACTGCGCCACCTACCCACCCCGAGCACTTTTATTAATATTCTCTCATTTGGTCTTTTCCATAACCTTGGGAAGTAGATGCTGCTGTCACCCTCATTTTATAGATGTGGAAACTGAGGAAAATAGAGATTAAATTACTTGCCCAGGGTCATACAGGTGGTTTTGAATTTTAATTCAAATCTGTCCTGATTCCAGGCCCAGGAGTCTCTTCATTGAAAAAGTAGGTTGTAAAGAGTTTTAAAAGACAAACTAAGGAATTTGGCTTTGAGCCTAGAGGAATTAAGAATTTATGGAGAAGGGGAATGAAGTGGTCAGACTTGGGTTTTAGGAAAATCACTTTTTGGGGGGGTTAATTTCTAAAATTACATTTTTTTTCAGTTAGCAAAAGTCTGACTTCTCTTCCCAATATCACTCTACTGCCAGCTGAGAAAGAAAGAAAAATGAAACCCCTCTTATAAATATGTATAGTCATGCAAAAAGAAAGTTTCTGCATTGGCCACTATATTGTTGTTATAAATTATTCTCCTGGTTCTGTTCATTTCACTCTGTGTCAGTTCATACAAGTCTTCCTAGGTTTCTCTGAAACCATCCCCTTCATCATTTCTTGCAACACAGTAGTATTGCATCACATTTGTATACCAAAATTTGTTCAGCCATTCCCGGGCTAATGGGCAACCCCTCAGATTTCCATTCTCTGCCATCTCAAAAAGAGTTAGGAGTATTTTTTTTTTTACATTCTTTGTTAGAATTTTATTTTGCTCAGGACGAATCCTTGCCTTAATTTTGTTGTTGCTGAGGAGTTTTCAGTTGTATCCAACTCTTTGTGACCCCATTTAGGGTTTTCTTTTCTTTTCCTTTTTTCTTAAATTTAGGGTTTTTTTGGCAAAGATACTGAAGTGGTTTTTCATTTTCTTTTCCAGCTCATTTTACAGATATAAAAACTCAGGCAAACAGGGTTAAATGACTTGCCCAGGGTCATTTAACCTGGAGATAGCACGTGGCTCAATGGATAGAGCATTGGGCCTGGAGTCGGGAAGACCTGAGTTCAGATCTAGCCTCAGATGTTTCCTAGCTGTATGATCCTGAAAATGTCACTTACTCTCTGAATGTCCAACAAAATGGATCCCCTGGAGAAAGAAATGGTTTGCCCACTCTACATTTTTGCCAAGAAAACCCTAAATGGGATCACAAATGCTCAGACATGACTGAACAGCAACAAACTAGAGTCATACAGCAAATGTCTGAGGTCAGATATGAACCCCAGAAGACTGAGTATTCCTAACTCCAATCCTTACATTCTATCCACTGTGCCAGCTAACTACTCTGTCTCAATTTACCCTCCATCTAATTCTTTCTCCTTTCTCCCCCTTCACTCTGACTACATTTAAAATTCTGTTAACATCTCCTATTTCCCTGTTGAGTGAAATGTAGGAAAATCCCTTTGGTACCGTGTGGAAAATTAGTCGGAGTGCTGGGAGGTTTGAAGCAAGGAGACCAATGAGCGGGCCATTGCAGTATACCAGGGGTAAAGTGGCAAGGGCTTGCCCTGTAAACCGAGGCTCTGTGAACGGTGGGAAGGGAATGTATGCTCACGATATTCTAGAGATAGGGATGACAGAACTGCTTGCATATGTGGAATGAGTGAGATGAACCTGGGATGTTGAGCCTTGGTGAATGAAAAGATGGCAGTGCCCTTGAGAATAATAAGGGAAATTGCTACAGAAGCAAGACTCATGTCTCCCAACAGGTTTGTCGGTGCCCTCTAGTGATGGGAATGGGTAGCTCCATATTTTCCAACTGGACGGTGGTAGGATTGGTGGAGAGTCAGCCCATTTTGGTCATTTTGTCACATTGTGAATATGATATCTGTGAAAATAAAATTCAAACCAGCTTAAAGAGTTACTTATAAAAATTAATAAGCTTCACTTGTCTTCGGATATGCCAAAGAAAAACCGGAGTGGGAGATTTACGAATGTTTTTACAGAGGAAAAGATTGGGCAGAAGAGACTTGAAATGAAATAGAAAGATAGGAGGTTGGGGCGGGCTAGGTGGCACAGTGAATAGAGCACCAGCCCTGGGATCAGGAGGACCTGAGTTCAAATGCGACCTCAGACACTTATCACTTACTAGCTGTGTATCCTTGGGCAAGTCACGTAACTCCAATTGCCCCTCCAAAAAGCAAAAAACAGAAACAAAAAACAAGCAGAAAGATAGGAGGTTGGCCTTGCAGTCTGCAGCGCATCATTAGTGATCATTTGAACTAAATTTAATTGAGAACTGAGCAGTAATTGTAGAAAGGGCCTCATATAATTTTTGTAACTCTTTGCCTTTCCCCTCACTCTGCTTCCTTCTGCCATAATTGTAGGGCCAACACAGGTTCACCAAGCTTCTATAGTGACATTACAGCAGGGAGAGCATATTATAGCGCTATGGGGACTGGAGTCTTTCCGGCCAATCTTCTTATTAAAAACTGTTTTTAAAGCCTTTAAAAAAGTGTTATAATGATTTTTAAAAAACAGTCCTATACATACACAACTATTTAAACTTCCTCCCCCCCCCCCCCCCCCAGCAGCAAGACCTGGAAATAAAGTAAGTGACCATCATTAGGGGAATGGCAAAATAAATTGGGTTATTTAAATGTGATCCAAGTTTGGCTCAGGAAAAGTGTGGAGAAAAATTATCTTGTTCCCTTCTTTGCATATGTGGAGGGTAGTGATGAGATGTCTGGAAATCCTACTATGAAATAATCTGTTGAACAAATCAGGTACATCTAAACTGAAATCTTTGGGGGCCATGAGTGTCTTTAAATGTTTGTAGGACAGCTTCAAGGGGGGATTAGATACATTCTCTTTAACAGGAAACAATAAAACGAGGGCCAGTTATGCGAAAGGGACAGAGGAGATTTTGCATCAATATAAGGAAAAGCCTTCCCATCAATAAAAGCTATCCTGAAAGAGAATGGATTGATTTGGGGACTGTGTATTTCCCATAGTCGAAGGTGATGAGATAGAGGTTGGAA
Source organism: Pseudochirops cupreus (assembly GCA_028627135.1). Lineage (NCBI taxonomy): Eukaryota > Metazoa > Chordata > Mammalia > Diprotodontia > Pseudocheiridae > Pseudochirops > Pseudochirops cupreus. The sequence goes on from CM053584.1 coordinate 31,007,115, forward strand.
GTCACATGTAAAGGAGTTTATGGAGAAGGGGAATGACAGAGTCACGAATTCTTTTTTGTCTCCATAGTGAGATTGTTGCTGTTCATCCTTCATTCTCCAAGAGGACCATGACATCAGGAGGGGGATGCTATGACCTGCAGGTGAATTAGATTTAGGTGAGGGAAGCCTCACTCTCTCCTCCAGAGAGAGTGGGTCCAGTAGCAAAAAATAATTCAGGATGACTGGAGATGGTCCCCTCTTGTGGGGGAAGGAGGGGACAGAATGTGGAAGGACAGAGGGCAGACTATCCTGGGCTCTTTTGCTCCTTGGTTCAGGTGTCAATTTTTGACCCATGACATGCTAGGATGAGATGGAGAAGGGCATGGCAGAGGGGGAAAGCAGTCCTTGGAATAGGGGTATCCCAGAAATGGGGGATGGCCTGGAGCTCAGCAAGTTTATAGGGGCAGTTGAACCACATGGGCTTGATGTGTAGGTAATGGGGTGGAGGAACCCTTTCCTGGATGCTGAGACCCTCAGGCCCAATCCTAATCACCCTTTGCCAGTTTGAGTTCTGGAAAGGCAAGGAAACAGTCGTTCATTAAGCACTCACTATTGGCCAGGCACTCTGCTAAATTCTGGGGGTGCAAATAACAAGCAAAAACAAGATAGTCATTGTAAGCAGCCAAATATTGGTCTTGATTCTAAATTTAAATCCAGATTTCATTAGTATATTATTTTATATCTTTGTTGTATCAAAATATATTTAAAAGAACTAAAACTAAAACAGTTGAAGCTTAAAAAAAGATAAGTCTGTGCCCTCAAGAAGTTTACACTTTAAAGTGGGAAGACAACACATAAATGGGGCGGGGAATGAAAGTACCTAGCCCAGGGAGTGGTTTTTAAAGTCCAAAAAATCAGGAACAAGGCCTGGAGAGGGACGGGGGCCTGGGCCCTTTCCCAAAATAGAGGCTCCAGGATGAACTCACTGAGGGGGGAAGGGTGCGGGGTCCCGGGAGCGATATTTCAAGGCAACGAGGTCCCAGGTGCTTGGGGCGATTTTCATCTCTAGCAACAGAGGTCTTGAAATTCACAAAGTCAGTAACGGGACCAGGAGGCTGGCAAAGCCCTGGCTTCATGGGTGGAAGATTTCATTAGACCATCTCTGAGTTCTGTTCCTATTTGCATTTCCAACTTCCAAAATTCTGTAACTTCATTGTTATTAAGGGCATTTGGGGGTCAGAAGTCTTCTGAGAGTAAAAAATGATGCCTGGTTAGTGTAACTTTTTGTTACATTAATGAAGTCATAGCCCCCTTCCACCCTTCAACCCTCAGGGGCAATAGGTTGAAAGGACAACATTTGATAAACTGTATCTTGCATTAACTATTACTGCCCTTATGTCCTTCCAAAGACAGATTTTTTTTCTCATATTCTGATTTGGTATTCCTATGAAAACCACTTTTTCTTTAGCATCCCATGAAAGTTGTCAGCTATTTGAGTATTTCATTTTGCCCCAAATGGAAATTTATCTGGGACGTGATTTGTCTAAAATTTATTCAAAAATGTTGGTTTGAATCAATCATTCACATTCATATTTCAAACAAAATGAGGTAATAAGCATGTAATTAAAATTAAAATTCACTCAATTTCATCATGATATAACTGATGCGTTTATGAATCTGGCAAAATTAGGAAGGGTTGCTGATAACTGTGCAGATAAATATTTTTGTAATGCCGTAATTTCTTTAAAATAGTTTTGGAAGGCTACCTTCCATACTGCACATAGAAGGTAACCTCTTTGGGTGCGGGTGCTGTTTAATTTGTGTCTTGGTATGCTCATTGCCTAGCACGGCTGCTCCAATTAGGTGCCTAATGCCTAAATATTGGATTGAATGGAGATGAACTGGCTAGGTAAATGTGAACATAATTTGCATGTGTTTTTTTTTTCATTTGAACACTAGATGGCAGAAGATACCAACAAACATTGTAGTTGGCATGTTTGGGGGTTTTTGTGTTGGTTTTTTTTCCTGCAGAATTTTGCCCTTTAGAAATAGGGGGGCGGCTAGGTGGCGCAGCGATGGGGCGGCTAGGTGGCACAGTGAATAGAGCACCAGCCCTGAAGTCAGGAGAATCTGAGGTCAAATGTGACCTCAGACACTTAACACTTACTAGCCGTGTGACCTTGGGCAAGTGGCTTAACCCCAACTGCCCGGCCCTCCCCCTTCCAAAAAGCAAATTAATAAATAAATTTAGAAATAGGGTGTGAGGTCTTTTCTAGACCAAAAGTTCTGGCTCGGCTTGAATCCTGCCATGATTAGAAACTGCCTGAGTCGGTCACAGAAGCTGGAATTGGGGAGGAGGGAAGAGAATGGTCCAGGATGGAGCTTGAGACTTCTACCTGGGGACTGGAGACAGGATGAATGGAAGGAATGGAAGAAGCCCTGAAAAGGAAAATCAAATTGGATTAAGAATCTGAAGGGCCGGGAACCAGGAGGGGTTTTCCACTCCATTCTATCATCCCTGGAGGCCATGTGTCTATAAAACAAAGGGAACTCCTTTGGGACTCAGTGGTGGGAAGCCCTATGTCTCCTTTCCATCCCTGTCTGATTCATCCCTCCTGGGGCTTGGCTTGGGGTCCCTGGAATGTAATGATTGCCCAGGATCCTGGCAGACTTCTACTATGAGTATCTTTTAAAATATTTTTTTCTTTTTTTAAACCACTGACACTTTTCAGCCTGACCTTAGTGAATACAGCTTGAGTGTGCTCGCAGCCTGTCTAACCCTCACAGCCTTCTAACCCTCAATTTTAAGAGCACACTGGTACTCAGGATGGTTCAGAGACTTGTCTGAGGTCGCACAGCTACTAAGGAACTGAGGGGAGATTTGAACCTAGGCCCTTTGACTCTAGAACTGGTACTCTTTCCACTGTACTATGTATATCTTTGTGAGTATCCTTAAACTGGAAACAATGGTCTTGAAAGAATATAAAATAAGGTACTTAAAAATATGAAATTTTCTTAAGTTTCACATCAGTCATTAGCTCCCCTTCCACAACAATGGCCTCGTTCATTTTGAATGTGTTCTCTCTTTGGCATCAGTCTCTCTTAAATGGCTGACTGTTTGGGGGTGTCTTTTCTCTGAAAACTTGCATATGCAATTCACATTAGTATTCATGTGAACCATATGCATGTATTAAGCTATGAATAAATCTGGAAGAAAAGAACTAAGTGGGATAGCAGAAAATCACTGCTCTGTAAAAACAATCCTTTTTATGGCTTAGATTTACTGTGAGACATATAACTTGGTGCTGGAGTAAAGCAAATTTGTCATATTCAATTCCACAGGTTCTTACTGAGTCCCTACTGTGTGCATAATGTTCTGTTAGGCACTGGGGGAGGAAGATGCATAAGATAATCCCTGTCCTTTGAGGTTTTACCATCACAGGATTTCATAGTTGGAAGGGACTTGACAGGACCTCAATAATAGACCTGATGAATGGTCGTCCAGCCTTTGCTTGAGTGGAGCTCACTACCTTCCAAGGGTATTTTTGGATAAGCCTGATTTTTTAGAAAGTCTTTCTGGATATCAACCCTAAACTTGCTTGTCCTCTGAGACCAAGTAGAAGAATCTAATCCCTTTCCTCCCATGACCCCCCTTCAAATACTCAAGAAAAACGAAAACAAAGAAATCCCTCAAGTTTTCTCTTTTCCAGCCTGAGCATCCCCGATCCTGCCAACATGTCTCCACTTGGTACGACCTCTAGCCCCCTCATCCTTCTCAGGACATTCCCTAGTTTATCAATGACCTCCTTTAACTGTGGTTCCTAAAACTGAACACAATTACTGCAGGTGGAATCTGACCACAGCGTAGCACTGGTGGGATTATCAGCTCTTTATTCCTGGAAACCGTGACTCTGTTAAAGTAGCCTAAGCCCACATTACCTTACTTGGATGAGTGAATGAAAAAGCATTTATTAAGTGCTTACTATGTGTAAAGTACTGGAGATACAAATAGTAAAGGCAGACCGTCCCTAACCTCCCCAAGCTCACATTCTAATGGGGGAGACAAAACACGAGGAGGCTTTCGGGGGGCAAGTTGGATGGAAGGTCCCATGATCCTTAGGTTTCAGTGGCAAAGCAGACGGTGGGAATGAATGCCTCTTAAGGAGGGGAGAAAATCTGAAACTCAAGGGATTGTGGAATTGAATCTTGTAAACTAAAAGTAAATAAAACAAATAAATTAAAAAAAAAATAAAATGCTACTTCCACCGATGAAAACCATGTGTGTTTCTGATGTTGAAGCGTTGGACAGTGACAAAGACTTGGGTGGCTCCTAATTCAGTAACTGCCATCAGTGATCTGGGGATACTGCTAGTCACCCCTGAGAAAATGGGACATATTCTATAGGACTATTAGAAGCTTGCAAAGAGCTCCTCCAGCTAAAAGGGAGAAGGAGGGAACATGTCCAAGGCCTTCAGAGCAGAGGGGAAGGAGGGGAAGGAAGGGCCTTGCTCGGCTTCAAGGTCCTTCCTTCCCTTTCCGCTCCTCATCCCCACCTCCAAATTAGGCTCAAAAACCACACAGATGCTCCAGTCTAGAATTGTGAAGGGGTAGATGTCCCATAGCTGGTAGACCTGGAGATTACGCTCAAGTGAGAAATCAAACTAAGTGAAGATTTCCCCCTATAAGACATAGTGCAGACAGTTCCTCTTACAAACATTAAGCTTTCAGAATGTGATAACAGTCTACACCATGCCCTAAATATGCTGACCATGGGTGTGCTTGTATTTTATAACATATTCAATTACCCAGAGAGAGGAAAATCTTTGTAGAATGTTTCTTGTATTTTGTTGATTTGACTATAAAGAAAATTAGCTTGTGAGGCTTTGAAAGATTTAGGTAGAGGTTTTTTTGTTTTTGTATTTAAGAATAAGGAACGTGTTTCTTTTGCATTTTTAATCATGTATATGTATTCTCAGTGATTCATTAAGTCTTACAACCATTGATTTCCCTGCTTTATATTAACCAATTTCACAGTTAAAAAATTTCCTTGATAATAATTTTATATAAGCACAGTGATTGCTAATAACTCTATGCCAATTTTTGATTTTTAGAATTCTGTGTTCTTATAAGCATATATGTAATGGTCACTCTGGAGAAGCAGGGTGATAGAGTGGATGGAGTCAGGAAAACCTGGCCCCAAATATTGTCTCTGAGACTTAGCGGAGAGATCCTTGGCACCCATCTCTGTGAGCAAGAAACTCTCTAAGACTTACCTACTAAGTAATAGATGGACTGTGTGATTTGTTATTAAAATGCATTCCTGTGCCAATGGAACTTCCTTGGGTCAGGTGATGGGCGATGTCTGTATACATACATGTATATCTCTATATCTACCCATCTACGTATCTAATCTCTATCTACATATTTCTATCTATATCTGTCTATCTGAAAAACTAAGCAAAGCAAATCCCCACTTTGGCCGTGTCCAAGAAAGTATGTCCCATTCTGCGTATTGTGTCAGTGACCTCTTCTCTGCCACCAGGTGGATGGCATTCTTCATCACTCTATGCCGTATTCAGCCCATTCAGCCATTTAGTCACTGGACAATTACGTTGACTGTGAAATTTTAGGATCAAAATCTATGGGACTGTCTTTTAGGCTCTCTGTCTGTGTCTCTCCCTCTCTCTCCCTCTTTCCTCCATCCCTGCTTCTCTCTCTCGGTCTCTCTGTCTCCCTCTCTCCCTCCATCCCTGCCTCTCTCTGTCTCTCTCTGTCTCTCTCTGTGTCTCTGTTTGTCTGTCTCTCATTAAACATATATAATCTGGCTGAATAGTGAAGAGCATAGAGGGCTGTCCTTGGAATCATAAATATCCTGTCCTTCAATTTCTACCTCCGACACATACCAACAGTGAGACTGTGGCCAAAACATTTAACCTCCAGCTGCGCCTGGTAATGACTTGAAGTTACAGAGAAGCTGCCTCTGGATCAGTGGAAGGCTTCCCCAATGACCCTGGCCTCTAAAACATATCTCAGCTCCTCATCTGGGGCTTGTTTGGGGGAGGGATATTTTATGTGAAATGGCAGGTGACTCTTGAAGCTGTGCAAGAGATTCACGTGTCTATAGATCGCAACAGAACGTGACAGCCACTGTTTCTTCCAAACACACACTTCTTTTCTTATATAAACTCTCTTTATGATTCATATGGCCAAATTAATTTTCTGCAGGGTTCACATTTCAGGTGTTTTTATTTGTAGAAATTCTAATAAAAATAGACATGGAATTTATCGATTCTAGTTAGTTGTATGTTAGTTGCCGCTTGGGACTGATAGAGTAATCAAAAGACAAGCATCGTTTTGTATCCAAAGAACAGTTAAAAGAATTGTCTTTGAAGGGAAGGATAATCACTGCTTGCATTTAGGTTAGGGATGCAGCCTTTGCAAAACACTTTAAATACATTACCTCATTTGATCCTTGTGAGGAAAATGAGGGTTGCAGAAATTAAGTAGAAACCCCCCTGATGGCTGCAATGATTGACGGTCACGGCCCCGGATCAGGGTTGACATGCAGTGTTCACATTTCAAGGACAATGCATCACGAGAGGTTAGCGTTGTTTGTTCTGTGTTTAGGATGTGCATACTTATTGGCTTCTTATCAGCTTTCGGCAGAACAGAGAAACAGGATGTTGCATCTCTCAGGTCAATAGAAGTGAAGGATGCTTCTCAAGGAAACTTACACCACCCCCCTCCCAATTCTCAAAAATAAACTCCCTGAAGGCTGTTTCCCCACAATGCCTGGGCAGACTGGCTTCTGGTCGGTTGTATCAGCAAGACCAGTCAGCTGGCGGAGGCAGGACTTGTAGCTGGACAACATTTTCACCTAGCTGTTGTAATGGGGAACTTGACAATAATGTGTGATGTCTTGGTGAGTGAGTATCTGGAAGTGTGTGATGGTGCAGAATGGGTTCAGAGCATGCAGAGGTGTTCTGAGACTGTTTCTGGTCACTTTAACGTGTGGTCAAGGAAAACCTTTTAATGGGTTGCTGAGCCAGAACTGAACGGGAAATAAAGGCTCCAGTGGGGGAACTTGCCCTCTGTTTCTTCCCTGTGTGGTGAGTGAGGTAAGGACTGCTGTAAGTTTCCAGGTGGAGAGAAGGGGGTGACTCTATCTGCCATCTCTCTCCATCTGGACCAACATGTGGCGGTGAACACATGGCATCTCTACCTCTTTTATTCATCCTTAGACAAAGATAGGGAGATAGATAAATAGATACAACATGTATTGAGTGCTTGCCACTAGAAATACAAATAATAAGCCCGAATTAAAATCCCTGCTGTTACCGAGTTTACATTCTAGTGGCGAAGGCTGCGGGAGTTAGTGGGGAAAGGGACAAAGTGCAGAGGCAGTCTGCGGTATCATGGGGTGGTCTGGATCGGAAGAGAACGTGATTGCTGGTGTGGGTGCTTGCTCAAATGGAGGCTTGGAGAGGAACTCACAATCCGAGGAAGAAGTAATAGGAACGGGGTTGTTGGCCAGCGTGAGAAGAAGGCTGCCTGAGCAGAGGGAGAGAGGTGTCTGGAGCGTCACGGGCCAGCCTAGGTTTGGTCTTTCCTGATCTTAGGGGGAATGAATGTTGAGGGGCGGCCCACCTCATAACCTTGTTGGTGGAGTCACCGGAGGTCCTGCATCTGGAGTCTATAGCAGATAAGCTGGGAGCAGCAGCGTCTGAGCTTGGTGAGGAACCCGTGCAGCGCTAAGGAAGGACCAACAAGCAGGGAGCAATTTGACCGTCAGCCGTGCCACATTTGGAGTGAGCTTGGTGGGAGGAATTACAGTCACCCCTTTAACTCTGAGCCTGCCCTCCTCAGGAGCCAAAGTGTACAGGGGAGAAGTATGTGTATGCACTCCATCCATATCCCTATGTCTCTATTATCTGACAGAGAGCCCAAGTGGACGGTTTGTACCCAAAATGAAACCTGAGAAGGAGAGTAGGCCAGAAAGCTACCAGGAAATTACAAAGCTCTTTTAATGACCCCAAAACTTCTCCCTGTCACGCTTATAATGTATACTTAAAAATCATGCTGCAATAAAGTCTCTTACAGTCTGTTAAAATAATTATAGAAAGCTGTAGATCTTTGCAAAACCTGATCATATAATCATGTTAAGATTTGTAAAAGTGTTTTCTTGGGTTTTTTTTTTCTTTTTTACTGTAAACTGTATTGACACTGAAGAGAAAAAAAAAGCCCCAAACAGCAAAAAGTAAAAAGGGTAGGCAATTATCCAGTTAGTTTGGATAATTCAGTCCCTAATTAGATGTGCTTTCATTTGCCTGAATTTTCCATTTATTACCTAAATAGCTTAAATTGAATGTTAAATTGAATGCTCACTCTCCCTTTACATTCCATGATCAAGAAAGAGCTTGGAAGCAAGCTTTAACATATTGGATTTCTCCCTTTCTTGGTCCCCCAGGTGCCCAATCCATTAGCTCCTTCTCTGAAATTCTTCCCCCCACCCCCAAAGTGACTGTCCTGCCTCTTCCTGTAGACCTCCCTATTAGGGAAAGGGTTTAACCAGGGGCTGGGTGACCACTTGTCAGCAATGTTTTAGTAGAAAGGGTTTCCGCATCTGGGAGAGTGTTGGACTAGACAATCTCTCAAGACCCTTCTAACCCTCAGATTCCATGATTCTGAGCCGCTGTGTCCCACGTAGCCTAGCCGTGTTTTGTCAGCATGTAGGGGAAAGACAAAAGCATTTGCTATGTGAATAGACTGGGATTGTCCAGGAAAAGGAAGATCACCTCTGACCTTTGCCTACTGGCCAGCTCAACGGCTGTGCACATCTGAAAGGCTTATAGAAATGTGCTAAATGGGCTCCATCCAGTGGGAACAAGAATACACTGTAGTATCCACATCCCAGGCGCATTCTGAGGATCAAAGGAGCGAAAGTCTATGTAGGTGTCTGTGGCAGCTGGGTGGCACCAGAGTGCGCGGAGTGCCCAGCCTGCAGTCAGGAAGACTCATCTCCCTGTGTTCAAATATAGCCTCAGACACTTACTAGCAGTGTGACCCTGAGTAAGTCACCTAACCTCTGTCTGTTTCAGTTTCCTCAACTATGAAATAATAGCACCTGCCTTCAGGGCTGTGGCGAGGATCAAATGAGATATGTGTCAAGTGCTTAGCATAGTGCCTGGCTCGTAGTAGTAGTAGTAGTAGTAGTAGTAGTAGTAGCTGTGGCGAGGATCAAATGAGATATGTGTCAAGTGCTTAGCATAGTGCCTGGCTCGTAGTAGTAGTAGTAGTAGTAGTAGTAGTAGTAGTAGTAGTAGTAGTAGTAGTAGTAGTAGTAGCAGCGGTGGCAGCGGCAGCAGCAGTAGCAGTAGCAGCAGCAGTAGTAGTAGTAGTAGTAGTAGTAGTAGTAGTAGTAGTAGTAGTAGCAGTAGCTGTTTGTCCTTCCTTCTCAGAGAGCTCTGGTGACATCCGGAGGGTAACATCCTGCCTTGTGTGTGAGTTGCATCTAAGTGAGGCAGGGCTGTGCAGAGTCACCAGCCTCACTCTCTCCTCCAGGGTCACGTGCATATAGTGGCAAAACATAGGTCAGAATGACCGGAGGTGATCCCAAAGCAACGGGACATGGTGGCAAAGGCTGGAGAGTCAGAAGCCCATCTGGGAAGGGAATGGAACGTGGCAAGCCTAGGCCCATGCCCTAAATGGAGGTCCTGGAAGGACCTCACCAAAGGGAGAAGGCAGCTGGCACGGCAGAGGGATGTTCCAGGGTGAGAACAAACAAATACTTAAATGCAGTCTATGCGTGTTTATCTACACACATGTACATGCATTTACATATACATGCAAGTGCACACACATCTCTCTGTCTCTCTCTCTCTCTCTCTCTCTCTCTCTCTCTCTCTCTCTCATTGCAGCTTTCTTCCTCTCCCACATCCCCCCAGGACACACAGATAGCCTCTGCCTGCTTCTACTGGACCACGTGTGAGCCTGGAGCTCTGGGGTGGCCAGCTCCTGGTCACGTATGACTCATCTGCTGAGAATCTGCTAATTGGTTGCTGATGCCTAGAAGACCTGGTGATACCTCACTCCCAGGTAATGTACCTGGGAGAAGAAGAGGCAAACTATCAGTTCCATTTTTTTTCTAACCTAAAATCCAAGGATAAACAGCAAATGGTCAGATTTGTTTTTTAAAAAAATGACTTTTCCCAATTACATGTAAAAGCAGTTTTTAACATCATTTAAAAAAATTTTGAGTTTCAAATTCTCATCCTCCCTGTCTCTTCCTTCAGTGAGAAGGCAAACATTTTGACGGAGGTTATACATGTGGAGGCATGCAAAACACATTTCCGTATTAGTCGTGTGAAAGAAAACATGGAACATGGTCAGTTTTTAAACCACAAAGGAGAAAATCATGCATGAAATCTGTTTTTGATCTGACGTACCCTCCCATTTATTTCTACCTCAAATAGGGAAGGCTCAAGTAGCTGGAACTTTTCTATGCTCTGGATCTCTAGATCTTCATTTATCTAATGGTAAGTAAACCAATTGCTATCAGGCATTTCTTTGAAGGGACGTGTTATAGGGTCAGGACAGATTAAACACAATGTCTTATACCCTTCACATCTACTGGGCTGTACAAGGACATTTGAGGTTCAGATAAGAACCCAGAGTCACAGCAGGATCCTAAATTTCTATCAAAGAAGGGCTTCATTGTATGCATTCATAGAATTTCAGTGGTTTATTTGGACTTAAATTAATTGAATGGTTTAACTGAATCTAAAATTTAGAATTTTATCAAAGCTGAATTCTTTGACAACTGAATGCTCAGTTAATCAGAATATTCAAGGGAACAGAATGAGACCTCACTATATTTTCTTTCCAGGTTCTGAATTCCACATCTGTCTCTCCTGATACGTTGATTTAGCATGCCGTAGAATTCTTCCTTGAGGATTTGGCTTGCTTCAAAAAGCAAGGTAAGGAGCCAGTGTGATAAGATTAACATTGAAAACTAGGACTGCTCTACACTCAGCAGCCTCCAGGCTGCTGTTCCAAATGCCTCCCAGAAACAGCAGGTGAAAAAAAGACTGGTGAGCTCAGAATTGGCCTCTCTCTCAGAGCTGCAACAATGAACTTTTATATTGGCAGCATTTGCCTTTATGGATCATACGGATCCCAGATCCAGAGCTGGAGGGGGGCCACTGAGACCATCTGGACAAACTCCTTCATATTACAGAAGTGGCTGCTCTTACCTGTCTGACCACTCCTTCTCCAGTGTCTGTGGATGGCTCTTCATCCAGGTCATATCCACTAACCCTGAATGCCCCAAAGGCTCTATCCTGGTCCCTCCTCTCCTCTCCTTCTTTACTACTTCATTTTCTGATCTCATCAGCTCCCATTAATTTAATTAACATCGCTATGCTCATGATTCTCAAATCTGCCTATCCTGCCCTACCTTCTCTGCTGCCAGTCGGATGTTTTGAATGTGATTTCCCCCAGTCATCTTAAATGACTTAAATCTTAAATCTTCACCCCCACCCCTGCAAATCTTGCCTTCTTCCTATGTGTTCAGTTGTGTCTGAGTCTTCATGACCCCATTTGGGATTTTCTTGGCAGAGATGCTGGAGTGTTTTGCCATTTCTTTCTCCAGATCATTTTACAGATGAGGAAACTGAGGCAAACAGGGTTAAGTGACTTGCCCAGGGTTACATAGCTAGGAAGTGTCTGAGGTGGGATTTGAACTTGGGTGTTCTTAACTTCTTAACTCCTCTATCTATTGCCCAATAAATCAATTATAAGCATTAGGCTAAGTTAAAAAAAAAAAAAAGAAAACCCAACTTTTATTAATCCATTTCACTCTGCTTTGCGACATTTTTTTCTTTTATTTGTCTCTCCAAATATCCATTTCTATTTCCTTTACAAGCTAGAATTTAAGTAAAGAAATCAAGAGGACAGAAGTCAGCATTATTAGCATTTTTTTCTATCACTTTCTAAAGTCCAGGTAATCAACAAAATAAGGAGTCCGGTCTGATCTGTAGGGGCCATCCATTCCTGAGCTGTAGATGTTCATCCTGAGAATTTCAGGAGGGTCTCTGAGAGCCGGCTGCAGCCCAGCCGTGGCTGTGCGTGTGTGCTGGTAGACAGAGGCTCACTCCTTCCTCTAAAAAGTTATTATTTTAGGTTCATAAGACCCAATCTCATTTTACAGTTGAGGAAACCAAGGCCCAGGTGGGTACGTCACCTTTCCCAAGCTCACACAGGTAAGTAAACATCAGAGGGGTATTTGAACTTGTCATCCGACAGCAGAGTGAGTGTTCTTTCTACTCTGCCAAACAGACATCCCACTAAGTGCTGAACAAACAGAAATGTAACATCTTTTTGAAAAGATTTTTCCATCATTTATTTATTTTTGCCTTATTTCATTTCTACGCAAATGAAATTTCTAGGAGTTATCACGAACCACATGTGTTCTCTATCCCCTTTCAAGGTGTAACTTCTGCACAACAGAACGCAGAGTGAATCACTCCTTCTGAAATCCTCTTGTCTGACTTTTATCTTTTGATATTTTTCTGCCAGAGCCAAATCAGGCATTATCTTTTGCAAAAGGGAGATTCAGAGGTGGTGATTCGTAATCCAGGATGTAGATGGAAGGAGGAGAAACAATAGAATTTACAAACACCACCTAATATATCAAATATCTCAGAGGGATTGACAGACTCTGCCTCCAGTCTTTAGTCTGTGAGTTGGGAGTTTTCTCAAAAGCTTTGCTCTATCTCTGGGAGCTCAGTCTCATGCTTTTAGTCCCGGGCTTATCACAAAGTGTACATCTCTTCGAGTGCAATATTAATAAAGGGGTCCTGGAAGAAAGCGTGCATAACCATGGCATAGTTATCCTGCCCTCAGATTCTCTGCCATTCTAAAAATAACTGAAGAGCCAGCCTCCCCGGGCAGAGGGGCCCCTCAGGCAAACCTTCAGGGTTTCAGGATTGCATGTGAATTGAATCTTCCTTCTCACAATTGTATAATTAAGAGGCTGGGTTAAGATTAAAAGACCAATTTATACACAAGGAAAATGAGCTTGTAACTGGGAAAATGCCTCAGACAAACCCCTGGAACATTATGCTAGTTAAGAATTCCCCTGGGATCATACCCCAAAGATAAGAGGGGCTTCTTTTCTGTATTCTCTAAGCTCTGCCTTGCCCGTAAGTAATTTAGCTCTTCCCCAAGGCAGATAACCACTCTCCAAAACATGTGGATACTGCATCTCTACTCTATAAACACTGGAATACCACATAGATAATGTCAGTGGTGCTAATAACAGCGGTGTCATCATTTGTAGAGCGCTTTACCAATATTATAACAAGCAACCTGGTGAGATAGGTGCTGTTATGGTCCCTCTTTAACAAAGGAGGAAATTAAAACTGGGAGTGACTTTACCTCCCAAGGTAGGACAGTTAGTAAATGTCTTAGGCAAGATTCAAACTCAGGTCTTCTGGATTTCATGTCCAGCCATCTAGCCACTATAACTTCTAGGTACTTCTTCAGTAACCAATCATTCACACGTGAGGAACAGAGGAAAACAGGGTGAAGTGACTTGCCCAGGGTAACACAGTTAGTAAGTGTCCGAGGTCAGATTTGAACTCAGGAAAATGAGTCTTTCTGACTCCAGGCCTGGGGCTCAGTGCTCTGTGGCATCACCTAGCTGCCCTTAGACATAATTAGCAAAAACATTTACTAAGATGGCAGATCAGTAAGATAGTCTCAACAATAGCTAAAAAAAATTTTCCCATAAAACTGAGATGTCCTTTCCCACTGTTGGTTGGAAGAACAGACACTCACATAGAAATATCCTAGTAGAGAACATACTTCTGGAGTACAGGTGGGTAAGGCTGTTCATACAGCCCATGGCACAGGCCCCAGGGAGGCCTTAGGCAGCTTGGCCTGGGGGCCAGTGTCTCTGTTGAGCATGGGTTGCTTTTCAAAAGGTCACTAAGAATTCCAGGAGCCAAGATGGCAGTAAATGGCTATAACTCTCCCATATTCACCTCCAGATAACCACTAAATAGTACCCCAAAACAAATCCTGGAACATAGAACCAGCAAAAAAGACGAGGTGAAACAATCTTTTAGCTCAAGAAACTCAGAAGATTGGCAAGAAAGATCTGTTTTACTTGAGCCAAAGGGGAGTGCAGTCCTGGACAGGAAGGGTCCCAGCAAGGGGCCTCAGCAAACCAGCAGGAGATCTTGAGCCCCAGTGTAGGGGAGCAGGCAAACACCAACACCAGGACCTCTCCCGCATGCTTCAGCATAACCAGGGGAACAGGCAGACTCCAGCTCTGAGAACTGTTATGTGCTTCAGCATAGCTCTGGGCAAACAGGCAGTCTCCAGTGGCCAGACCTCCCCATGCTACAGTATAGCCCCAGGGAAACACAGAAATAGAGCCTCAGCACACAACAGACACCAGAAGCAGGACCCTTGCTCAGCACCAGGTAAGCTGCCAGACGCCTCTGGACTGCAGTAGTCACAGCCCCCCCATCCCCCACACCCTCAGTGACACACGAGACACAAGGGTTCCCTATGGACCTCAGGGCAGCTCCAGGCAAACAGCCAGGACCCATAGACCCTGACCCAAGAAGCCAGAGACAGTGCCCCTTCCACCCTGGGAACAGAGCTCAGATTTAAAAGAAAGGAAAAAGGCCAAAAAAGATAAACAAAACCCAACAACAAAAACAAAAAGAATTGAACCGTAGTGTCAGGGAGATCAAGACACAAACTCAGAACAGGACAACAATGTCAGATCTCCAAAGAAAAATGGGAAGTGGTTTCAAGCCCAGAAAGAACTCATGGAAGAGCTCAAAAAAGAGCTTAAAAATCATATAAGAGAGGTAGAAGAAAAAGGGGGAAAAAGAAACGAGAGTGATGCAAGAGAATTATGAAAAAAGAGCTTGGAAAAAGAAAACAACTCTTTAAAAAGTAGAATTGGCCAAATGGAAAAGAAAGTAGAAAAACTAGCTGAAGAAAACAACACCTTAAAAGATAGAATTGGGCAGGTGGAAGCTAAGGACTCTATGAGACATCAAGAATCAATCAAACAAATTCAAAATGATGGAAAAATAGAAGAAAATGTAAAATACCTCATTGGAAAAAACAACTGAACTGGCCTGGAAAAATAGATCCAAGAGAGACAATATCAGAATCGTTGGATTACCTGAAAGCCATAATCAAAAGGAGAAACTGGACAGCATCTTTCAAGACATTATCAGGGTAAACTGCCCTGATATCTAGGAACCAGAGGGCAAAATAACTAGGTTTTGAAAGAATCCACTCCCCAATTTGCCCATCAAAAAGCAAAAAAAAAAAAAAAAAGAATCCACTAATTGCCTCTGGAAAGAAATCCCAAAATAAAAACTCCAAGGAACATTGCAGCCAAATTAAAAGACCTAGGACTACAATCGAGAATCACCTACTTGGTGAAATTAAGCATAATACTTCAAGGGAAAAAGTGATCATTCAGTGGAATAGAAATATTTCAAGCTTTCATAAGGAGAACACCAGAACTGAACAAAAAATTTGCTCTCCAATATCAAGACCCAAGAGAAGCCTAAAAAGGGAAAAGAAAATGTAGGGGATTCAATGGAGCCGAACTGTTTACATCCTTACATGGGAAGATGATACCTGTAATTCAAAAGGCCACCAAGGGCAAAACTTATCCTTTGGCCAGACAATGGCTACTTGCCCTCTAATTCCAGCAACCTGAGGAAAGAACTTCACAGTCCACCAAATGGTAACAGAGTGTAGACACTTCATTGCCCCTCATTTAAGACCTTAAAACTTTGCTCTCTTTGTTATTTGTCTCTTGCATTTTAAAATTTCATCAGCTGAAAGGTGAGGGGTGGGGAGGCTCAGTTAATCATAGAGTCCTCATCTACTCTCCCCCCATTATTACTTTAATGTAAGGAATATGTTAACATTCTTCTTTTAATGTATTATTATTTGCCTATACTGTCCTCTTTGATATGGGGTTAAAAGCTGGAGCTCACTCCTACTTTGGATGACTTTTTCTCCAAGAGGAAAAACAAAAATTATAAAATGCATGAATCATCCTTAAACTCTTCTTCCTCATATGTTTATAAAAACAAAGACTTTGGCCTTCATCACCATCGAGCAAATTAAAATGTGTTTGGTTTTTAACAAATATAGCATGAATTTTACAAGTTTTAGATTTCATAACAAAGAGCAAAACTCATTAACTAAGGGTAGTAATTCAAGGCCAGAAGCTTCTGTTGAACAAGCAATTTCCTTTGGAAAATGACTGTAAACTTAAGGCTGATTCCTGAAATTGGTCAGGGTGTTTGCCTGCTTGGGTTTTTGGGCTGGTTTTTTTTTTTTTTTTGACAAGTTCAGGACTGATTATAGGCAAAACTATGAAGAAGAAAAAAATTGTCTTTACTACCCCTTCATCCTCTGTTCCATATCCCTTCTTCTTCTCCTTCTTCTTCTTTTTCTTCTCCTTCTTATTCCTCTTCTTCTTCTCCTTCTTTTTCTTTTTCTTTTCCTTCTTATTCCTCTTCTCCTTCTTCTTCTTCCTCTTCTTCTTCTTCTTCCTCTTCTTCTCCTTCTTCTTCTTCCTCTTCTCCTTCTTCTTCTTCTTTTTATTCCTCCTCCTCCTCTTCTTCTTCTTCTTCTTTTTTCCTCTTCTTCTTCTTCTTCTTTTTTCTCTTCTTCTTCTTCTTTTTCCTCTTCTC
>CM053584.1:31024338-31040314 GCA_028627135.1 Pseudochirops cupreus
TTCCATAAATCCAAGCTAGTAGCCTTAGTTTCTGGTCTTAGAGAATTACCTGGGGAAATGGAAAGTTTAAGGCCACAAAGCTAACGTATGTTTGTTTGATCCTGGGCTTGATCCTGGGTTTTTCTGACTTCAAGGTTGACCTTCTATCTATCGCTCACACTGATTCTACTTCACCCATCACTCTCCTCCCCCGGAAACTTCCCTCAAGTCCTGGAGTTTTCTTACCCTGTTCCATCCATCCTTCCACCATGCTGGCCCTCTTTTCTCGGTGGTGAGTTCCTTCTGGGCTCTCTCCATTTTGGGAATGGGCCCAGTCCTTAATAAATGCTTATCGCCTGCCTTCTTGTGAATATCATTTTATTAATCACTGTCCAAAAGCAGAATAGACTAATTTGAGAGGCAGTGACTTTCCTGTCAATGGTGGTCTTCAGCTTCATCACTGGGATGCTGTAGAAAGGATTCAGGTAGAGGGGAGGTGGGCTTCTGAGGCCCCCTCTAACCACCATACCCACATTGCCTCTCCTTCACATGGATATCATTTCATGAGTAATTGCCTATTTCTTCCTGGAGGGTATCTCTCCCCACTACACCCCCTTCAGTTCTCTTTTTATGTGTTGCCTTTCCCCCTTAGAATGTAAGCTTCTTGAGGGCAGGGACTTTTTTTTTTGTTGTATTTGTATCAAGTTGCCTGGCATAGAGTTCACCCTTAAGAAGTGCTTGTTGCCTTGCCTTGCTTTGAATGGGTTTCTTTGGCTGTCGAGGTCCTCAGGTCCATCCCTAATCATCTGAAATGTTGCAGAAAGGATTTATGCTGCAGGTAGGGATGGGTTGGGCCTCTGGGGTTCCTTCCAACTTTAAAGGTTCCTGGAATTCTTACTGGAGAATCAGGCTGAAACCCTGAACTCTAAACATCACTCACATGTAAGGCTTCTCCAACCTGCCCTCCTCCCCTTCGCTTTTACTCAGGTATTTCCTTCCAAGCTCCAGTATGATCCATACATCCAAATAGGAGAGTCCCTGTTCACACCAAATGTTTAGTTGAAGGAAAGTTCTCCCCTGCTTGCACTCGGAACCTTTTGACAGTTTGGGGGAAAGAAGACTCATTTCATATTTTACAAGCTGGAACATGGGGAGGAGAGGAACTTAAAATACTTGATCTGTAAATATTGAGGGTAACAAACCATTGGATGTTTAATAAGGATTTGTCAAAAACCCCAAGTTTTAGCATTTATGATGGGAATCAAATAAGGAAGAATTTTTCTCTCTCCCTTTTTTTTTTTCTTTTTGAAGGGGAGGAAGGTAGAGCAGTTGGGGTGAAGTGACTTGCCCAAGGTCATAGCCTAGTTTTTGTGTTAAGTGTCTGAGGTCGAATTTGAACTCAGGTCCTCCTGACTCCAGGGCTGGTTCTCTATCACTGCACCACCTAGCCTCCCCGGGAAGATTATTTGCCAAGAAAGAAGATTCAAAAGCACTTTCTGTTCAGCTCTTAAAAAAAAATTTAGTGCTTTAAAAACAAAACAGGCACTCTCTGTACCCATCAACACATAAAAGTTCTAATTCTGAAGCCCCCCCAAATTGAGATGTGAACATGAAGAACGTGTATCCATGCTTTATAGACACAGATAGATTTATACTCCTCTCTCCCCAGCAGACTATCAGCGCCTTGAAGGCAGGGATTTGTTTCATTTTGTCTCTGTATTCTCTGTGCCAAGCACAGTGCCTGTTACTTACTGAGCATTAATAAATGCTTGTTGAATATTTGCATATGTGTCCGAGACCTGACATGTCTCCTTAAAGTTTGCAGAACTTTGCATATGTGTATTTATGGCTCTGAGAGGTCAACTTGACCGTGGTCACATAGGTGGTAAACGTCCGAAGCAGGAGTTAAATTCGCTCCAGGTTGCACTGTGGACACAAGGCCGGGAGTCCCTGCATCCATGTAAGCTCCTTGAGGGCAGGTACTGTTTCTTTACTTCCAGGACTTGGCACAGAGCCTCGAACACTGTAAGCGCTCAGTATGTCTTGTTGACTGACTGAGTTCAAGTGCCTTATGGACACCTGTTAGATGCAGGGTGGGTACAGGGGGGACACAAGGGCAGGGATTGTTCCATTTCAGTCTTGGTCCTTCTGCTCTCCTCTCTCTCAGCACAGTGCCTGGCACCTAGTAGGTGCTTTTAAAAAAAGTACCTTCTGGTTGACGGATTCCCACCCACCCCCATGTAGTCCTCAAAAGTCCCATGGACCAACCCCAAGGTAGGCAACCCTAAGCCTCAGATTCGATTCCTTTGCTCTGCTTTTTGGTTAGGGAATAGAGAGTTGGGAAACGCTGCCTAGCCGGCTTGGGAGGTTGAGGGAAGCATCACCATCCGCTTTCTTTTGCTCCCCTACCCCGACTTTGCCCGGGGCTGGGGGTGGGGTAGGCCGAGACCGGGTGGGTGGGAAAGGCTGTTACTGATTACAGGAAGATTTTTTTATTCCAGTTCAATCCTGAAGGTGGAGGGCACAAATAGCACCCCCCCTCAAAAGCTGCAGCAAAGTTGTCTGCAATTCGGGAGGACCCGGCGTGTGTAAACGTATCCGCTGGGAGTGGGTGTGGGCAGGAGCGCGGAGTTGCCTCGGGGTCCCCCAGGCCGGTGAATCCAGTGGTGCATGCGGGGAGGGAGGGGGACAGGAAAACAGGCATCCCGAAGCATGCAAAAGTTTTAGCCAAAGTTTGGAGGGATGGGGGGTGGGGCGACGACGGCCCTGCCCTCTCGTCTCCCTCAGAAGCTGCTTTCCAACAGAACTAGCCCCTTGTCTCTGCCCCCCACTCCAGGGCCCGGGCTGACTTTCTCCTTGGGTCTGTCTTCCTCAGCTTTGGCTACGGGCGCGCTCCCTGGGAGCTCATCCATTAGCTCCGGAGGAAGAAGGGGAGGAGAGAAGAGGCGGGGAGGAGGGAGGAGGCAGGAGAGAGGAGGAGCCCCCGTCCCCCTCTCGGAGGAGGAGCGCCCTTCCCCCCATCCCGCGCTCTGATTGAGGTGGCGTGTCCCCGCCCGGGCGTGTGCGCTCGGCTCATCCCCGATGGGGGGACTCAGAGGCTGTGGGGCAGCTGGCGAGGGGTGCTTCTCCGCTCGTGACGAGTGACGCGAGGGCAGTGGCCCATCTGGAGTCCGTCTTCCTGCGCGATTCCCGCGACTCCCTGTAGGAGGTGAGCGTCCCCAGGCTTGGGCCAGTGGCGTCGTAGGGTTGAGCTGGGAGCGGGCTGCCAGAGGGCTCCCATCAGCTCGTGCTCGGGCTCCGCAGCGCTGCAGCTCCTGGCTCTGGCTTTGACAGATCGGGTCCCAGGTACGTCTCTCCCAGCCCCCTCTCTCCATCCCGAGGCTGCGCCGTTCCGGAGGCTCAGCGCTCTTTTCCAGCAACCCGTTCTCCTTCCAGCTAACGAAACCGGTCCTGGAGTGCCCGGCGCCTGCATGCTTCAGGACGCGTAGCCTCCTGCCCCCCTTAACCGCCTGCACCTTTGGAGTTGCGGTCCTGGATCTCCCCCGACGCGGCCCCAAGCTCTGAGCCCACGCATGATCCACCCTCAGCCCCATCGGGTGTGCTTACATACGCCGGGGTCCTTCCGGACTTGCAGTGACCGGGACATCCCAGGGCTGCTTCTGCTGGAGCAGTTGGACGCCGATAAGAGCCAGGGAGCCAGGGCGCAGCTGCTTGGTGGCTCTTGCAGTTTGCTTTGGGATGGATGCTCCGGGGCTGTGGGTGCATGCTTGCTCCTTCCTTCCACGCTCAGCTCTCACTTTTCCTCTCTGCGGTTCTCTCTGACCCCCCGCGGCTGAGCTGGCCACTGCCCCCAGGGAGCATAACTCCGCTGATGGGAGAAACTTGTTGTGGGTTTGCGCTTAATTGACATTGGACCCAGCGTCCTTTCCGCTTGAGCTGGCCCAACTTCACGGGTCCCCGGGGCTGGCTTTTGGTTTCCTTGGGGGTCGCCCCACTTGGATTGCTTCTCTGTCCCTCTGGCTTGTACTTTCTGAGTGCATCGCTCCGGACCTTATTAGCTGTCATTTCCCTCCTGGGTTCTGATGTTTGACTCGTTGTATTATCAGTTCTGTGCCCTTGATCATTTGATGAGCACAAATTTGGAAACGATTGGGTTATATTGCTAGAAGAGGGCTCAGATGACTTCCAGGTCCACACGGTGAAGAGAGCCAAGCTCTCTTCTGTGTGGAGCTAATCATTTAGGAAGAGTGGAATCGATGTCTTTGGTGTCCACAAAATCAGCTGTAAAATGAGACTCATCTCCACCTGGTTTCCAGGGCAGTTAGAGTTAGTGGCTGCTGTAAAGAAAAGGAATCCCATCTTCAGACTGTCATTTATGCAGGAGCAGCAAGCCAAAATA
Organism: Pseudochirops cupreus; assembly: GCA_028627135.1. Lineage (NCBI taxonomy): Eukaryota > Metazoa > Chordata > Mammalia > Diprotodontia > Pseudocheiridae > Pseudochirops > Pseudochirops cupreus. The sequence goes on from CM053584.1 coordinate 31,028,717, forward strand.
ACAGCAATGAGAGCTCACATTCACACATCATTCCAAGGTTTGCAAAGTGATGTGCAAGAAAATGACACGAGTCTGGACAGTACTTCCCCCCCCCCCCCACTTTAAACCGGTGTTTGAGGTCTCATGTCATCTTGTCATCTACCTGATGATTTTGTTGAGTGGAGATTTCTTTCTGGCTGCAACCAACTTTAGGGTGAACCTAGTTCTTGGGCTAAGTATTGATGATTAATAGTGCTGGGGACAGCACCCAAATTTCATGCACCATGGTTATCGTTGGGTTTCTCATTTAAAATCGTAACCCTGAAAGCTGGATGGGGTACCTGGGACTTTCCCTTTCTGGAGCCATTAAAAAGTAGTTAATATTTTTGGTGAAGTACTCCTGGGAGGGCCGAAGCAGCAGTCTAGGGTCTCTCTGGCTTGACCCGCTCAGAAGACTATGGGCAAAATGATAATAAAATGAATTCTCTTTGCATTTCCTTATTAACATGGTTTTCATAATTAGTATCTTTCATTGGTTCTCCAGACACTGTTGATCAGCATTATTCGGCTTCCTTAGGAAACAGCTTAAGGTTGGCACAACAGGCAGGGAAATAATTCTTACCCCCTCATGGGCTATTAAAATAAAATTGATTTCATGCCTTTGTGTTAGCAACATCCTTTCAAGCTATGTCTCAGAGCCCTCAGCTTTTGGCTTTCATTCTGCATTGTTTAGCATTTCAAGGTTTCAGCGGTTTTTCCCCCCTTTAGTTTGTCGTTTTTGTCAGCCTTAACTTTTCCTGTTTTGATGGGATTTGAAATTAACTGGGCACTCTTAAAAAACACCCCAGCAATTGTAGCATCAATGAGTGTTCTCTCCTGGAACAAGCTGCCCACTTCCCCCAAACCAGACTTATTTGTACTAGCAACTCCAAAGCTAAGCTCTGGGGGAATGTGATTGTTATGTTGAATGATATCCAGCAGGGGGAGTATAATATACTCCAGATGTATAAGGTGTAGAAACTAATTATTACTGGGTATTAAACTTTTCAAAAGCTAACAACTATGGGATTTTATCTCCTGGCTAATACAAGGTTGCTTTATGAACCTGCAACCCACAATGTAGTGGAGGATAAAGTGTCTACAACCCCAAACCTCATTGAAAGAAGGCAGTAAGACCTTCCAGGGCAGGCATTATTATCTGAAAAAAGACTTTTTTATTGATATCTTTTGTTTTTACAACACCTACACCTCCTCTTGTGGCCATCCCTCATAACAAAGGATTTATTATATCTTTTTACATATTGATTACACTGTCAATACTTCTAGTGACCCAAGGAATGCTAATTATTAATTGTTATTAATACTTAATAATAATAACCAACATTTATATAGTGCCAAGCACTTTGCTAAGTATTTTACAGATATCTCATTTGATCTTCCCAACAGTTCTGGGAGGTAGGCGCTATTATTACCATTTTTTTAACAGATGAGGAAACTGAGGTAAATGGAGATTAATTGACTTGCCCAAGGTTGCGTAGCTAGTGTCTGAGGTCAGATTTGAATTCAGATCTTTTTGGACTCGAGGCCCATTTCTTAGAACCATTGTACCTCCCAGCTGCCTCCATAATAAAATAAAAAGTGAATATCGTTTTAGTCAATAAATGCTTTTCTTTAAAAAAAAAAAAAGTTATGTGTAACTAGATCCAGAGCTGTTTTTTTGTTATTGTGAATTCTTGGGGAGGAAGCTGTTTTGATGACTGCAAATTTGCTCTTTATGCCTTCAGAGAGTTGCCTGTGGGCACTGGGTAGTCAAACAACTTGCCCAGCCTCACCTTGCCAGTATGACATGGCATAGCTGGGACTTGGACTAGGCTGTGCCAGGCTGCGTGGAAGCGAATTTCTGTAACTGCAGTCATGGCTTAAATACATCAGGGGAGTTTCTGCTCTGAAGGAATCTTCTTTTGTAAATCCTTTTGTAAAACAGATGTCATCATTCGTGTAAATCCTGGTGTTCGTAGGTTAGGTAATGTGAGATGCAGCCATAATTCCAATGCTTGTCTTAGGTCACATTCTAACTGTTGGCAGATCCCATCGTCATTTACAATAATCTCCGAAGAATTCACAGCGGGCATATTCCAGCTGAGTTGACTGACGCTGTGGGTTTCTATGGGAAAGTTAAGCTAGGTCGAGTGTGTGTATGTGTTTCTGTACACATAGCTTCAGTAACTGGAGGATCTGGGCTCATGTGGATCCTAGCCCTTCTACTCCTTAGTTGACTCTTTTCGTGAATTCTGTGGCCAGTAAGAAAAAAAAAGAGCTAACATTAGTGACTAACCCTCTGGTGATGAGCCTTTTGACGCTTAAATTGAGTGGTTGGCTCATTGAAGGGTAATAGCAATTTTATTGTTGAGTTGTGTTTGACTCTGTGTGATCCTGTTTGGGATTTTCTTGGCAAAAGTACTGGAGTGGTTTGCCATTTCCTTCTCATTTCGCAGGTGAGGAAACTGAGGCAAACAAGGTTAAGTGACTTGTCCTGGGTCACATAGCTAGTGAGAGCCTGAGGCTGGAGTTGAACTCAGGTCTTACTGACTCTAGGCCTGGCACTTTATCCACTGTGCCACTCAGCTGCTGTATGCTACTATCATTGCCTTTTCTAAAGCTGTATCAAGGAATACTGCAGAAATCATACTCCTAGCAGGTGTGTTGCATGGACTGTCTGATCTTGAGTCAGGAAGACCTCAGGTCAAATCTTGTCTCAGACTTAATAGCAGTGTAATTCTGGGAGCCTTTTAAGCCTCAGTTCCTTTCCTTTAAAAGGGGGATAACAGTAACTCCTGCCTCAATCTTCAATATGTGTATATGTGTGTGCATATATATATATATGTATCTATGTATATGTCTATCCCTCCCTCCTCTCTCTGTCTCTTCTCTCTTCTCTCATTTTTTCTCTCTCCTCTGTCTCTCTTTACTCTCTCTGTCTCTCTATTCTCTCTTTGTCTCTCTCTCTTCTCTCTTTTTCTCTCTCTGTCTCTCCTCTCTCTGTCTCTCTCTCTTCTCTCTTTTTCTTTCTCTCCTTTGTCTCTGTCTCTGTCTCTTTCCTCTCTCTGTCTCTCTCTTCTCCCACTGTGTCTGTCTCTCAATACCTGTCTACAATTTACTAGGCGGCTGTTCTAACTTCTTTCTGAGATTCTCAACTGCTTTTTGAGTTTGATTCATTCACCAAGTGAAAGTCAAGTGGCCAGGACTTCCACTATGAATTTGCATTAAAAACAAATCAAATCAGTTTTCTCTGTCCAAATCTGTCTTAGGCTCACATTAAAAATGGAATTTTGTTAGGCGTTCAACTTCCGCAAAGTCTTCATTAACCAGAGTAGTTTGACTTGCCAACAGGGGTCAGGATTCCCTACTTAGCTTGACAATCCATTAGCTTTCTGTACTTTCTTTTCCCTTGCTATCGGGGAAGGGGGCGGGGAGGGGAGAGAGGGGGGAATCAGTACAGGAACCTGGCAAGGCTGGGATGCTTGAAGGAGAAACTAGGAAAGCGATCCTCCCACTAGCTGGGAGATACCTAGGTCTTAGTCTAACTCTCCTGACAAAAGGGCTTGGGTCTGTCTTGTAAAAGGGAGGTGCTAATTAGCCAATTTTACAAGGTAAGTAGCTTTGACTGCCTGCATATTGGAGGGCAGGGTTTAGGTCTATGAGCTGAGGCAAGAGCAAGATTTAAAAATGTCCTATATAGGCTGGGATGTGATTCAGCTTGACTTCTTTAGAGCCAAAGTGATTGCCAATTTCCAGGGATCATAAATCAAAGGAAGATTTGGAATTCGAGTTTAAGCACATCAGACGGGTCAGCTGGGAAACTCAAGGATTCCTGTCAGGTATGAGCAGCACTGCTTTAATATTTTTGCCCAAGAATGACTGCTGATTTCTGATCAATAAAGTACTTGAGAATATATTTTGAAATTATAGCGGGGTCCCATTCCTTGCTTCTTGTTGGATCATCATTTCTAATCTCATTAGTTAATGGGAACCCCTCTTTTTTAAAAGAAATATATCTTTAACAAATAGTGTTTTTTTTCCCCCTTCTTGAAATTCTTTGATATTTATCTACCAGAAGGATTTTTTAAAAAAATAAAATCTTGGAAGGAGGAAAAATTGCTTTCATCCGAACTGGTCAAAAGGGAGCAAAACACACACACACACACACACACACACACACACACACACACACACACACATACGAACACACACACAGAGTTTGCTATAGAAATTAATTCAACTCAAGGCTACCTATAGTTTTTAAAGAATAAGAGAGAAAAGGGGGTGACAGTGATGCAGATGTAGAATTCTGTGGGTACTTTCAGATGAAGTTACTGAATTATTAGTTAACAGTTTGACTTTGTTATAAGAGATCTCTTATGAAGCTGGACTAATCTGTAAATATTCATAAAGTAAAGCCAAAACAGACCAATAAAACCTAGATTTTGGGAAAAATCTTTGGAAAATGCCTTTAAGGTGGTTAAGTACCTTTTGAAATGTGTCTAACAGATGAGACTGAAAAACTTTGTAGGGCTTTGCAGTTTCCAAACTGCAGAATTGCAAGATGGCCATGGGCTGGCCCCTTTATTTAGTGTCTTCCAGTGTGGAGGAAGATATTCTGCTGCCTGCCTGGGACAAATTCAGGGGTGCTTTTATGGCCTTCGGAAGGAGTGGGGCCTGTTACCAAGGGGCTAGTCACCAAGATGGAAAGACAGAATTACTCTGATTCCCTAACTACATCTTGACACATTCAGTGAGAGAATTGCTCCCAGGACCTGAGCCTTGCCCATCCGATGGGATGTTCCTGATGAGCTCTTTTTATAGCTGAACTATGACAACATGACTCTGTAGGTCTCCAAGGAACGGACCTGCATCTATTTCCTGGTCACTCTCCAACTCTAGGTTTCTTGTTTTCTTTTTGATTAAAGAGTTCCCTTTAATCACCCGGCCTGTGGTGTTTTTTTTTTTAAAGGACTCTGAAGGTTTTATTTTCATTTAAATACAAAGTCCTAGCTAAAGATTTAAAGCCATTTAAAAAAAAATCATGACCTAGGTCAGTAATTTTGATCACCGCCAAACAGGGAGAGAAATAAATTTAAAGGGAATTTAAGAAAGTGAATGGTCATCAGTCATTTCTGAAGAAGGCCCTACTTGGGATGTTTTTTCCATCTTGGAGTAGTGTTCCAGCTCACTTGCTTAAGAGACATTCAGAAAAAAAAATTTTTTTGGCAAGAATTTTTGTATTTATGTGTTTTTTTATGCTGAAAACTCCTTAAATGACCTTAAATGGCTTTTGGAGCTATCAGCAGGAAGTGACAACATGGCGTAATAGATAGAGAACCAACCTTAAAGCCATGTAACCTGGGTTCAAATCCTCCCCCTGACTGGGACTTTCTGACTATGTGGCTATGGACAGATAGATCACTTCTCAGCGGTCTGCCGTCTCCAGGGCAGAGGGGAGGAAAGAAAAAAAGAAAAAAATGTACATGATAACTTTATCATGTGTTTAAAAGGTATGGTAAATTGGATGTAACAGATGTGCAACTTCATGTGCAATCATTCTATGTTGTGGAAGTGCTTGTTTTATTTCATAAATTTAAAATAAAATAAATTTTTAAAAAGGGAAAAAAAAGGTGTTAAGTTGTAGAGAAGGTGTCAACCATCATTGGTCTGGGGAATTTCTCCCCTGAAAGTTCCCTATACTAATGAAAGTATAATTCTGGTCACTATCCCTAAAATGTAGAATATATTTTATTGTGATTAAATAGGGTAAAATAGTTTAATAACAATTATATTCCTTAATTCATGCCCAAGTGCTGCATTTCTGTGTGCTCTAACATTTATTTTTTGTCTTCATAGTATGCTTCTAGATATTTTACAAATATCTCATTTGATTCCCATATCCCTTGGAGCTATTATTCCCATTTCACAGCTGAGAAAACTTAGGCAAATAAGTTAAGGGCCTTGCCCAAGTTCACATAACTAGCAAATGTTGGAGGGAAGATTTGAACTCATGACTATATTTGAACTCCCTGGACTCTAGGCTCAATGCTCCATCCACTGGGATAATTGACGCTAGACAGCTCTGGATCTTATTTCTCTAATCCATAAAATGAAAGGGTTGGATAAACTGACCCATCCAGTCCCTTCCATTTTTAAATCGATAGTGCATGAAGTGTCAGAGGTGGGGTCTGCTTGCCAAGGTCTTCAGGGCACTTCCTACCTCAGATTCAAGAGTCCCTCTCTTTAAAATAAAGACCTGGCAAGATCTTCTACGTCTCTTTTTCCATTTGGCCAATTCTACTTTTAAGGAAGTTCTTTTCTTCCATGAATTTTAGTACCTCTTTTACTATTAGACCAATTCTGTTTTTTAACATGTTAATTTTTTTCAGTATTTTTGGTGCCTGTTTTACCAAGCTATTAATTCTCTTTTCATAATTTTCTTGCATCACTCTCATTTCTTTTCCCAATTTTTCTTCTACCATTCTTATCTCCCTTTTAAAAAAAAAAACTTTTCCAGGAATTCTTACTGGCCTTGGATCCATTAGCATTTTAATTTGAGGTTTTGCTTACAGCTGTTTTTGCCTTGTTGTCTTTCTCTTAAGTTTATTTCTTAGATTTCCTTGCCTTTGTAATAACTTCTTATTGACAAGTTCTGTTTGTGTTGTTGTTTGCTCATTTTTCCCCACCCTATTTCTTGACTTTGAACTTTATGTTAAAGCTATACTCTACTCACCTGGGGATGGGGAGGCACTGTGCCAAGCTTCAGACTTTTTTGTGCTGCTCTTTTCAGAGCTAGTTCTGGGGGATCTGAAAATTTTTGGTGCCTCTAAGGTGGTGTTTTCCTGGTACAGATGTAGTCACTGCTTTCCTGGGCTGGACTCTGGTCTTTACCTAGGAAGGTTCCTGTTCCCCTGTAGTCACAGGTACCAGTGCTCCTTTTCACCTTGGAACTGTGACCCAGAAATGTTTATGGGCAATAGAGTTGCCAGTCAGCACCAGCTATACCCAGTGCCTGAGTAAACCACTGGTTCTCCTGCCTTGTTCTGAGCCTGTGCCTACCCTGGTTTTGCAGACATCTCCTGCAGACTTCCTAAGTTGTTTAATGCTGGAAAAAATGTCTCCCTCTGATCTTTTTGTTGGCTCTGCCATACAAAAATTTGACTTGAGATGTTATGTTAAAGTTGTTTGGAGGGGAATGTTGGGAGGATTCAACTGGATCCTAGTCTGCACTCCCGATACTTGTTAAATTGATTGAAGGTTCTCTAGGATGATAGGGGGTAGATATTAGGAAAAAAGGTGGATGTTAATTTAGGAACCTCTTCTTGCTGTGGGTTGGTGGAATGTCACTGATAGTAGTGGGATTCTGATAGGTAGATGAGCAATTTGTATTAGACGGAGCTTGGGTTTGAGGGGAGAAAAGCATTTGTGTGTCTGGTGAAGGCTAGTTCATTTCCTTGGTCCATGCAGAAGGTCATGTTTCTGAGTGTAAGATTACAGGTTCACCATTTTCAAAAGCATATGCATGAGTGGATTGGCTCCTGAGAAAATGAAATTTTCTAAACAAACCTTGTGGGTTCTAGTCCTTGAACCTTCTATGTAGCTGCAGTCAACTAAAGGCTACAAATACGGAAGGCTATCACATGTATAATCAAAATAAAATTGCTTGCCTTCTCAAGGAAGGGGGAGGGATGGAAGGGAGGGAGAGAATTTGGAACTCAAAATTTAAAAAAATGATTGCTAACTTTTTTTTACTTGCAATTGGGAAATATTTAATGAAATAAAAATAATTTTAAAACAAGATTTGAAAGGCAAACTTTCAGCAGTGTTGATGGATATGCCTATGAATGGATGAGGTAAGGTTCTTTCATAAGCTGATTGGTTTTCTGTTCCATGTTATGCTGTTTTGGTCACTGGAGACTGAAAAAACATGTAGGGTCATTTTGCAGGTGAGTAGATTCTCTTTTGTGTGGTCTTTCAGTCATTAATGCCCTTACTAAAAGATGCTTTCGAAGAGGTGAAATGTTCTTCTGACTGAGAACCCGGGTTCAAATCCCACCCAAGATACTCATTTGCTGTGTGACTTAAGGAAAGCCATGTAACCTCTATGTGCCTCAGTTTCCATATCTGTGAAATAAGGTTAGATTTTATGATCTTTAATGCTGCCTTTCCCAGATCTGAATCTATAAATTTAGAATTTCATTTTGCAGGTAACTCTAGGTTGTTAGAAGATAAACTTATCTGAGGTTAAATATATGGAGTAATGCTTCCTAGGTAAGTGATAACACACTTTTATGGTATATACTCAATACTGGCATATCGTACCGGTTCTTTGCTATGAGGATGACTTTTTCCTCCTCCTGTGTATGTCTCTTAATAACAGATATCTCATTTTGTTAAATTAAACTTCGTGTAATTGACCATCTAGCAGACACTAGTTTTCAGATATATGAACAGGAAGTCATCTGGAAGAAAGATTTAATTTATTTTAGGAGGTGCCAAAGGGCAGAGCTGAGCCTATGCTGACACTGGTAGGCAGATTTTGACTTAGTATAAAGACCTTTCTAATAATGGGAATTGGCCTCAAATGTAGTGATCTGCCTTGTGAGGGGCTAAGTTCTTCATCCCTGGAGGTGATCAGGCAAAGCTTGGCTGGCTGCCCGGAAGCGTTGTTCCAGGGAGGGTTCTTGCCTTGGACGGGAGGGTGGATTGGAAGGATCCTTTGCTATTCTATGAATCGATGAGTAAAATTAAACCCGCCTTTGAGGGGAAGCACCTCTGACTCATGCGTTTTGTTTTGTTGCCGTCTTTGTGCGTGGGAGAAGTTTCTGAACTCCTTAATGTATATATTTAGTATTGCTGATTTACACTTTTTGACAAAGTTCCCAGGCAAATGGCGAAGTTGTGATTCGTAAGCTTAGTGTGCCTTTTCCTCCGGTTTTCTTGAATGTTGAATGGTGTTTGCTGAGATACTGGAGGGGTTGTCCATTTCCTTCTCCAGCTCATTTTACAGATGAGGAAACTGAGGCAAACAGGGTGAAGTGACTTGCCCAGGCTCACACAGCTAGTAAGTATCTGAGGCCAGATTTGAACTCATGAAGATGAGTCTTCTTGAGTACAAACACAGTGCTTTATACACTATGGTACCACCTACCTTTTTCTCTGTATCTATGGTGAATCAAGAAAAAAACCCCATCACTGTATATAATTCCACAAAATAGAATGTTGGTCCATTTTCCCAATCAAGTCAAAATTAGCCTTTACTTCTTATTATTTATTATCATCAAGCAACATTTACTAAGAATCCCTTGAGTGCAATACCCTGTATATTGGTAACATTAAGGGGCATTGCTGTGTACTGGGATAGCATCTCGGACCTGGAGCCAGGAACAGCTGAGCCGAATCCCACTTCCGACACTTATAAGTGGAGTGATCCCGGACAAATCTCTTAACTTCTCAGAGACTCGGTTTTCTCTTCTATAAAATGAGGGGCTGGAGCTACCTTTCGGCTCTGCGTCTGTGAGCCTGTGACAACAATTGCCAGCCTTCAAATCTGGAAGGGTACTTTGTGTGTATTCATTCACCGCAGCTCTGGGAGGCAGGCGCTATTAATATTTCTATTTTATAGTTGGTAAAATTAAGACTGAGAAAGATTAAATGTGTTGCTTAGGACCCCCAGCTAGTTAACATCGAAGGCTGAATTTGAACTCAGTGTCTGATGCCAGGTGAATTAAATGCTCTTTAATTAATTCCTGCCTTTTTCTCTCTTCTTACTATCTCCTTTTATTTTTCCGAAAAAAAACCCCTGTATATTTAATTGTTAGTTTCCTTAATCTGTCCTTCTTTTCTTCCCTTCCTGCCCTAGAAACTTCTTAGTAGTAGCCTAGTATGTGAGCATCACCCATTAGAGCCCTCACCTCATGCTGGCATGGGGGTGACCAAGGCTGTCCAGGGCAGTTCATGCAAAGAGTATGATGGATGGACGTAGGATCGATGGTGTGTCAGACTGCAAACTTAGCTCGGTTCAGAGAGTCTCATCACCAAATTGGCCTCAGCAGTGCCATTTACTAAGTCACCAAGGGTGTTCTACTGCATTGGTGAAGGGAGAGCCCATACCGGATAAACAAATAGTTCCTGTATGGGTGGGTTGCCTTAGGTGGGCAGATTGAGATGGTAAAGAATCTGGGTGAAGTTTTTTTCTTCTTTTTGTCCATACCTGTGATTCCACCTAGGTAGGGAGCTCCCTCCACAGTGGCAGGGAGGTAACCTGGCTTAACTTGATCTCAGAAAAAGACCCAGGGGCATTTACGGACTTACTACTGGCCAGCCAGAATGGGTCAGAAGCAGAATCGGACCCCAGCTTTTCCTGTCTCCAAGGCCAGCCCTCTCTCTGTGATGCCAGGCTGCCTTTCACTGGGACAGATCAGACACAGTCCTTGCCCTCAGGAGTCCTTTGACTCGTATTGTTTTCTTAACTAACAGTATCATCTAACCACAAAAGCGGTTGAACTCGCCTGAAATGTCTTGGACTGGAAGTTGTTGACCAATAGAGAGATTTTCAACAATCCTCACGCTACCTAAATCATTGAAAACAGGGCATAGTATTCCATCCAAGACAAGTGGGACCGTTGGTAGCAGCACTTTCAAACTGAAGGCAGGCAAGCAAGCAATGTAAAAGCGTGGCTTAGCTCCCCAGTAATTTTGAGAACCTATAATTAGTCATGAAAAGGAGATACCTGTTGGCACTACAGGTGTCTTTGTCTTAATGTCGCATCCTTTTCCGTTAATCTCCTTTGGGGGTAGGTGTATGGTTAAGAGGCTTTGTGAAATAAAACTAAAAGAGGTATATTATTTGTTTTAAGGTATTGGGGCTTGGCAAGTATCACAGTGGTGAGGATATTGTATTCCAAAGCCCGAAAGAGGCCACCTGTTTCTAATTACGTATCACAGAAAAGTAGGACAAGCCAAGGAAAATGATCGTTTTGGGGTTGGAGTGTTGGAGGAGGGAGTCTTGGGGAGAAAGGGTCCTAGAGAGACTTGCGGAGAAATTGACATTGGCTTTTAGATTGGACTCAAAGTCTTCAGGGTTGGCAATGTTTTTTGTATCTGCAGGCGTGGAGGCAATCTTCTGTTCTGCTTCTTGTTTCTCAGATAGCGAACAGAAAAGCTGTGGTGGAGTTTTTGGCAGGTCCTAAGGAGTGGAGTTTCAGGCAACAGTCAGCAAGCATTTACTAAGCGCTTACTGTTTGCAAGCACTGTGTAATTTGTGTGTCCTCAATGGTGGATCTGGGAAAGAGTTGCAAGAATTTAAAAATCTTCCTCCATTTTGTAACCACCTATTATCCAGCTGGAGATGCAGTGGATGGTCCAGGAGTCCAGAAGATCTGAGTTCAAATCCAACCTCAGACACCTACAAGCTGTGTAACCTGGAAGAGTCACTGTAACACCATGCACCAGCAGATTCCCAAAGGAATGCTACTGTGAACAGCTTTTAGAGTTCATATTACAAAATATAGTGAACACTCTGTTTATTCCATTACAAATCAAGACAAACATTCACAATATATCACAATATAATTT
>CM053584.1:31040814-31062967 GCA_028627135.1 Pseudochirops cupreus
TGTTGACTCTCTTTTCATGATTTTCTTGCATAGTTCTCATTTCTCTTCTCAGCTTCACTTCTTCAACCTCCATTTCTCTTACGTGAATTTCAAAATTCTTCTTGAGCTCCTCCATAGCCTGTGACCAGTTCATATTTTTCTTGGAAACTTTTGGTGCAGGAGTTCTGACTTCATTCTTTTCCTCCCATTCCATGCTTTGATCCTTTTTGTCCCCAAAAAAAGAATCTAAAGTTAGATTGCTGTTCTTACTTTGCTTCCTTTGCTTGATCACGTTGCCAGTCAATTACTTGACTTTTGAGCTCCCTGCTACAGTAGAACTCTGCTTCCAGAGAGGAGAGCTTTGTCCCAAATTGCTGGGGTTTTTGCAGCTGCCAAAGCTATTAGTCGAGTGCCCTCTCCACAGCTGCCACAAGCCCTGGCTCGTTGGTCACACACATCAGGACCTCCACCCAAGACAGCGAACCAGATCCAAGCAGGTCAAAGCAAGAGCGATTACCCTCTGAATGGTTGCCTGGTCCGCCTATGATCTGCAGGCCAGAAGCTCTGAAGCAGCCACGTGGAGGTGGCTGCATGGCCACAGCACCTCAGCTGCTTCTCGCCTTCTCGCCCAGGGGACAGTGGCCGGACAGCACTCTTGGTACCCCTGTTCCCAAAAGTTCTACACTGACCTTTCACTTTGTCCCTGGCATTTATGGGTTGATAATTCTGGAAACCACCACAGCTTCTAGTTCACTCCAGCAGTTGTTGGTTGGGGCCATCCTGGGGCTCAAGAGAGGTTGGGCTGTGATGGACCCTTCCTGTTGGCCTGCCAGGCTGCCTTCTGAGGGAGATCTGTTTCTCTCTGTCACTTTGTGGGTTCTATAGCTCTAAAATTTGTTCAGAGTTGTATTTTGTAGATATTTGAGGTGGTTAAGGGGGGAGCTCACCACCTGAATTCTCCTTCAAAAGAATTCTGGTTTTGAACTATATTTACAATATAGTATATTCACTCTCCTCCTGCTGCTAAGGTGGGACACTGAGACCTGGGAAAGACTTTAGTTTAAAAAAGCCAAGGTCTCCCACTGCATGTGGGGCTATCACCAGTCCTCTTGACCTATGCTTTGCCACTAGACTCCAATGACTCTGGAGGATAGAGTGAGGCTGATGACCTGGCACAACTTTGCCTCACTTAAATCCAATTCACTCGCAAGGCAAGATATCACCCTCCTGATGTCACTGGTCCTCTCCAAAAACAAAGGACAAACAACAACAAAAAAGGTGGGACAAGGACTTTACCATAGGGTACTCAAGGTGTTTGTACACCTTCAGCAAACAGAAACAGCCAAGCTTAACATTTAATGAGCAAGAATAATTAGCAAAAATAGGAAGCTAAGGGATAGCACTGGACTTCATCAAACAAGTGTCCTGGGGTCTCTGTTTCCTCTGCCATGGACCTTATTTCTCAAAGCCCAAATTCTCCTGCATTACAGGCAATAATAGCTATGGGTCAAGACCCTTCTCTGGAAACCCCATATATCCGCCAGTGTGAGTGAAGGCTAGAATGAGTAAATTAGCTTCAGATCAAGAGTGAGAGTCTATATCATACTCTGGATTATATGACATACTATTTCTAGATCACAGCAAGGTTGACAAGAATGTTTTCCTCCCAATGACCCGTACAGTAATGCCCCAAACTGGACCTCAGAGCATTAGCCAGGCCTGGTAGGAAATGCTATTTCTCTATAATTCCTCAACTGGCCATAATACCAAGGAGGTTCAAGGGTACATTCAGAAAAAGGTTTCCAAGAATGTTCCATTGTATTGACTCTTCTCTGTGTCTCTGGCTCTATGGGGATGGATGGGAATCTGCCCTGGCGTGACTACATGTGCTAGGAGGATGTAGTCGGGCAATTAGGATATGCTGAACTTACAAACAGGGCAAGACACTTCCCTCCCTACATCTGTTTCATTTTCCTTTGTTTTGGTTTATCCCTGGCAATCTGGCAAGTGGTCCATTTCCAGGGGGAGCTCTGTCCATGGTGATGACACTCAAGGGCTTTCTGTCTCCTTTCATTATCATAAACAGAACCCAGTTGCCACAGTGATGGGTCCAGGAAGCAGCTGCTCGTATGATGTCGTCAAGAGGCAGCCTCTGATCTCCAGATTCTTCTGCCTGGGATGCCCTTTCCCAGTGATGCCAAAGTCAAGAAAGACATGGAGTTTAACTACTTTGGCGTCTGCTTCTTCACACAAAGATCAAATTCCTTGACTATCAGTGAAGGAGATGCCAGCTTGGCCATGACCTCTGAGAAGAAAGATGCTAGCTCAGTTCCTTAATACTTTGCAGACAGAAGTATGAGTGACAGGTTAAGAATGGGAGGTCTATAGGAAACTCATTGGGAGAAACAGGATGCTACAGTATAAAGACATTGGTTTTAGAATTTGAGAATCTGGGTTCAAATCTCATTTCTCCAAATAATACCTATGTGGCCAATGGAAAATTGTTTCAGCTCTCTGGGTATAGGTTTCCATATCTATAAAAGGAATGGTTTGAACTAACTGACTTCAGAAGTCCTTGCCAGCTCTAAAACTAAAAGCCTCCTCTCTTAAGGATTCCATAACCAAATGAACTGTTCCCCAACACAATTAGAAGTGGTGAGGGCAGACTCCCTGTTGTCATTGTTCAATTGTGTCTGACGTTTTTTTTTTTGCTTACTGAATTCTATTAATTATGCAAAAGTTACCAAAGTTTTGCTTCCTCAGGAAACTTGCTTCATCTCTTTAATATTCAGTTTTTACTCCCTATGGCCCTCTCTCCCTCCCTCCAATTAGGCTGCAGCTGCAATCCAAACCCAAAATAAAGTGCCCAGATGCATATCAGTTTCTGTGCTGTTTCAAAATCTCTATTTTCTGTCCCCTTCCACCCTCAATCTACTTACCAGTGATTTCATTAAGGTTCAGAAGTTACATAGCTTGTAATGCATAGGGAAAGAGATAAGGAAATGAAATGTCCACTTCCTCCTGAGAAGTTAGGGAAACTGAGGCTGAATCAAATTCCAAATGTTCCAAGAGGCTCCTCTCAGGCTCTGGGAGGAAGGAGTCCGATTCAGGTAGGAACTTGAGTTCTGATTCGCCCATCATGAGCAGGGTTGTCTTGGTTTGGCCTTCACCACTTTTGCCACCCTGGGACCTTTGTTCTCCAAGCCACTGGTCAGCAGGAAAGGCTTCCTCTACTTCAGATTCTGACATGGACCTGGTGTCCAGAAGGGGTGTCATCAGGACATCAGAAGGCTCGTGCCTTCCCCAGGACAGAGCCCTGTCAGACTTGGCTATCTGCCCACTGCTGAGGTCTCTAGAGGAAGAGCTGGTGGCAAGAAGGAAAGATAAAGCAAAGGGGAGGTCATCCTGTAGCAGCACACAGGAGTAACAGAGAGACTCGGGTCTGGAGGCAACAGGGCTGGATCGGAAAGCCCTTTTTCAAAGAGAGAACATGTGCCTTCCAAGCATTATCTGCTGGCTGCCCCAGCATCAGTGCTGGTCTGCTATTTTCTGCAGGAAAATAAATGCTCGATAAATGCTTAGACTTTGTTTCAGAAATATATACAATATAGAAGTCTTCGGTATCGTGAGGATCCCAGTGCCAATTCCAGAATGCCAAGGGAAATTTGAACTGGAAAGAAAAGGAAGGTTCCCAGTTCCCCAGAATAAATGTCTCCATCTTTATCTTCTATGAACCATCTGGATTGCTCCCGGTGTAGAGAAAGGTAGGTAAGTTTTATTGCAATACCAACAAAGGCAAACTTAAACACTTCGAGGAGGACAAAGGTGCCTTCGGAAGCGACTGGATTTCAAAATTTACCTTTGTGATCTTAAAGCAAACAGCCCAAGGATGCAGAATTGAAAGGCCTCAGGTAACCTCCTGTTTGCACAAAGTAAAGTGTTTCCTCTGTATATTGAACATTCAAAGCTTTCACAATCAATCACCTCTCTAATTCCACCATTCTTCCTATTAAAATTCATCAAGCAGTTAAAAAAAAAAGACAAATAAAGCCAAGTAAAGAAAGGAAAAGTCCCTGTACAGTCTAAGTAATGGGATACTTGGAAATCATCAGGAATTATATTAAGCAAGACCTCTAACTTCAGAACACATGTACACACACCCAAAGTCTTATGTCCTTACAAGCAAAACAAAAGGAGAGATTTAAGCATTTACCTAAGGAATCTGATCAGTCAACACTCATGTATTAAAAGCCTATTAAGCTCCTATGGGCTGAGCACTGTGCTAGACACAGGGGACAACAATAGAAAAGAGCGCTGCCTTCAGGCAGCTTGCATTCTACTTAGAGGAGACTTACCAATGCCAACCACCAAAATGAATTACTTTTCTTCCTTCCTGGCACCCAAAATGCTATCCCTTCAAGAACAGGCTTCCCCCAAGACTCAAGTCTTGTCAAGCATCTCCATTTTTCCACACAGATGGGAAGCAATAATGGTATGAGGTATGAGCTCATTCACTGCATATACATGACGATAAAAAAAAATAAAGATGATTCTCCAAGTTACTTCAATCGTCCAAAGCGGAGGCCCTGTGACCCTGAGGTCCTCCAAAATAGTGATGTCCTTGGGAAAGAGCCTAAGTCCCAGGGAGTTCAAGTCTGTCTCTGACCCTTCCTAGCTGGGGAAGTCCCTTAACCCTTCTGGGGATCAGTTTCTTTATTTGTAAAAAGGGACTAATCTTACCTATACTCTCTATCCTCATCAGGCTTGCTCAAAGGACAGCACTTTGTAAACCTTAAAACACTAACTACTGCTGCCTAGGCATTTAAGTATTCTTATGGTGTCTCTATTCATTTACTCCCAGAACCACAGACATACACCCACACACACCCACCCACACACACACATCCACACACACCCACACCCACACCCACATCCACACCCACACCCACACACCCACACCCACACCCACACACACACACACACACACACACACACACACACACATACACACACACACACACACCAGGGCCTAAATTTATTATTCATGGTGCATAAGTATATATACTCCACACCAAGTAACTTCCACAAAACCTTCCACCATAACGATAATAATTAATAATAATCGTAAACAGTAGCAGCTAACACTTATACAGTGCTCCCGACAGGTGCCAGGCACTGTGCCAAGTGCTTGACACTCATCCGACCCTCACGACAGCCCTAGGAGGTAGATGCTATTATTGTCTCTACAGAAGAGGAAACCGAGTGTTAGGTGACTTACCCTGGGTCACACAGCTGAGGTTAGATTTGAACTCAAGTCTTTCTGACTCCATATACAGGAGCCATATACGACAGTATGATCACAGCAAACAGGCGAATACTTTCAGGTATTTTTAAAGAGCTAAGGGGACATGCTTAGCCCCCTTGTTAATTCATAATAATAAATCAGACGGCTTTATTGACTGACTGGTTGACTGGGTTAGGACCAGACCTTATGATATCATTGCACTTCAGTCTTGTTCATGAGCACTGGGACAGGGACTATTTACTGCAAGACAGTGTACTTGGCACCTTTGGTCTGGAGCACTGGGAGGTCAGAGAGGCCAGAGATTGACAGACTGGATCCTAGATCTTAACATCTCCAAAGTCGCTGACACCACACAATCTCTCATGGCTATAACAAATGATCGCTATGAAAAGGCTGCTGATAAACTGGTGAGTGTCCAGGAGAGCAACCATCATGGTGAAGGTTCACCCATATGGTGACTGACTGAAGGAGCGGGAGAGATTTAACGACCATCACCACGTACTGAAGGGCCACCTGCGCAGCCAAAGTCACTTTCCTAAAGCTAAACTCCAGGGGCTCCCTATTGCCCCCAACATCAACTCTATAATCCTGTTATTTCAAGCCCTTCCTGTGCCTTTCCACTGGCTGGCCCCCAAGCTTGAAATGCTCTCCCTCCTCCTAGCTGCCTGAATTTAAGATTCAGCTCAGATCTCACTTCCTCATGTGAACGTGCCTTCCCTCTGAGATGGCGTCCCATTGACATGGCATCCGTCCTGTTTGTATATGGTTGTCTGCGTGGATCCCCCTTTAGAATGTGAGACAGGTACTATGCTTTTGCCTTTCATTGTATCCCTGGCACTTAGCACTGTGCCTGGTACCTAGTGGGCAATTAATAAATGCATGTCAACTGACTGATTTCTTTGGAAGAGAGAACAGATATGTCCAATTTGGCCCCAGAGAGCTGAAAAACATCCCATTCAGACGAGATGTTGGGGAAGACTGCACCACAATGGGTGCCCCGGTCAAAAGATGGAATCATCTGCTTCTAGAGGTGATAGGGAAGATCATTTGCTAAGGCATGTCTTAGATGAAATTATTTGTGAATTAAAGTTTGGGACCACGTGGTTTCTGTGACTCTGTGATGTTACTGAGAATTTGGTTTTTTTGGATTTTTCAAAGTGCCTTGCTTACTTTACTATATTCCAGTCTCACAATGATCCCATCAATAGGACAGGTTTGATTCCCATCTTACAAGAAAGGCCCAGAGAGAACAAATAACTTCTCCTCCCCACCCTCCCTCCCCGGGGCCACGCAGCTGGTGGACACACAGATGTGAGTACCTCCAGTCCTCCTGGCTCTCAGCCCAGCAGTTTTCCACATGACCCAGCAAACAGTGTTTGGGGTTCAAGTTCAAGAAAGGTATTTTCCTGGGGGTTAGGGAACTTAATCAAAATACCTTCCAGGGAACATGTCACTGATTTCTGACCTAAATGTGCTATCACTTAGGGTGAGTTTAGCTGTTGGTGGTGCATTAAATTAAAACCAACACTGAAAAGAGGCCTCAAATTTCCATCAATTATCTATTCACCAGGGTTTTCTCAGAGAATTCAGTTTTTACTTTATATGCATTCTCCCCAACCTCAGACCGTCTTTTCAAATTACCTAACAGAAATAAAAAACAACCTCGGGCAAAAAGAAACTTTTTTTGGCATTGTATGATGGAATTTTCACTACATTTTTCTCCCGCATTGTAATATGTTTTGATGGCTTTTTACAATTCATGTTTCTGGCAAACAGGTTTTTCTAACACTCAGAAAAGAGCTAAGCTCATAATATATTACCCATGCCTGCAGCTGGAGTTACCATCCAGCTGTGCTGATTATACAGCCTCATTCTGTTCACATGTCTATGCCTCGGTCTTTGATAGCAAGATCAGAAATCTTAGCTTCCTGTTTCTAGGTTACCTAACACGTGTTTAAGGAGGGAGGGGGAAGAGAAGAGAAGAATATCACTACAGAATGCCATTTAAAGATGGCAGACTGTGGTAAAAATGGCTCTCAATTTTGATATGGTTTCAAGTGTTCACATGAGCAAGGCTAAAAATTCTGGTAGTTTCCTCCTTTGTGTTTAGAAACTCATAAACCCATTACTGCTGAAAAATGGGCCGTGACATCCATTTAAAGGTCATCTCTTCCTTCCTGCACTGAACTGGAAATATAGTCATAATGTAACTAAACCCCAAACTAGGTGCATTTTGCAAGTATATCAACAAATCCCACCCCCAGGAAGGAACCCAGATACAGAAAAGGTAAGCATGAAATATAAAGGTACCCTGGACAGGATCAGAGGTTTAGATCAAGAAAAGACCTTGGAAATCACCTGGTCCATTGATTTTAGATAGGAGGAAGTTAAGAACTACAAAGGGGAAAGGTCTGACCCAAGGTCCCAAAGCTAGTAAGCTACAATGGTGGGATCCAAACTCAATGCTCTTTTCATTATACCGTACAAGAAAGGACTGGCTTTAAAACTACAAACCCACATTCCTAAAATCAGCATGGGAAAGGAGATGAAATCAAAAGA
Organism: Pseudochirops cupreus; assembly: GCA_028627135.1. Classification (NCBI taxonomy): domain Eukaryota; kingdom Metazoa; phylum Chordata; class Mammalia; order Diprotodontia; family Pseudocheiridae; genus Pseudochirops; species Pseudochirops cupreus. Next base: position 31,048,658 of record CM053584.1, read on the forward strand.
GGTCAGAAAGACTTGACCCTAAGCAAAGCTAACAAGAATCCACAACAGTCTAGATGATGGGAAATCTTCTCAGAAGTCAAGCATCATAAAGTGTGACATGGAAGCATGTTACTGATGAGACTAAGGGACTTTTCTCCAGATGTCACCGGGGAGCTGCAAACCTGAAAATGTAACGAATATATAATTAATTCTAAACTCCCACCGTAGAAGTATGCATCTAAAAAGGAGGAATCATGGTATGGTGGAAAGGGTACCAAATTAGGAAGTCAGAAAGGAGTACCCTTTGAGACTCATCGTCCTCATCTGTCAAAGTGGAAAATTCATCACAGGCTCCTTGTAAAAATAAAACAAGCAGGTGTGAATGTAATTTATATTTGTAAACGAATGTATATACATAAATCATTAAATGGTTAATTAAGCAGGCTGGTCATAAACAGAAGGGCAAAAGATATCAGGATGGGGAAAAGAAAAAGGTAGAAAGGCAGGAATTTCTCAGTGCTTCATAGCTCTAAGGATGCACAGGGAAGAAAGTGACCTGGCAAATAGCCTCGAGGAGCTGACCCATTGAATCCCTACCAACATTCAAGGCTCTGCTCAAATGCTGCCAAAGCCAGGTCTTAATAAGCCTCCCAATTTGTAACAGTGCCCTTCTCCAAAATTACATAGCCCTTACTTTGTAGCTGGTTTGCGCCTAAATTTTATATAAATTATACATTGTCTCCCGTCCCTCCCTCCCCCCAGTAGATTGTAAGGTCCTTGAGGGTAGCTTTTGTGTGTTTTAGTCCATGTATGTAAAGTTCCTAGACTAATGCCTGGAACATGGTAGGTGCTGAATCTCCTAAAGCTACCAATTACGTAGTACTTATTTTATGTAAGTATACTACTGACATATTTTCATACATATGTGTTGTCTCCTCCATTAGAATGTAAGTTCCTTGATGGCGAGAACTGTTTCATGATTCTCTTCGTATTTCCTTTGCTTAGTACTAGATCTGGCACATAGTAGGTAGACAGAGTGGGGTTCCACAACCATGGCACTTAGCTGCCCCAAATCAATTTACTGGTTTGTAAAATCCCAGAATCTCAGAGTTGGAAATAACCTCAGAAACTATCTAATCCAACCTGTACCTGAACAATAATCCCCTCTACAATATCCCTGACAAATTGTCTGTCATCCAATCTTTCCTTGAAGCCTTGGTCAAGCCAGTTGGATCCCTGGACTTTATTACCCTTGGATGAACTGACCACTGAGATTTCAAACCAGCTTGGGTTGAGAAACCAGACCCTGGACTCATGGTGACCCTAGCTAAGTATATCAACCCACGGGGTCCAAATTAAACAGAACACCAGACATCTATACCCAAGTATTACAAATCCAGTTGAAAAACAATTACTGGGTCCCATTGAAGCTCTATGAAATCTAGTCTTGAGACATTAGCAGATGAAATTGTTTGGGTTTTAGTGAGGGAAAAAACAAAGCTTTTCTTTTTTCAATACTTGAAAATACTGGCTTTCTCTTAGGGAGTACTAACAAGTGAGCATTTTTAAAGCTTCATAAATAAAGCATCTTTGGACATAAAATAAAAAAGAAACATGGCTATAGATTCTAAGCACACCTGGGTTTTTGAAGGCTGTGCCAATGGAGCACAAAGCCTGGCAGGTTCTACCAAGCTGGCAAGTACAGATCCAATGATGATCTGCCATATGAGAGCCAAGCCAAGTGCACTCAGGGTCAAGGGTATCAGCACCAGGTTGGCCACAGGGTGATGAATTTTTCAGCCATGGAGACCGTCAATGATACAGAAGGCAAAAGACTGGCCAACTCTGAAAATCCACGTCTCATCCTCTACTAGTCCGCCACCCTTCCAACCAATAAGTGGGTAGTTTCCTTCATCTTGAGACTTCTGAGGTCATCACCAGTCCCTGAGCTGATTAGAGTTCTTAAGACTTTCCAAGTGCTTTCACAGTCATTGTCTAAACTGTTCTCCCATCTCTGCTCAGTACATTGCACATCAGTTCCAAAGTCTTCCCAGATTAATCTGAATCCCTCATGTTCTTCATGAAATATCTTAGGGTTCTGGAAAACTGAAGAGTCAGGCTACTTAGATTTACTGCAAAGAGGCAGAACAAAACACATGAAAATCTGCCTCAAAATCTGCGGCAAAACTTTCCTTCTACCATAAAATACACCAACACCCATATATGCATTCTATCTCTCTATAGAAGCAGAGATACATTTATTTATATTAAGCATTGATATCTCTGCAAATATCAGCTGGTGAATACAACAGGACCTTCAGCAGTGGCAGGTTCCCTTATAGAATCTATTTTAATAGAATGTGAAAATCTGTCTAAAACTGTCCTAAATTGATATTTTGGCCCACAGCATTCTATTGCCCATTCTTTTCTTGTATCTTTTTTTTAAATCTAAAAAAACTAAGGCCATCAAGTGCCATTCTACTTAATGGAAAAAAGGAGAAAAAAAATGTCATGTCTGAAATTTGAGATACTTCCTTACCACAACCCAGCTGAAAAAGGAAGGACTAATAAACAAGATACATGCTTCCATTCATGGAAGAGAAGAACTTGTATTTCTTCTCACCAAGGAAGATCGACTGACATTTCTGACACTCAGGCTCTTAGACAAGTTAAGTGACTTGCCCAGGACCATAGTTAGTATCAAAGTGTCAAAGGCAAGACTCGAACTCAGATCTTCCTGACTCTGAGACTGGCTTCTGGTTGTTGTGATTTGGCTACCAATTTCCAAAAAATAGGCACGAAAATGCCATGGAAATCAACTAAATCCATGCAAACCATGATACATACATGTACACCAGATATGATATTCCTAATTTTTCAACCATGTATGTTTCAGGCATATACAAGGCATAGCTAAGAGGAAACCTTCAGTCTCTGGTGAAGCCAACTTAAGGCAGTTTTTCAAGAAGCAGAGCCTTTTAATGTTAAATTATTGTTATTAGTCAGTAGCATCTGACTCTTTGTGACCCCGTTCTGGGGTTTTCTTGGCAAAGATACCAGAGTTGTCATTTCCTTCTCCAGCTCAATTTCCAGATAAAGAAACTGGGGCAAACAGGTTAAATGACTTATCCAGGGTCACATAGCTAGTAAGTATCTGAGCCCTATTATGAACTCAGATCTTCCTGACTCCAGGCCTGGTGCTCTATCCACTTCCCCACCTAGCTTCCCTATTGCTATTATTACAGCGTCTATAATGTGAGAGGGGGGCACAGGCAGATGGGGCCAGGGGACTTGGGAGAGGCCCCAAATTCTGCTTTCCCTTCACTGCCATATTCAATTCCAGCATTTTATATTAAATTCATCATATTGCATATCCGTATTCTTAATAATCCATCTGTCTTTGGATCATGATGTGCAATTACATCCAGGTGCCTATAACTTGTATCTGAATATATTTTTTTAATGGTCTCAGGTGATTCAAAGTCTTAGAGGTGGGGAGTGATGGAGGGTGACTATTTTAAATCCCATCGTGTCTATGATGCCAAGACTCCAAAGAATATTAAAAAAATTCAGAGAATCCTGTCTGATGAAAGGAACAAAAGCAAGGCTTTGTGTAATACATGCCCCAACAAAGCATTCTATTAGTTTGCCGGAAGAAAAGTTCACTTTAATCTTAAAATCACAAATTCTCTGTAAGAAGCCAGTTCTTTTTTTTTTCTTAGAAGGCAGTCCCTTCTGGTTTCCTAGTCCAAGAACAGTACAAGTGTGACAACCTTGGAATACTTAAGGCAGCTGGGCAAAATGACTCTCACACCCCTGGGTTTCCCCCTTCTAGGAGAACCATTTTACTATCACCACTCCACAGGGGAAAAGGAAAATATTTCTTCTCCAAGACCTTGAAATTTTCTGTTTCTTACCCTTCCCCTACCATAGGATAAGGCCTAAAGCTAGAAGAGACTCTGGAGGTCCCTTAATCTAACCCCTATTTTACATTTTACACTGAACCTTTTGGGATCCCAATTTTCCCATCAATAAACAGAGCTGGAATAAATGGTCTAAGGTTGAACCACACAGTTGAAGGGTCAGGATTTGAACTCAGAACCTCTAGATCTTCTCAGAGCCAAGCGCCCCTTTCACTACACCATTCTGTGTTTATATCAGTGTAATGTCTACACAGCCAACTCTAGTGTACCAACTACTGTGACGAGTCACATTCTAGTGACTAGTTAATTAATACATTAGGCATACAACTCAACTTTATAATGGCTCAACCCACACCAATAACAGCTTTGCTCCCAGTATCATAAAGATAGCTCTGACTAACACAAAGAAACCAAGGCCCAACAGACAATCACTGCCTTCGTATGATAAACAATAAACCATCTTCTATAAAACACTCATTATGGGGTGAGGGTGACTTTGGATGCTTGAAGACTTTACTAGAGATGGTCTGTGTTCTGACAGGTTATATGAAGCCAATTGAATGTAAACTCATTGAGGCCAGGGATTGTTCCAATTTGTATATCTATCATCTAGCCAAGTGCCTTGTATACAGCTGGCACTTAATGCTTGTGTGACAAATTTAACTGAACTGTTAGGAGGCATCCAACCAGGGCTGCTTTCCATCTCCTTCCTATAACACCCCCCACCCCATTCCTTATACTTAACCTTGATTTTTCTAGTTGTATGACCTTGGACAAATGTCTCTTCTACCCCTACAAAGACCACTGTCATTGCCTAGAAGCAGGGGGACAGAGCAGATGAATTCTAGAAGTCCCTGGATACTTATTACAAAGATATCTATGCTTCTAGGCCCTCCATGGAGCAGCCTGGGTGTATGAACTAACAAAAGCAGTTAAAATAAAGCCACTATAACAGAGCTTTCAGGGAAGGCACAGCAACAGAGCAGCAGGCCATCCTCTGGCCTCCCAAACAGTGAACCCAGAGGGAGGCTGCAGCCCTGGGACAACTGCATTCCTCCCCTGGCACATACCCAGTGAGGTTTTTTTTAGTGGAAGCCTTCTTCAGAAAATTCCTAGCATAGAAACAAACAGAAACAGCAGCAGATTCTGCTGGCCCTTCCTTCCCTGAGCTCAGAAAGATTGGACAATACTGTCAAATAGCGCCTTGGAGTACTCTGACGTGCCATTAGAATTCTTTTCTCCTGAATCACGTCAATAAAGTGAGATTTGGTCGGGGTTTCGTAAGTGAGGTCTTACTCCCAAGCCTGCTCAGCACAGATGGACAAGAGAAAAGGGGAGAAAACGTCAGCAGGAGACAGGGCTGGATCAAGAAGATTCGGACAGGAATGCTCGCAAAGACAGCCATATGCTAAAGAAAGAGAGCTATCTTACATAACACATTTAATTGGCTTTAAGATAAGTCTGAGATATGCTGCACAACCAGTAAGCCCTCCCCCTGTTTTGTTGCTGAACCCCAAAGCCAGCAGGTCTCTGTTAGCAAAACTTCCAGGCCCCGAGTGATTCATCAAATTTAAAATCAAGAGGAATTTCACCAGATTTCAAGAGTTGGATTCTTTCCAAGTTGAGATGTGTAACGCACTTAGGAAGTACACCCTTTGTTGACACAGAGAGTGGAAGAAAATTGGAAGCAGGTTCATGGTTTGGGGTTTTTTTTTTTAAGGGATAAGGGAGAAAACCCAGACCCCAAAACTTCCATGTTTCTTATTTCTTCCAGTCTTTAAACACTTAGAAATGGAATAGTTTCACAACAGAATGGAGTTCTAGATCACTGTGCCCCTAAGTACCGGCCCATGTGAAGTATTTATGCAGGTAAGAAACTAGACTGAGGCTTCTCTGGCCAAATCAAATGGTTCCCCAACGATTGTATCCTGGCTCTTCTGTGTGAAGGGGTCTTGTGAATTTGATCAAACAGGGAAATCCAGAAGAGTGTACCAGGAAATAACAGAACAATATGACCTATACCCTGAAAGAAAAATATCTCCTTTGCTGGCCCAGGCCCAAAAAAGCAACCGAGCCAGTTAATGTGCAGTCTAATCTCTGAATGTTTTCTCTGCCAATTTTGCCCAATAAACATTAGTATTTTCAACCTGCATGCTGCCAATGATCTGAAACCATTAATTAGCACTTTTGACTCTACCAGTATCATTAATGAACTCTTGCCAGGAAGCCTTTGATAGGGCTAATTAAATGACAAAACACAGAAAATTCGTTCCCAGGGTACTTCCAGAGTGCAAGTCCGAGGCCTGACCAGGAATGCTCAGTGAGGCCACCCCCACCAGGGCAAAGCTGGGAATGAAAATGATGCCAGGCTGGTGTGTCCCAAAACCTTTATGCCAGCCAATTCCGTCAGAGTAGAAAATCAGTAAGTTTTCTGAGGCTGTTTTTAGCCCACCCCCTACCCCATGATTTTACTTCTTCAGGTCCAAAAACTCCGTAATTTAGAGTCAGAAAGAGTTGCCTGGGATAGTGAAAATACTTTGTTTCTCCCTGTTAAGGTGAAAAACTTTGGAAACTTGGTGCTTAAAAAAAATGTTTTGTTATGATGACTAGACACACACACACACACACACACACACAAAATTAGTTTAAAATACCTAGTTTAGAAAAACAAATCTTAAAATAAATCTCATCCCCTAGCTTCCCTCTTGCCCCCACCAAAGCACCCTGCATAATTTACCATTTCCCCCTCCCAAAACCTGTCACACGAGAAATTTGGTAATGTCTTTTCATTATCTCACACTAGCCAGAATTCAACAGTTTACATGTATGGGTAGAAACATAAACAAATGCGGTAGAGGGAGGAGTGTGGCACCTCAGGGAGGCAAAAAAATACCGGCCAGAAGCAAGAAGTAAAAATCCTTGTGTATTTCTCTACCCTTTCCTATTTTAATCTCAAAAATAAAATGACCGCGGCGAGGTGGTGCAGTGAATAGAGCACCGGCCCTGGAGTCAGGAGGACCTGAGTTCAAAATTGACCTCAAACACTTAACACAAAAAAACTAGCCGTGTGACCTTGGGCGAGTCAATTAACCCCAACTGCCCTACCTTCTACCCTCCAAAAAGCAAAATTAAATTAAATTAAATTAAATGACCACCTCCTCCCCTGCCCTCTGAGGATTGTGGAGCAGGAACAGAGGGTAATGACACTGGTGCCAATCCTGCCCTCAGATGTACAGGCATGAGGGAGGTCTAAGTAAACAGAAGTCAAGGGGAATCTATCTTGATATTCAACCATCCCATATTGTGGTATCTGACTCAGGATGCTTGTAATAAGCAAAATCTGCATCTTAGGATCTCAGATATTTCCTAGCTGTGTGACCCTGGGCAAGTCACTTCACCCTGCTTACCTCCATTTCCTCATCTGTAAAATGAGCTACAGAAGGAAATGGGTAAACCACTCTGGTATCTTTGCCAAGAAAACTCCAAATGGGGTCACAAAGAGTCAGATGCGACTGAAAACAGCTGAACAGCAACATCTTAGGAAAGTGAGCTTTCTCTTAAAGAGCTAATTAAAAAAGACCTGGACAAGGATACAAAAAAGGAAATAAGAACTTATATGGCACCTACTGTGCGCTTCACAAACATCTCGTGTGATGCTCAAAACAACCCTGTGACGTAGGTGCTGCTGGCACCTCCATTTTACAGTTGAAGAAACGGAGGTGGGCGGAAGGTGAGGGACTTGTCCAGGGTAATACAGCTACAATAAGGTCTTCCCAACTCTTGGTCCAGCCCTCCGCACAGCACATCACCTAGCCTTCTAACAGATGAGGGTGTTATGGGGAATGTTAAGGAAACCACAAGTGAGTAAAGGAGAAAGAGCAGGGAGATGTGGAAAGAACCAAGGAATGGAATATGGAGCGCTATGGTCATAACCTCCTCCCTCTTCTCAACTGACAAGCATTTATTAAGCACCTACTACATACTCGGCACCACCCAAGGCCCTGGAGGTGCAATTGCAAAGAATGAAATGATCTTGCGGATTGCTCGTTGCTCCCCTTTGCTCAATCTGCGTGAGCTTTATCCATTTCTGTTGTTCAGATGGTTCAGACTCTCCGTGACCCCATTTAGGGTTTTCTTGGCAAAGGTACAAGAGTGGTTTGCCATTTTACAGATGAGGAAACAGAGGCAAACAGGGTGCAGTGACTTGCCCAGGGTCACACAGCTAGGAAGTATCTAAGGCTGGATTCAAACTCAAGTCTTCCTGACTCCAGGTACTCTATCCACTCACTGTACCCCCTACTCAGGTCCATTCTCTTCCTCTCCTTTTTTCCTATGTCATCTATACTCCTGGGTTCCTGCACTAAGTACTTCCTCTCCCACTCCTCTCCTGACTTGACTGAAAAAGTCATTGGATTTGGCCGTTGGGATGTCATTGGGGGGCTTTAAGAGAACAGTTTCATGGGAGCCCCAGATTCAGTATGGGGAATGGAGGCAGCATGGCACAGAGAGGAAAGCGGGTTAGAGTTGGAGTCAGAAAGCCTGGGTTCAAATTCTGGTTCTGCTATCTGCATGAACACAGAACCAGTCACTCTCTGAAACTCAGTCTGCTCATCTATAAAATGGGAAGTCTGGACCCAAAGCTGGTTTCCCTAGGAGAAAGGAAGTGAGCTGATGGACATCATGGTAGACCTCCGCAAGCTCCATCTTCCGCTGGACACTCTGGGAGAGTCCCTCTGTCTAGAACAGTGGTTCTCAACCTGTGGGTTATGTTCCATTTGTAACAATGAAAATACATCCTGCATATCAGATAGATTCATAACAGTAGCAAAATTACAGTTATGAAGTAGCAACGAAAATAATTTCACGGTTGGGGGTCACCACAACATGAGGAACTGTATTAAAGGGTCGCGGCATTAGGAAGGTTGAGAACCACTGGTCTAGAAGGTGAGTAAATCTCCTTGAATGAACTCTTGGTCTGACATTCCAAGTCCTCCAAAATCTGTAACCCAACTGCCGCACACACAACACTCTATTCCCTGGCTCCATTTTCACTGACTGTCCTCCATACCTCTCACCCTCCTCCCACCAGCCTCCCATCAGCTTCCTGGTTTCTTCAAGCCCACCTCCTCTAAGAAGCCTTCCTCCATCCCTGTGAACTCCAGTGCCTTCGCTCTGCTGATCATCTCCCATCTAACCTGTCTATAGCTTGTTCGCATGTTATGTCTCCTGTTAGAGTGTAAGCTCCCTGAGGGCAGGAACTATCTTTGGCCCGTCTTTGTATCCTCAGGACTTAGCAAGTGCCTGGCATTCAGTAAGCAATTAATAAATGCTCCTTGTTGTTGTTGCCTTTCCAGTCTCATTGTACACTACCTCCTTCACTCACCATGCACCCTCCTCCCCGCACATACCACCTCCTCTGTCCAGAATGCCCTCTCATTTCAGATGGACCTCCCAGATTCCTAGCTTCCTCCACTGCACAACGTTCCTCATTTGAACTTTTTGACTCTTGAAATGACTTTGTACTGCTCTGTCTATATATTTACTTGCACGTATATTTGCTATAACTTCACAGTAGAATGTAAGCTCCTTGAGGGCAGGCACTGTTCTGTTCTTAACTTTGTTAACACCTAGCACACTGCCCTGCCACACAATAGGTACTTAGTGGAATTGAACTAAATTTCTTCCAGGTTGTTCCTCAGAAATTATCTAAATTCTCAGTCTACTGAATCAGGGAAAGCAAGACAAGAAAAGAAGCCATTTTCCTTTATTATAAAATAGAGAAATAAAATCACCATTCCAAGGAGGCATCAACCCAGCTTTAAGTGGGTGCAGGTGTGTGGCGAAGTTTCATTTTCTACTTTAACCTCATAAACTGTGGCAGGTGTCTTATAACAGGAGAGCTAAATGCATCCTGTGTCACCCACTCCCACAGACAATGAACAATAAAGGCACATTTCCTCTTTAGCACATGGATTAAATTGTGGGTACTGGGAGAACTGAGAGGCAGCTGTTTCAAAGACAGCTAATTTTAAAGCAGATTTCCAAAGGGGAAGTGGCTGGGCTCCTTCCCAGGAGATGTTTGGAGGCTCAGAATTAAGGTTCTTTTTTTTAACCCACTCTTCTATTAGATGCCCAACTACAAGCCCGGTGAAAATGGGAGACTATTTATATGGTGTATTCTGTCACCCTCAGTAGAAGACAAGTTGCTTAAGAGCATAGATTGTGCCTCATTGTATCTGTATACCACCCCCACCCCCCCATGCCTAGCATCTGGTACAGCATGCAGTAGGCATTTAATAAATGCTTGTTGAGTCAGATTAATTTAGATTGGAAAAGATCAAGTTTGATGATGTGATTTCCTATCTTTTTCTTCACATAAAGCTCTAAATGAAGGATCCTAACACCAACATTAAGATCCTCAAGATGAAAAGTCATAGGCAACTAACCTGGTAGCCCAGTAGAGAGAGAGGGGGAGGGAGAGAGCGAAAGAGAAAAAGAGAGAGAGAGAGTCCTGAAGATTTAAAATTTAAATCCAGCCTCAGACACTTCTGTTGGCCTCAGTTTGTCCATCTGTATAATGGGGAGAATAAGAGCCCCTACCTCCCAGGGTTGTTGTGAGGATCAAATGAGATGAAACATATGTAAAGTGCTTTGCCAACCTTAGGATGCCATATAAATGTTGGTGGTTGTTATTCAAAGAATTGCTGAATCTCAGAGTTGGAAACAATCTTAGCAATCACCTACTCTAACCTCTACCTAAAAAGAATCCCGGCTGTGGCATACCCAACAAGACCAACTTCTGCTTGAAGACTCCCGAGGAAGAAGAAAACCATCACAACTCAAGATGGCCCATTCCATTTCCGGACAACTCACATTGTTAGGAAGGGTTTTTTTATTACATAATTTTGAGGAGCAATTTTTTTTTGCTTTAATCCTTCCTTCTATGGATCTATCCCCTCCTTTGGCATTGGTAAACACATCTAAAAATATAAATTTGTAGAAGAGAAAATCAAATATGACTATTTTCTTTATAGCCTATTCACCATGCCTTTTCTTGGTAGATTGGATTGGAAGCATTCTGAAGGCAGCAGTCACGAAGAGTCAGAATTTAACTCTTTAAGGTTTCCAAAGTATTTTCCTCACAACCATCCTGTGTGGTAGGTATTAGACATATACACAGATAGCTATTTTACAGATGAGAAGACTGAGGCTCAGAAGAAAGATGCCCATCATCTCACCCGTAGTAGCACTCAGAGCCAGGTCTCCAGACTCCATCATGATGTCCTCACTGCCCAGACAGAGTGGGAGCTCAGTTGTATAAATTTGCTGAACTGATGCACAAAACTCCCTTTTTAGATTAGAAAGCAAATCAAATTATATGACTCCTAAAAATTGTTCTACATGGGACTCAGAAGCCCATCTCCTGGGCAGATGAGCACAACTGAGTTTCTCCTGCAAATGAAGACCTTAATTAGTGAATATGTAATGTGTGACTGCAGCCTAAAAGATGGTCAGACTGCCATGGAAGGGAATGAACACCCAGCTCGGGGTCATGGGCCAAGAAATCTGTCCAGGACCGTCCAGCGCAGTGGAACGGAAAGGGAGCTTGTCTCAGAGCCTGGAGCCCTGAATTCAGACCAGAGCCCAGCTCAGACACTTAATACCTGTGTGAAGACAGGCAAAGTCACCCAGCCATTCCAAACCTGTTTTCAGATCTGTAAGTAAGCATAAGGAGACTAGCACCAGTTACCTCAAAGGGTAGTCAGGAGGTAAGGGTTTGGGACACTCTCATAGAGCTACAGAAATGGGATCAGTTCACCCATTAATTTTGTTATTGAGTCATTCCAAATTCTTAATAACCCCATTTTGGGGTTTTCTTGGAAAGGTTCTGGAGTGATTTGCCATTTCCTTCTTCATCTCATTTTACAGATGAGGAAACTGAGGCAAACAGGGTTAAGAGACTTGCCCAGGGTCACACAGCTAGGAAGTGTCTGAGGCTGGATTTGAACTCAAATCTTCCTGATTCCAGGCCTGGCACTCTGTATACCGTGGCACCACCTAGCTGCCCTTCAATACATCACCACGACTGAGAACAGATAGAGATTCCAAGAAATACCATTCAAAGCATCCACTGAGCCCCTACTTCAGGGTGCCATGCTTTTGGCAGAGATACAGCACCTTACAGTACAGTAAGGGGCATGAGACATTTTCACAAATTAATAAGACAAGAATTAGAGTGTGCATGTGTCAGTAATGACTAATAATAACACAAGCTTTGGGATTGGCAAAGCACTTTATATCTACACTCAGAGCAGCCCTGGGAGGTGGGAGTTATTTTTTATCCACTTTAGAAATGAGAAACTGAGGCTTAGAAGGTTTAGTGATTTCCCAAGGATCACACAGCTAGGAAGGGTCGAAGGAAGAACCTGAAATTAGGTCTTCCTGACTCCAGGCCTAATGCTCTGGCCTCTACACTAGGCTTCATAAAAAATAACATTCTACAAGAGTTTATCACAGTTTTTCTACCTGTTATCTGTGTGTGTGTGATTAGCTTCTGTGGGCCTCATCTGTAAAAGGGGAGTACTGGACTATGATTCTCTAACCCTAACTCTAAATTAGCACTTCTAAGTGGAGTTGGGGAGGCCACTTAAGAAAACATGAATCAGTTAGGTTGACAGCAATTTAGGGATTTGCTTTGAAATTTTTAAAAAGGAGAACGCACAGCCCTTCCTGGCTCTGCACAGGTAAGTCTTCTTTTGTGGTGGGTCATGGTACTGGTGTGCCAGAGAAAACAGGATCCCTGACAAGAGGAAGTGAGATACAGGGTAATGAAACCTGATCTGGAGTCTGAGGTTTGGGGTTCAAATCCTGACTCTACTCTTTGCTCCCTATGGGACCTTGAATAGGTCATTCAACATATCTCAGAGTCTTGGTATGCTCATCTGTAAAATGGACTACAAGGCCTCTGCTGAACGAAACTGGGCCCCTATATTCCAAGAAAAATCAGATAAAAGAGTCACAAAATCCTCACTCTTTAATTCCCCAAGTCTTGTTGCTGTCAAGCATCCTTCCTCGTCACTGGTTCAGAGGACACATATTGCATCAGAGAGGAAGTCTTTTCTTTTTCCACTTTGCACTGCCTCCAAAATCCTATAATCTGAGAGTTTCTTAGTGACAGAGGATCTCTTCATATTAGATGAGTTGGGTTTTTTTTTAAAGAGATAGGCAGGTTTAGCTTGAAAATACAGTATTTTATCTTGCTCAGAAATAATGCTAACAACTAAGCTACCACAAAAACGAAATCAGAAACTTTGGAGCATAAGGTTTTCATCTAAAAATGGCCATTATTCCAAAACTGATTAATTCTTCTAATAAAAAGGAGATTTTTTTTTTGTTCTAATTTCCCCCACCCTCTGCTTTTAACTCCAAAGGACATTTTGGGAAGACACAACTAAGGCCTGGGTCCCCTGGCTTCCACACACAGCATGTGTGACCCAACCTTTTAGCAATCAAACAACAATGTTGGCACCGGCAGACGTGTTCCAATGGAAAAGATTATCACAGGGCAGAGCCATGGCTGTACAATAACATCTCCAGCAAAAACATCAGAGCAGGACTTTGTTATTTTCCAAAGCTGATGCTCCATCCGTCCCGAGCCGGTCAGAGCCGGGGCAGGCAGGAGAGGAAATAAGGTGTTGTTGCAGGTTTCACTGTCCTATCTCCTATTTTTGTGAGCTAAGTTATGCAGGCATGTGAGGACACCGCAAAGCAAAACAGAGCTTCAAGTAGGTGGAGGGGGGATTTTTTTTTTCTTACAACTATTTATTTACGGGCACACATTTACCATGTGCATGGCACGAAGTACTGGTAGGACTGTAAGCCTCTTGAAGACAGGGACCGACTTTTATCTCCAGTGCTTGGCACATCCTGGCACAAAGTAGGTACTTAGTACATGTGTATTGTATTATATCGTGTTGTGTTGTGTTACACTGCATTGCCCTGCTTTGTGTTGTGTTGTATTGTCAGTCCTTTGTTCTATTTTATCTCCATCTTACCCTGTTGATAATTTGTTTATACGTCCTTGTTTGCCTGTTGGCTCCTCATTAGACTCTGAGCTCCTTGAGGGTCTTTTCTCTGTCCTTGTGTCCTGAGCACATGGCACATTGTGGATCTTTTGTTTGCATGTGACTAAGAAATCTTTAACGAAATAAAATAATTGGAAAATAAAGAAGAGGAATCTTCAAATATAGCTTACACATAGCTCGTGTCTCTTCCTTCAGTGTGGATAACAGTATACTCAGCCTTCTTACCAACCTTCCATTTTACATGTACATACTAGATAGAGGACCACTCATAGCTTTCTCCACAGACAATGCAAAAGATGTGAAAGCTTCCAGGAGCTTATGAA
>CM053584.1:31063467-31096064 GCA_028627135.1 Pseudochirops cupreus
AGGAAGGAGGGGGAGAGGAGAGAAGGAGGGAGGAAGGGAAGGGAAGGGAAGGAAGGAAGGAAGGAAGGGAGGAAGGAAGGAAGGAAGGAAGAAGGAAGGAAGGAAGGAAGGAAGGAAGGAAGGGAGGAAGGAAGGAGGAGAGAAGAAAGGAAGGAAAGAGGGAGGGAGGAGAGAAGAAAGGAAGGAAGGAGAGAAGGAAGGAGGGGGAGAGGAGAGAAGGAGGGAGGAAGGGAAGGGAAGGAAGGAAGGAAGAAGGAAGGAAGGAAGAAGGAAGGAAGAAGGAAGGAAGGAAGGAAGAAAGGAAGGAAGGAAGGATGGGAGAGGAGAGAAGAAAGGAAGGAGGGAGAGAAGGAAGAAAGCATTTATCAAGCACCTACTATATGCCTGGACCTGTACTAAGCACTTTATAAATACTATCTCATTTGTTCCTCATAACCCCAGAAGGTAGGTGCTATTAATCATTCCCACTTTACAGTTGGGGAAACTGTAGCAGACAGAGGGTTAGGAGACGTGCTATGGTTCACAGAGCTAGTAAGTGACTGAAGCTGGATTTGAACACAGATCTTCCTGCCTCCAGAGCATTGCTCCGTCTGAGGTTTTCCACCTAATGATACTTAGACGTACCACCCAGCTGCCTGACAATAGGCAGCACATTGTAGTGACTAGAACACTTGGCTTGGAGTCAGGAGGACCCGAGTTCAAATCCAGCTTCAGACACTTACTAGCTGTGAAACCATCGCTAAGTCACTTAACCTGTCTGCCTCAGTTTCCTCAAATGTAAAATGGACGTGATAATATTAGCACCTCCCTCCTAGTGCTGTTGTAAGGATCACATGAAACGATATTAGTAAAGTGTTTATCTTGGTGCCTGGCACATCATAGGTATTTAACAATGCTTATTGCCTTCCTTCCTATGACCAAATAAATACAGATAACCCCACTCCCACACACACTCACACTCCCCCAAACAGGGCTCAAATACAGAGACTGAGCCTGTTTTCCAACAACCATCACAGTTCTGAGCAGCTCGTCACCGTATTACCTACACCTGGGTTTGTTTGTTTTTGTTTTTTTTAGCCACAACAGCACTCAAAAATCAACTAAATGGAAGAGAGGTTGCAACCTGCATGAGTGGAGTGACTACCCACACCAAGCAAATCACATATCCTTGAAGTGATATTTTAAAAAAAGAAAATCTTTGGGAAAAAATGACCTGACCTCTGCCTGCAAAATGAAAAAGGCCTCAATGACAGACATGCCTACTGTCTCATGATCTCGCTCAAAGAGCTCAGAGAAAAATAGCCGTACTCTTTCCATTAGCCAAGAGTCTAACTGAGGTCCAGCAGCAGCCCAGAAAGGAAAAAGCAAGCTGATCCAGCTCGTCCCAAGGCAGGCACTGATTATTCCTGTGGCTTTAAGACAGCGCGCTCATAAATGAGATGCCTCTGCTGGACACCACGCTCTAAATAAACAGACTCCTCTGGCCGACACACTACTTCCTGTAGGGTTCTGGTGGGTAGGGGTTTGCACAGGCTGCCAAATTCAGTGACCAGCAACTTTGGAGCTGACTTAGAAAACAAGCCCCGAAGACCGGACTCCAGAGTAAACAAGGGGCAAAGCCACATTAAACAAAGAACAAATTACTACCCAGGCAGGACTACCTTGAAGGGCTCCTTGGGCAAGAACCAAGATGGGGAAGCCAGGAGATTCTGCATCCATCACGGTTGAGGGAAAAGGCATTCTTTGAAATCGAGCGACTCAGCTAACTAGAAATGACAGGTTCATAACTGGGGGAAAGGGAGGAGTTTATTGGGAGCATGATGAAAGCAGTTCATGGTCTTTGGCACCATCTTGAGTTGAGAGTTGAACTCAGGTCTCTTGGCCTCCTCCAGGGACATCACCCTCCAGGTGCCACTGGTCCTCTTCGGGAATGAAGGACAAACAACGAGGGCATCGAATGAGAACCCTGGGTGACTGTCTTCACTCACCTGGGGAAAACCACACTGGCAGATGACCAAACCCCACAGCTGCTGCCCAAAGAAAGGAGGAAGAGAACCCCAAAGAGGGCGGGGGGGAAGCTGGATGGAGACAGACATATAGGATTTAGAGAACTGGGCAAAACACAAGAAAAACTAAAAACTGCGATATCTGGGACTAGCCAGTAGAAGGAAGCTGGTTGAAGGCAATGATGAAAACATGGGCTTGGGGTCCCTGAGCCCACCTGTTCATACAAAATAAAACAAATAATTTGGGGAAATGGAAAAAGGGAAGAGAGGACAAATGGAAAAGACTAAAGGTAGAGATGAGAAAGGATATAGGGCATTATTTTATTTTGAGAAACTAAAAAAACTTTATTCTGAAGAGGGGACAAGAGTTTTCACCAAAACGCCAAAAGATCAATGATTCAAAAAAAGTCAAGAACTCCAGTATTAAAGAGATGTCTAGGATAATGGCAAGACAAGTGACTTACTCCAGGTCAAGTATGTGAGTTGGATCTTGAATGTTGGTCTTTCTAGCTTCAATTCCAGCTCTACCATGCTTCCTCTCAAGTGAAAAGCAAGTAACATCTAAGTGCTAAATTAACAGAATAATTATAATGGAAAAACACTGGACTTGGAATCAGACAAGACCTAAGTTTGAATCCCCCCCTTCCCCACCATATTTACTAGCTACATGACCCCAGTTAAGTCAATTAATCTGTCTAACTGACCAGATGGGATCTAATAAGTACTCATGTAGGGATTTGTTGGTGTTCAGTCATGTCCAACTCTTTGTGACCATACTGTCCATGGGGTCTTCTTGGCAAAGACATTGGCATGGTTTGCCATTTCTTTCTCTAGGGGTTTAAGGCAAACAATGATTAAGTGACTTACACAGGGTCACACAGTCTGAGGCTGAATTTGAACTCGGGTCTTGCTGACTCCAGGCTCAGTGCTCTATCCACTGAACCACCTAGCGATCCCCTCTATGTAAGGATAGATTTTATGAATTATGGATATTTATTAGTAATAAAGTTTCTTACATCAGAAGGAAAAATATCAAGACCAACATGACGGAGGAGAAAGTCTGACATAAAATCAGAGGACCTGAGTTCAAATGCCACCCTCATACTTATCTGTGTTTTGGGGAAAAACACTTACCCCCCCAGCTCCAAGATCCCCATCTAACTTTACGATCCCATAACTCCAGTCAAGCCAAGACAACAGGAAAACATAAAGTTACAGAAGTGAGACCTCTGGACTCTGCACATCCAGTCTCTTCACGCGCCAAGCAGCATATGCACACTGGAGAAGAGCCGGCAAGCCAACCATCTGGGACACGGATTTGCACATACTCTTTTTGTCTGTACTGTTGCCAAAAAAAATCCTAAAATCAAAAACGCACATTTTCATCTGTGAATGATGCCTGAATGGAAATAAGTCCTAACAACGGGGCAAATCATACAATGAAAGAAAAAAAAAGGCGCCAGGATAGTTCCTATGGCAACACTATGAAAGGACAGGGCTCTAATGCCGGCCTCCATAAAGGCAAAATGCCCTTTTGGTTGAAACGTTTTGGTGCAGGGCAGAGGAGGCCAAGGCCATCTCGCACTCCAGCCAGCAGGAGGGGGCGGGGACGGGGAAATGATACAAGATGCTTTTTTCAACTCAACTGTCAACTCTTGGACAGCACAGAACATAAAACAGTCTTGCTTTGTGTTGCAATGAAGCCTTTCATTGCAGAAGTGCAAAGGTCAACAATCGCCATACCATTCTGATAGAAGGATGCTGTACTTCTACAAACAGGCGGTTCTCTAACGCTGCACGGAGGGCCTTGAGACAAACGAAAAGCAGAACCCTGCAGCCCACTGGTTAGCGTGGCTGCAGCTGGCCATGGCTTCACCCCACACTTTGACCACTTGGTTTTCCATTTCCACCATTTCTGAAACTCCAAGGCTAGCTCTTTGGCAAACAACAGTTTAGTCATCCAGTCAGGTTTGGAGATTGGAAATTTCCTCTTAAATACACTAAGAAATTGTCCTTAAGTCTGCGCTGGGTCAATTCTAATTGATCCGTTTTGTCCTCAATAGCCTCTCTCCACCTTCACCCCCCCAAAAAAAACCACTTTCAAGACACTTCACATAATTGTCTAATTTCCTTGCCATCACAGTTTATGCTGGACTTTCTCATTACATACTGTAGCTTCTTGCCCATAAGATGAATGTCAGAGAAAAGTGGGGGAAAAGTCCATGAACGACCCTAAAGTCTGTCTCTTTTACCTTCAGTCATTTAATATGAGTTGGGTAGTTGAAATCTGGGGCAGCTAGATGGTGAAGTGGATAGAGTGCCAGGCCTGCAATCAGGAAGACCTAAGTGCAAAGCCAGCCTCAGACTCTTCCTAGCTGTGTGACCCTGGGCAAGTCACTAAACCCTGTTTGCCTATTTCCTCATCTGTAAAATGAGTTGGAGAAGGAAATGGCAAATCACTCCGGTATTTTTGCCAAGAAAACCCCAAATGGGGTCACGAAGAGTCGGACATGACTGGAACAACTGAACAACAAGCTGAAATCCTGGGGAGGGACCACAGTATAATGGATAGAATACTATACTTGCAGTTAGGAAAGTGAGGGGTTCACATACCACCTCAGAGCCTGACTCATCCTTCAGTAAGTGACTCCCTTTCTCCCCTTCTCACACACGTTAACTCTAAGATGAGGAAGCCTGCCTCAACTATCCTTACGGTTCTTCCCACTTTGAAATGTCTGATTTTTGGCCCACACCTCCATATTACAACTGACACAAGGAATCCAGCTTGCCCTACGATTCTCTCCTTTCCTCTCTTCTTTACTTTTGCTTCAATTGTGTTGGAAATGCTCTTTGTCCTGCCTTTGTCTGATTTTCCCAACTCCTCAGTGGGGAGAATCTCTCTCACAGAACCAGGGGTTGGAAGAGACCTCAAAGCTCATCCAGTCCCCACTTCCACCAAGTGCCAGAAGCTTTCCTGAGGTGCTCCCTTCTGCAGGAAGCCTTCCTTCCTCTGATCTACCGTGCATCTGTCTTAATTGTATCCAGGGTGCACGCTGCCTCCCTCATTAGACTGTGATCCCTTCAGAGTAAGGACCCTTTTTTTTTAACTTTTCTGTGTATCCCCATCACTTAGCATCATGCCTGGCATACAGCAGGCACTTAATAAATGTAGGATAACCAGCCAAATGTCCAGTTATCATTGTGTGCTCTTGGCTGGGTCACAGTCTCCCTGGAGTTCAGGTTCCTCCTCACTTAAAGGACGAGGTGACCTCTATGAAACAAAGGGTCTAGAGCTGGAAGGCCATCTAGTCCTACACTCCCATTTTATTGATGAAAAAACTGAGGACCAAGGTGTTCAAACTAACTCATTCAAGTAACAGAGTCAGGATGGAGCTCAGGTATTGTGACTCCGAGCTTAGCCCTGTTTCTACTACACACTCTGGTGCCTCTTCGTTTTAATTCCTATGATCACATGACCTCAGTAAGCCTAGAGAGAAAGTTACACCCCAAATGACACCCTGGCCAAGCTCTGACGGCAATTCATGTCGAGAGTGAACCATCCCGGAGACGGTTTCCATCTCTCCAGCAGGAGCGCCGGCATCTTCCTGCCCCCAGACCCACAGGCTTCCTCTGCTGGTTTTCCCCAATGGCCCTGCTCCTCACGAGTCCCTTCCAGCCCTAATGGCGGCCCTGTGCCCACCCTGAAAATACCAAACCTGGAAATATTTATGTTTGAGATCTTTTGAGCAGCAAAGAGGGAGTTGGTGTCAAAGCAAACTCTACAAATGCAAACACTGGGTATTTATGAAAAAGCAGAATTACCAAACAAACCAGGCCCAGGCAAGAGCAGCGCTGGCAGTTTGTTTAAAAGGAAACTGCCCTGGAAAGCATCCCAGCTTGCTAGGGATGGCATAGGTCAGAGTATCCTTGTTGCTGCAGACATCCCCTGGGAGCGAGCAGCCCTCCCTTTTCTTGGAGGCATATCTCTTCTTCTACTTAATTGGAGTGGGGGCTGCGAAGGAAATCGGGTTCCATTTACTCCAGCGGGGCCCATTGGGTCCGAATCCCACGGTGGGGAGGAGGGAGAGAAGAGAAGACAATTCAGTGCAAAGGGAAAGTTATCCATATACAAAGCACTCCCTCTGCCAAACTGCCAAGCATTTAATCCAGGTTAGCCTAAAAAGCGTGTAGAACATAAGCTCCACAAGGGCAGGCTCTGACATTTTTTTTCCTTTGTTATCTTTGGTACCTAGGAAATGCTCAACTTTTCCAATGTTTTCAACATCTGTTGAAAGGCAGAGGCCAGATCTTAAAAATTCTCCCAGCAGCAGCACCAAGCACAGTGCTTTCAGCATGGTGAGCTCCTAAGAAATGTCCCTGGGAGTGCAGCTAAGTAGCCCAGTGAAGAGAGCACCAGCTCTGGAGTCAGGAGGACCTGAGTTCAAATCCGGCCTCAGACACTTAACGCTTACTAGCCATGTGGCCTTGGGTAAGTCACTTAACCCCAGTTGACCTGCCTTCCCATGTCCTTGGGTGATGACAAGGCAGCTAGACAGTACAGATACAACATTGGACTTGAGAGTCAGGAAGACCTGAATCCTAATCCAATCTCAGACACTAGCCGTGCGCCCCTGAGCAAGTCACTCAAGCATATCTGCCTCAATCTGCAAATCTGGAAAATGGGCATAACAACAGCCTTTACTTTTTAGGTTTGAGGATCAAATGAGATATTTGTAAAGTGCTTTGCAAATCTTAAAGTATGATATAAATGGGAAATTTAAATAGTAATATATAATATATATAGTGCCATATAAATGGTAAACTTATAGATAGTTGTAGTTGCTATGAAGAACAAGCCATGACTCAGCCTCCCTAGCTCAGACCACGCCTCAATATTCTGCCAGACTTGAGGGATTAAGGAAAACTATTCATTTGGATAAAAATACAATAATCATCTAGGAACCACTTGGCCAGAAATCTCACCAGAACAACCAAAGGCAATGGCACAACATCCATACCTCAGAGTCATGCCTTTACCATGGGAAGCACCAACCCTCAGCTGGCTGATCTATACCGAGCATGATTCTCTCTACAACAGGCATTCTGTTCACTTTTTAGGCTGATGGACCTCCAATAGTTTGGCAAAGCCTATCTAAAATAATGTTTTTAAGTGAATAAAATGCATAGCATTACAAAGGAAACAAATTCCATTGAAATATGGTTTCCAGAAATTTTTTTTTTTTGCTTTTTTTTGGAGGAGGGAAGGCTGGGCAATTAGGGTTAAGTGACTTGCCCAAAGTCACACAGCTAGTAAGTGTGTCAATTGTCTGAGGCCGGATTTGAACTCAGGTCCTCCTGACTTCAGGGCCAGGGCTCTATTCACTGCACCACCTAGCCACCCCAATAATATTTTTTTAAAAAAACAAGTTCACGGACACCAGGTTAAGAAACCCAGCACTACATGTATGATACTCAACAAAGTCATGCACCCAGCTATTGATGATCTCCAGAAAGGGGGAGCCCAGGCTCTCCTGCAGAGTCCCTTCCACATATGGGCAGCCTTGATTGTTGGGAAGGTTTTCTTCACACAAGCACATGCCCGTCTCTCTGCAGCCTCTACCCACTGGTCCAGGACCTCCTCTCAAGCCTAATCCCTCTTCCTTATGACTGCCCTTCAAATACTTGAAAACATCTAACATGTGTCCCCAAATCTTCTCTCTAGGTTTTAAACATCCTCATGAGGCAGCTAGGTGGTGCCATTGTGCACAGAGCACTGGGCTTGGAATCAGGAAGACTCATCTTCCTGAGTTCAAATCTGAGCTCAGATACTTACTAGCTGTGTGACCCTGGGCAAGTCACTTAATCCTATTAACACCCTCAATTTCCTCATCTGTAAAATAAGAATGAGCTGGAGAAGGAAATGCAAACCACTCCGGTATCTTTGCCAAGAAAACCCCAGATGGGATCACAAAGGGTCGGACACCACTAAACAACAACAGTTCTTTCAATGGCTCCTCAAGGAATATAGTACCTAGTCTCCTAACCATCCTGACATCCTGACACAAGGTAGGTGCTTAAAAAATGTTTATTCACTGAACGACTCTCTTGAATACCCTTCAGCTGGTCAATGAAATCAGAAAGAGGGCAGATAACTTTAAAAGCTAGTGAGCTGATAAAGGCAAGGGGGTGATAGGAGATGGGAAATTTGATATTGACTGAAGAGGCTGGCTGCCTTCAAATATGGAGATTAGCATGAAGATTTCTATGACATGGGAGTCCATGAAGGTATAGGGTCATGAAGAAATAAGCTTATGCAAGTTGGGTTGAGTAATTTGTCCTTCATTCTCAAAGAGGACCGATGACATCATGAGGGTAATGTCTTGAGAGTGAACTGGATTTAAGTGAGGCAGAGCTGGGCAAAGTAATCAGCCTCACTCTTTCCTCCAGAGTCATTGGAGTCCATCACCAAGACAAAAGTCAAGATAACTGGCAATGGCCCAGGATGCAATGGGTGACCTTGACCTTCTTAAACCAGTCTTTCCCCAGTCCCAGTTTGGCCGAGGCAACACCCATTCAGTGTGCACAAAATGCATAAATAAAGGAGCGAAAATAAGCATCCGAGGCCCACTGGGGTATGGTCAGTAAATTCAGTTGAACAAACAAACTTAGGAAGCATCTATAATGTCCCATGCACTGTCCTAGGCCCTGGGGATGCAAAGTAAAAATAAAACCTAAGTAATCCCTGTGCTCAATGAAGTGTTAGTTCTATTAGCATGAAATGGTTATGGGGTCACCTGAACTTACCTTGTACAAGCTTTAAGCCATCAAAACTGGAATCTTCACTAACACTTTTGGAACACCTTGTAGGAATTGTAGACGGATTTCATCTGCTCTCCTGTGTCCATGCTGTCTCCCCCCCCCCCCCCGCCCCCAGACTGGAAGCTACTTGAGGGCAGGGACTTACTCACTTTTGTCTCTAGCACAGTGTCCAGAGCACAGCAAGAGTATAAAAAGCGCTTACTGGCTGAATGATTGTTTGGGCTCTTCCTCAGCACAGGGGAAGATAACAACTAAGGTGAAGTCTTTAGGCACAAACAGGGAAAATCAAAGCAGAGGGTGCCCAGACTACTTTTCCATGAAGGGTACCTGCTTCCCTTTGAGGAAAATTATTAAATGAGAACTTTTCTCTAGTCACTAATAAATCAGCACTAATTAAATGCCTACTGGATACAAAAATAAAAGTCAAACAATCCTTGCCCCCAAGGAGCTAATTTTCTATCAGGGAGCCAACTCATAAAAGAGATACAAGGTGATAAGGAGGGGCATGACATCAAAGCCTACCCTCCCTCTAGTCTCCTCCATTGCTAGGGCAAAGAGTCAGATACTGGTATTCCCATTGCTCTCCCAATTTCAAAATAAGTGGATGGACTGTTAACATAGATAGATATAAGATAGGAGGAAACGGAGGGAGAGAAAAAATGAAATCAAGAGAGAAAGTGAGAGAAAGGAGAGAGAGAAAGAGAGAGGGAGAGAGGGAGAGGGAGAAGGAGAAGGAGAAAAAGGGAGAGAGAGAGAGTAAGAGAGCGAGAGAGAGAGAGAGAGAGAGAGAGAGAGAGAGAGAGAGAGAGAGAGAACTGGTTAACTGCAGGAACAGCCTCTCAGAGTAAACAGTTGATCAGGTCAAACAAAGCCTATACCACTTCAAAGGAAGGTCAAAAGAGAAAATCTGATTCTAGTAAATAAAATCACAGCCACTCTAGCAACTAATGAAAGTGTTTTGCAGCAAACAAACCTCTAGTGTTGCTATCATTGTTTCTAGACACAGGGGAAACATCACAAAAACCAAGCTCTCTAGGCCAATGGGAGATGATGGATGATGGATGCATTGACTTTCTAAGTCAAAGGGCAATGAGGAGTTGATTTTTATAATGGTAAGAAAGCTAATATTTGCTCCCCACCCCCAGACCCTTTGTCCTCTATGAAAAAAATCTGATTTTTCTTAGTTGTTTACACTCTTCTGCTCTCTGCTGTTGCCAGAGAGTCTTTCACCAGCTTCCTATTTACTTTCAGGGGAGTTGTTTCCAAAGGCAATGATTACAAACAGGAGGTGAGACCCACAGACATAATATACTGTATACAAATATAGGCTGATGATGTCCTGATGAGAGCTCAGAAGTGACGCCAACATCACTCACAACCTTGGTGCTGAGGGTTACTTATAGGCTACCATAAAGCACATCTCTTAAACTATTTGCTGACCAATAAAACTCCTGCCTAACAATTTCCTTACCAGCTGACACTAGTTATTATTTCGAGGCACCCTCCTGAACACCTATTCATCCGGGAGAATAAAGAATGGTGTGTGATACAATGGAGAGGGTGCTGGATTTCAAATCTGGGGACCTGAGTCTGCATTGCAACTTGACCATTTACTAACATGGTGACCTTGGGCAAGTCATAACACCTGTGTAGACCTCAGTTTCCTTATCTGAAAAATAAAAAGGTTGGACCAGATGGCCTCTGAGGTTTAATCCAGCCGTAAATGCACGATTCTATGATCACAGGTGGGGCAGCTAGGTGTCCAAGTGGATAGAGGCCAGTCCTGCAGTCAGGAAGAGCTGACTTCAAATCCGACCTCAGACACTTACTAGATGTGTGACCCTGGGCAAATCATTTAACCTTGTTTGCCTCAGTTTCCTCATCTATAAAATGAGCTAGAGAAGAAAATGGCAAACTGCTCCAGTATCTTTGCCAAAAAAACTCCAAATGCGGTCACAAAGAGCCAGACACAACTGAAACAAATGAATACCACCAACAACAATAATCATAGATATGGATAAAAAAAACTTTTTTTAACTAAATAGTAGGATTAAGTTCTTTGAGGGCAACGACTATGTCACTTTTTAAAATCTTCAATGTTTGGCACATAAATAGCCAATTAATAAATGCTGATTAATTGACTGACTGGCCAATCTAAAAATAATCCTCAAAATAAGTGAATTCTATTTCCTGCATGGATCAATAATGGTATATCCATAAAAAGAAGTCATCCACAGAGAGCAACAGAAAGTCCGGCCAGGTTACCAGGGAACCAGGAAGGGGAGGCAGTGCTGGCAAAAGTTAAAGAGGGCCTATGCAAATTTTATGGATTCAATAGAATTTTGGCAGACTTGATGAATTTGGGAAACTTTGCAGGGCTGCAATGGTATTATATTTCCATGCTCACATACACAGGAAGTAAAAGACATTTAATACTTTTTTTTCACTGTTGTACTAGGATTCTCTCCATCTATCCCCCATCTTTCATCTATAAATAAACGCTTTTCTTTTTTTTCCATTCCCTGGCCTGTCCCTGGCCTGGCACCGTTGCCCACACAATCAACCAATCAATCTCTCTCCCTCCCTCCCTTTTTCCTTCCCTCTCTCTCTCTCTCTCCCCATATATGTGTGTATTTGTGTATGTATGTATTTGCAAAACATATGATTTTGTGTCTCTACTGGATGGCTGAGTCACAGGACTGATGGGATTTCCAAAGGTCATTTTGGTACATTGTCTCAATTTAAAAAGTGATGGGCCACAACCATTCACTTCTTATAGGTCCTTCGGGAAGGAAATTTCCCAATTTCCTTTGGTCGCTCAGCACCATAAATGGGAACCATTCCTAGTGTCTAACTCAATTTTTTAATATACATATTCTAAAATACTAGAAAAAGCATCGCTTCTGACACTGTTTTCAACAATACCTTTAAGAAATCTCATTGCTTTCCCCTTCTGACCAGTCCTTTCAAAACTTTTCTCCATAGAATACATCTATTTCTACTAATTTTGCACTTGTGTGTACACGCATGTGCGCACACGCACACACACACACATGACAACATATCTCATATCTGTCCCCTGTTTTATATTCCCCCAGCCACCACCTTATAGTTCAAGCCCTCACCTTTTACCTAGTCCAGGGGTGGGGAACCTGTAGCTTTGAGGCCACATGTGGCCCTCTAGGTCCTCAAGTGTGGCCTGTTGACCGAATTCAAACTTCACAGAATAAAATCCCCTTAATAAAAGGATCTGTTCTGTAAAACTTGGACTCGCAACCAAGGACCTAGAAGGCCACATGAAGCCTTGAAGCCACAGGTTCCCCACCCCTGATCTAGTCTAATACAACAGCCTAACTGGATTCCACCAATCTCCAGTCTCCCCAGTTTTCTTCTCCGATCAATCCTTTACATAAGGGCCAAAATAATCTTTTTAGTCCATAGGAGAAGCAACATGGACAGCTAACATCCTCCTTACTGCTACTACCTTTCCTCTGTAGACTCTTTTTAAAAATTTATTTTTAAGTTTTTTTGCTTTTTGGAGGGTAGTTGGGGTTAAGTGACTTGCCCAAGGTCAAACGGCTAGTAAGTGTTAAGTGTCTGAGGCCAGATTTGAACTCAGGTCCTCCTGACTCCGGGGCTGGTGCTCTACTCACTGTGCCACCTGGCTGCCCCTGTAGACTCTTAATAAATGTTTATTGAACAAATGAATGAATGAACGATGTCTCTCCCATTAGACCGTAAGCTCCTTGAGAGCAGGAACTGTCTGGATCCCCAGTGCTCAGGCACAGTGCCTAGGCACACAGGCCACACATATATGCTTACTGACTGATACACTAAACCTGGGATAGAAAGATTTGGGTTCAAATTCCTCCTCAGACACTTTCTAAGTTATGTGATAACTAAGTAACAACTTTAGTTGAGCTGATCTGCCTTGGTTTCCTCATCTGATGGAAACAACAATTGTATCGCCTCCCTTCCAGTGCTGATGTGAGGACTGCACGGGATAATGTGGGCAAGCACTTTGAAAACTTAAAGCCCTACGTAAAGGCCAGTTATTATTGTTACCAGGTCACTCCCCTGCTCACAAACTTCCCATGGCTCCCTATGGCCTCTAGGTTAAAATACAAGCTCCTAAATGTGGCTCTTAAAGTCTTCTACTGATTTCAACCACTTTTTTTTGGATTTATTTCACATTATTACTCCCCATCCCATCCTGTGCATTCTATTCACACTAAATGATGTCCTTCCCTGATAGCAGACACTTGCACTGAGCATGCTTCACCCCACCCCATTAAAGGACTCCCATCTCCTCCCTAACTCTAGGAATCCTAGCCTGTCTCTGAGGTTCCCCTCAGGTACCACCTCCTCTGTGTAGACTTCCCTGATTCCAATACCCTAAAGTGCTCTTTTCCTCTTCGAGTGATCCTACTGCATTCTGAATGATTTTCTCATTAGCCCCCTGCTTTGTATTTTTAATATGTACACACCATACATGTATGCCTACACAAACACAGACACACAAACACACAGAAACACATACACAAACACATACACAAACACACTTGAATATAATTGGGCAGCTAAGTGAAACAGGGTATTAATAATGCTGGGTTTGGAGTCAAGAAGATCTGAGTTCAAATCCTAACTCAGATCCTTATTAGCTGTGTGATCCTAGGCAAGTCATTAACCTCTCAGCCTCAGTCTCCTTATCTTTGAAACAGGAATAATAATAATAGCACCTACAGCCCAAGGTAATAGTGAGGATCAGCTGAGCTCACCCACATAAATGAGCAATATAGAGACCCCAGCTGTTATTATTAGAGAGGCAGCTAGGAGGCAGAGCGGAGAGAGCTCTGGGCTTGGAGTGAGGAAGACTCACCCTTATGAGCTCAAATCTGGCCTCAGACACTCACTAGGCATGTGATCGTGGGTAAAGTCACTTAACCTCTCTCTGCCTGAGTTTCCTAATCTGTAAAATGCAAAATGGCAAGCCACTCCAGTATCTTTGCTAAGAAAACCCAAATGGGGGCAGTTAGGTGGCGCAGTGAATAGAGCACAGGCCCTGGAGTCTGGAGGACCTGAGTTCAAATCCATCCTCAGACACTTGACACAACAAGCTGTATGAGCTTAGGCAAGTCACTTAACCCCAATTGCCTTGCTTTCCCCCCTCAAAAAAACCAAACAAACAAAAAAAGAAAACCCCAATGGAGTCAAGAAGACTGGGACACAACTAAAAAAAAACATTTTATTATAAACCCCTTGATGACAGGGACTTTTTGCCTTTCTATTTCTAGAACCCAGCCCAAAGAAGGACTGGTGCTCAATACTAAAGTGTCAGGCAGCAACAGATTTCACTTAGTACACTAAGATAAACACCAGAGTGGGCAAGCCCTCCAGTCCTTTCCTGACATGTTTTTCTTTCACTACAGCAATTGATCTGAATTTATTTTCAGTGTAAACACAAGCACCGCACAATTTAACACCAAGATTGCCAGGCCCTGGCCCTTGGAGCTGGGACAATTGTTTCTTAATCTCTCTGAATGAAACATCCATAAAGAAGCAATTACTGGGTGTCTTCCTAGCCCCAAATGTCCCCAGCCCTCAATAAGAGCTGAGTTTCCTTACCCCTCTCCCCCTACACATTCTCTCCTCCCCCTCAAAGTGGAGAAGGAAAGATGTGGTCGGAGGAGAAAGGAATGAGAATTTACATTTATTGGTGCAGCTGTGGAAGGCCCCGGAAAGAATCAGGAGTCGTAATTTACAACATATTGGGGTGAGCTTAAATAACCCTATTTTGAAAACAGCTGAATCTGCACACTCTTTTTGAGATCTAAATCTGTTTCCTCTTTGCTTTGCCCTCCCCATTCCTGCCCAAAGGGGAGGAGGAGGAGAAGAAGGCAGGAAGAAGAGGAGGAGGAAGGCATAGAAGTGATAGTAAATAAATGGTCTGGGAAACTGTCCAGCTCCAACCAGAAGAAAGGTCAATAAGAAATGGTTTTCAGGGGAAAAAAAAGTTTTTCCTAATCATTAGTGTGAACAGAGCAGCTACAGGGCTCAGTGGATAGAAGGCTGGACCTGGAGTCAGGAAGACCAGAGTTCAAATCCAGCCTCAACCACTTACCAGCTGTGTGCCCCTGGGAAAGTCACTTAACCCTGTCTGCCTCAATTTCCTCATCTGTAAAATTAGCTGGAAAAGGAAATGACAAACCACTCCGATGTCTTTGCTAAGAAAACCCCAAATGGGGTCCTGGAGAGCTGGACACAATGAAACAACCACAAAGTGTGAGCATGGATTGTGTGGTTTCTCCTTCCCTGGAAGAAGTGATAACATTTCAGACACATCTGATGAGCCATTTCAATAACAGAGGAGCATAGCACTTATTAGGTGCTTACTAAACATTTATTGGCAGACCAATGGATTGATAAAGAAACAGACTGGCTCAAACATTTCCTTCAGAAGCTTTCCTAAGCCCCACCACTCCCTTCTAAAGCTAAGAGCAAACATCTAGATAGCCCTTACTAAGTGCCAGGGACAGTGCTAAGCTCTTTACAGTGATTACCTCATTGGATCCTCAAAACAATCCTGGGTGGCAGGTGCTATCATTATCCCCATTTTATAGATGGGGGAAACAGAAACAGAGGCTAAGTATCTTGCTCAAGGGCACATAGCTAGTAAGTTTCTGAGGCAGGATCTGAACTCAGGTCTTCCTGCTTCCAAGCCCAACTCTCAATCCACTGTGCTATCTGCCCAGTGATGCCTCCTTTATTTGAAGGTAAATTCCTTGAGGGCAAAGTCTGTTTCACTTTGGTCTTTCTATCTCCAGCACCTACTACACAGTGCCTAGCACACAGAAAGCACTTAATAAATGCTCCTTGGTTGACTGATGGATAAGGAAACCCATTCTGTCAAATATACGAATTCACCCTAATCTATATCACGTCAGAAAGATTAAAAGAAGAGGCTATTTCCACCCCTAGATGACAACCATCTTCCTACAGCTCCCCTGGAATACAATAGCTTAGAAACATATTATAGCAGGGATTCTTAAACTGGGGTTTGCAGACCAGGTACTGTAATGTCAATGGGATTCAAGAGTTTCCTGACCATTAATAGACTTCATATGGAGCCCATTAAGGAAGCTTGCTTAGGGAAGGCTAGCTTGTAGGAAGACCTTCATACCGTTTGTTCATTTCTAGACACTGAGTCATGAGGGTTGTGATGCCCTCTGGCTCTAAAAAGGGTATATTAGATAAATAGATGATAGATAGATAGATAGATAGACAGATAGATAGACTGATAGATATGTAGATAGATAGATAGATACTCTGGGGTTAGCATTTTGCTTTGGGGCTCACTCATTGGAAGAGTGTTCTTGTGATTTGACCAGATGAGACTCTGAGTAGCTGTTAAGGAGTCCCCCAGCTTTGAAAAGCCCAGATGTTAGTGCTTCTCTCTCTGGTAACTATGTATGTATTGCCTTGGTCAGACAGTTGGATGTGTCTGTTGATCTGCGCTAATTTCTCAAGACAATTAGAAGCCCTGTCTGTTGGTTTTTATTTCTCTGCTTGTATTCTCGCTATTTTCTTTGTTTGGATTTTCTCTGAAGTTCAGGGTGCTGATTTTTCCCCTGAACTAATGAATGCAATTAAAAAAGACTGTTGACCCCTTGAACAACTATCTTTCCTAGTAAAGCAGATCTAAGAACCTGTGCTAGCTGCCATCCTGGGTGGTTTCTGCTACTGGTATGCAGATAGACTTACAGAGGTCAGTGAACTTAGATGGGGGGGGTTGGGAGGGGAGAGAGCATATCTTTATTTTCACTAACCTCTAACTAAAATTTAGCATTTCCTTCAAGTACAAATTTAATAAACAAAACATAATTCTGAGAAGGGATTTATACACTTCACCATCACTGCCAAAGGAGTCCAATACACACACAAAAAAAATAGGAAGCCTTGATTTAGAGGGATATAGTGTGGCACAGAGGACAGAATGTCTTGCTTGGCTTCAGGAAGAACTAGATTTGAATCTTACCCCTGACACTGGCTATGAAACCTCCCAAAAGTCACTTGACCTCTTTCAGTCTCATCTCTAAAATGTTTATAATAATTCCTGTAGAACCTACCTCACTGGGTTGACAAATAATGAACAGCTAGTCAATCACCAAACATTTATTAAGCCACGTGCTAGTGTCCCAGGCACAGTGCTAATATTCCCCTTGTAACCCCCAGTTAGACCCTGGAAGATACAAGAAGAATGAAATAACTCTGACTCTCAAGGCACTTACTTTCAAACAGAGGAGACAAGTGTATACACTAAAACACAGAGAGAATAACATGATCAAATGACATAATGTAGGAAACATACTTTACAACTTTTAAGAGTCATATAAGCATCATTTATTAGTTTTATTATTTTTATAATAATGGCCAATGCTTCTGAAAGATAAACTTTTAAAGAAAAATCTTTCAGAGACTCAGGCAGATTCCAAGTAATCACCAAAGAAGAAGAGTCTGAAATTCAATGAGCCTCTAAGGAATTCCCTTCTTGAAATGCTTCTCTATTTCTCTAGCATCCTCTTCCCCAGATCAGAACAGAATTCCCCCTAAAGAACTTCTCATTCATATCTAAGTAACCCTGCTTCACCACAGCACTGGAAGGAAACCCTCCAGTTAAAAAAAAAAAATGGCCTGTTGGCTTTGGGTTTGCTAATTAAAGGGCACAGTGGCTTTGGCAGTGAACACATTCACCCTACCTCTCTCTCGGGCTGGCTAGGTCCTTCATCGGGATTCCGAAGATTCAGGATGTGTACCTCCTGAGGCAGACTGGTTGTGCCCCGGCTCGCACAGCCAGACAAGACAGTGAAACTCTCCAACAGGGCTTGGACAGGGTGTGAGGAGTTGACAGGGGACAGCACACATTCTGTCTGAGGCACGGGACCTGCAAAGAGGAAAAAAAAACAAAACTTATACATGCCACTCAGAAGCATCAGAATTAATGCAAAAACATGCATCCTCCTGGGATTCAGATTCTGCTTCCGGAGTCCACTAGTCACTTCCAGCTTAGCTTAGACCAAGGAAGACAATGGAGGTTTATTATCCTCAACATTAAGAGAGAACAGCTAAACTATTTTTCTAAGAAACCAACATGTTTTATTTCTTTCGAGTGTTTTTTTTTAATTTTGGCTCACAATACTTTGTAAAATTCCTCTGGGCAAGGACACTCCCCATTTGACATTTGCACAGGTCTCCTCCCAAACATCAAAAGAATCCCCACCTCCCTCTGGAATGGATATTTAAAAAAAACAACAACCTAGAAACAAGTATATTTATTCATTGATTTGTATAATACATTCAAATTTATTCATTCATCAACTACTAAGTGCCTCATTAAACACACAGGTGTTTCATTGGTTCCCACAAAATATATAATGTGCGTATATGTATATATATATATATACATGTATATGTATATATATGTATATACATATATGTATACGTATATACATATATATGTATATACATGCACACATATACATATAAACATACATACTTATATGTACATATACATGTATAGGCATAGAGGAGGTTTCCAGCCTGTTGGGACAATCTCCACAGGACAGTCACAGAACAAAGATAAGGATCCCACAAGGATGGGAAGCGGTAGAACGGAAGGAAGTACCCCAAACCACATTGAAGAGCTCACAAATCTACTATAGAACTGAAGTATTAATGAGTGCATTTCCCTCATGCCAAAGGTCCCGTAGGCTTCATGAGACTGATTGCCCAGGTACCCTCCCTAGCCCTCACTATTGCCTGGGCTCTCTCTCCTAATTCCTTGTCCCCCTATAGATGCCCTTCCTTCTCCTCCGCTACCCCCTTTCTCTCCTCCACAACATTACTAGATGGGCCAAATTCCCACATTAGAACGCAAACTCCCTGAAAACAGGAACCATCTTCTTTGACTATACTTCTATCTCAAGTGCTCAGCATGGTGCCTGGCACACTGTGAGCATGTATCAAATGTTTATGGACAGACTGGCCGGTGGCCCACAATGACGAGGGCTTTGACCATGTTTGTCGTTCAGTCATTTCATTACCTCTGACTCTTCATGAGCCCATTTGGTGTTTTCTCGACAAGAATACTGCAGTGTTATTTCCTTCTCCAGTTCATTTTACAGATGGGAAACTGAGGCAAACAGGGTTGTGTGATTTGCCCAGAATCACATAGCTAGAAGTATCTGAAACTGGATTTAAACTTCGGTCTTCATGACTCTAGGCCCCGAATTCTGTCTTCTTCATCATCTAGCTGCCTTTTGGGGGGGTCAGGGGCAGGGACCATAGCAAATCTCAAAGCCTATGGAGGGTGATCATCTGCCTTGGTCAAGGGAGTACCTGTCCTGACAAAATCCCATATCTTCATAGTGCCAAAGGTGTAGGAAGAGAGCAGAAAAAACACCAAATCTAAAGTCAGACTACCTGGGATTGAATCCTGGCTTTGCCACTTTAAAAAATCCACCCTTTGGTGGATGTGGGGGATTTCACACATGCTTCTTTCTCATTCCTCCGAGCACCAACCCCTTTTTTCACTGTTTGCCTAACTGAATGTACTAGAAAGGCCTCTGTATCTGTCTATGTGCATCTGTGTTTTGTTTGTTTAATTGGGAGGGTGGGGTTTGAGGGCTGTGGTTTCATCAATGGGGGGGGCGGCACTCCCCCTGTGTGGAAACAAACTCCCTCCAGTGAAGAGTGGCAATTCATCTCTACCTTATAGACAGATGATCTATGTGACCTTGGGCAAGGTCCAAGGCTAAGGGGTCCCTGCATCTCTCTGGATCTCTGTGTCCTCCTCTATAAGATGATGGTGTTAAACTTGACGGCCTCCAAATTCCTGTCTATCCCTAGATATACATATGAACCTGAGGTCACATTCAGCTCATGATTGAAGTTATGTTTCATCAGCCTCCGTTGTTGGCACTGCCCTCACTTCCAACACAAATGCAACTCAGGTGCCCAGTCAGCACCGACCCACTGTCTCAACACCATAAGCAGACACAGTGTTTTGCCAAGTCTATTTCAGAACTGACTGGAATTATCTAGACCGATAACAGCTATCTGGTTTACGCCATGAGGCATATGTCTTTTTCCAATACTCAGTGGCACCCTGTGTCACACTGCTGGCTCTTTTCTGAGAGACGGCGCGAGGTGGCAGAGACACAGGGAATGGCAGCAGGAACCCAGCGTGGTAGCGGAGTGAGCCTCTCTGAAGTGGGTCACTAGAACAAGGCAAACATTAACATAAGCACACATTTCCCCCCCAGCTCCCCAATGCATTCTCCTCTGCCAGGACCCATGGGAGGTCTGGTATGTCTGATGCTGGAGGGCTACAGAGAAAAGTTCCCCCCATGTAGCTCTGGTGCCTTCATGGGCTTGATGGGATGTCGATGCTGAGCTATGTGTTTTCATCTTAATGTCCTAAATTTTCCCATTATCCTAGCCCTGCTAAATAAACAAATCAAGGCACAACCAGAAATATTTTACAGCACAGACAGGCGCTTATCAGAACAAAAATCTAGACAGAGACTTACTACTTACATTGATCTAGCTAGCACCTCCTTCCCCTCCTGTTCTCCTCCCTCCCCCAGCAAATTCTTTATTTTCAATATATTTTAGAACATGGGCAATAACTCATGTAAAAGAAGAGATGGGGTAACCAAAGAAATTTGGTGTAATAGATAGACCACTGGACTTGGAGTGAGGAAGACCAAAGATTGAATTCTCACCTCAGACACTAGTTGTGTGATGTCAGCCAAGTCATTTAACCTCAGTCCAATCATCTATAAAATAAAGGAGCTAGGGCTCCATGGCCTCTTGGGTATCTTCCAGCTCCAAATCTATGGTCCCTCATTTTTGTCTTGGTCTCTGTTACTATTGTAAGGACTTCTAGGTGTGAAAACTCCTTCCACCAATGTGGGTTGGTGATTTACCCATTGCTTACAGTTTTAGAGAATTTTATGGAATACTAACGGTTAAGCTTCTTGTCCATGGTCCCATACAGCATTGTGTGCCATAGGACAGATTTGAGTCCAGGTCTCCTGGAGACACTACAATATTATGTTACCTCTTGACCAGTTCCCTCAGAGTTGGATAATAAGATTTTATGAAAATTGTGAGAGGACAAGAGATTTTTTTTTTAATGTAAAGACTCCAGGGGAAAAATGATATAGGGAGGAGCTTAACTTGAATTCAGGGCTCTCTCCATGGCCTTGCTTTTTAAGAGCCTGCCCCAAGCATAGGATGAAAATAATGAGAGGGGGAGTCAGGGAGAAAGGAGGCAATTTTTATTTTGTGTGTGTCTGTATGTGTCTGTGTGTGTTTAGTAACAATCTCAGCTAAATCAATCAACAAGAATTTAATCAATTTATTTAATCACCTACTATGTGCCAAGCCCTGGGCTAAGCGCAGGAGGTATGAAGACAAAAGTGAAATAGATCCCCTCAAGTAGTTCACATTTTATTGGGGGGATCTCATGCACACAGAAAATTATATACCAAATATCTAATAATTAAAAGGTAGTTTGAGGGGGGGTAAGGCCCTAGCTAGCAGCTTAAGGAGATCAGGAAAAGCCTCCTATAAAGAGGGTACTTAAGTTCTCTTAAAGGGAACTAGTTCTAAGACACAGAGGTGAGGAAGGAAGGAATTCCCAGCACAGGACCCAGCCCAGGCAAAGGCACTAGAGACAGAGATAGAAAAATCAAGGGGGAAAAACAGCAAGAAGTCCCATTTAGTTGGATCATACACAGTCCAAATAAGTGAGCAAACGAAATGTGGGAAAAGGTCACAGAGAAATAAAAGCATGAACTCCAGACTATGTACATGCTGATCAAAGAACCTCTGGAGTCTTTTTTTCTGCCGGGAGGAGAGAGAAGAAATCCTGGGGGGCTGAATCGGTTATTTCATTGGCATCAATGGGCAGAAACCCCCTCTGGTGTCACACGGCAGACAGCCTTCAATGGATAGGAGAGCTCTGGAAGAGAAGTTCTTAACCTTTTGGGGGGCAGGGGAATCAGTCTAATGAAATACTCAAATAATTTAAATAAGATAATTTATATACGGTTACCAAGGAAACCAATTGAACTGAAATACAGTTTATTATATGTGTATGTGTGTATACACATATATATATTATATACATATTCTTAACTGTGAACTTGTTTATTATCTTATATATACATATATATGTATGTATATGTATATATATATATATATATGTATACATATATATATATTTTAAACAAACTCACAGTCAAGAATATGCAAGTTGCCCAGAGCCCCCTAGTCACGAAGCAGCACTAGAACCCAGGTCTTTCTGTCCCCTCCATCCACACTATCTTCTACGACCTGCACCAGCTTTTCCAAAAGAGTAACCTTAACTCCTTTTTTTTTTTTGATGTTGCCTTCAGATCTCAACTCTGTTTAATCCAGAAGGTATTGCTGCTGCTACCCTTCTAGCCACAGCTGTAGTCCAGTGGTGGAGGGTCTTTCTCTGGCTCTTTCCTCCTTCTGTTCATTCCTTATTAACACAAGATGATTTGCTTACTGGTAGGTTGCCATGCCTTCTTCAAAGCTCTGCCCTCTCTCTCCTCACCATCATCATCATCACTTGTACCAAATCTTCAGCCCCACTTCAGAGAAAAGAAATAATCCTGAAATGAGGGAGGTGGCACTGTGGTTGCTGAGCAACCAGTCCCATGGGGCTCCCCCCACCCCCAAAAGCTATCGAAGGCAGGAAATACACTTGTTTTTCTCCACTCTTCCTGAATACAACACACTGCCCTACACCTCTCCAGGTGGTATTCAGAATATTGCATTTTCCCACCCCCCCAACACACACACACACACACACACACACACACACACACACACACACACACACACACACACACACATCCTGCTCTCAACCTCATCCTGTCTACTTTTGCTCTCCCTTAGAGCGGTCCCCAGCTTCAGAACAGCCTCCACTTCTCCTGTAACCACATCCTGGTCCTGGGCACCCTTCAAACCCCCTCCTGCCCTGGGCCTCACCTCCCAGTGATGGCGCTATGATTTGACCAAGAAGGTCTAGAACAATTCATTTTTTTTTGTCATGGAACCCTTTGGCAGACTTGGTGAAGTCAATAGACCCTTTTCTCAGAACCATGTTATTAAGCACATGCATTACAATACACAGGATTAAGAGGGAAACCAATTCCATTAAAATAAAGTTATTATTTTTTTCCCATTCAAGTTCTCAGGCCCCCTGAAATCTGTCCCCCAACCTCATCAACCAACCCCTGGTCCAGAGGTGAGTCAAGCTCTTTATTCTATAAACACCAGTCTTCACTGAAGAACCCCTCAACATGGCAGAAAGTCTCCTCATTTTTACCAGCAAGGGTTTTTAGCTGCCACAAGGCCAACTACCAACTACACAACCTCGGGAACTAAGAAAACCCGGTCCTAAGTTTGCTGACGGGAGCATCCTGTTACCCGGAGGGCCGCAAAAGCTTCTTGACCAATCCCTGTTCAACGTGGTTGCCCATATGTATAAGCTTGGGGAGCAGTCCCAAGCTGTGGCTTCTGGGGCACAGCTGCCTCCTTCCCTCACACCCTTCCTCATCACAGGCGACTGACTCTGATGTAACTGAATCACAGGAATTCAGAGTTGGAAGGAACCTCCTCCTTCAACCCCCACCCAAAAGAACCACCTCTAAGACCCAAGCGCCACCTTGCCTGAGGACCTTCAGTGAGAAGGAGCCCACTGACTCCCAGAGCAGCCCCACGTTTTTGGAGAGTTCTCATTATTAGGAAGTTTTTCTTGACATCAAGCCAAAATTGGCCTGCTTTAAACTTCCACCCATTGCTCCTGGTTCTATTCTCTGAGGCCAAACAATCTCTCCTCTATACAACAACCCTCTGGACAATTATCATTACTGTCACTAAGCATTTATTAAGCACCTACTACATGCGGGGCAATGGGGATACACAGAAAGGCAAAAGACAGGCCCAGCCTCTTCTCCAGGCTAAATGGCCCCAGTTCCTCCAACCCATCTTCAATGTCCTGTGCCATCTTGGATGACCTCTTCTGAACAGTCTCCAGCTTATCCACATCCTGCCTAAAATGTGACCCAAAATACACTAAACTCCAGACGTGATCTGACAAGGACAGAACACAAAACTGCCAGCCCCTTATACTTGGCTTTGCCAGCCACTCATGACCCAAGTGACGTTGGGAATAATGAGAGCTAGCATTTGCATGGCGCTTTTAACTTTCCAAAGCACTCCACATAGATTATCTCATTTTATCCCTTACAACAATGCTGGGAGGTAGGTGCTATGGTCATCCCCATTTTTACAGAGAAGGAAACTGAGGCACAGAGAGATTAAGCAAGTTGCCAGGGAGTCAGACAACTTACACAAGTGTCTTGAGACAAAATCTGAGCCCACATCTTTCTGACGCCAGGTCC
The DNA here is from genome assembly GCA_028627135.1 of Pseudochirops cupreus. NCBI lineage: Eukaryota > Metazoa > Chordata > Mammalia > Diprotodontia > Pseudocheiridae > Pseudochirops > Pseudochirops cupreus. The sequence goes on from CM053584.1 coordinate 31,087,796, forward strand.
CGGCGCTCTGCTCGCCTCCCTGAGCCCGCTTCTTCCTCTGGGGCCCTTTCAGCTTGCCCTCCTGATCTCTCCACTCCCATGACCTGATGAACAGAGAGCCTTTTTTTGCCTTTTTCATTTTCTCCTGGAGGTTTTACTTCTTGCACCAAATCTTCACGCTCCTAACACTGACTCATAAAAGCCAATTAGCGAGCTACGGGCTGTGTTGTTGGATGAGAAACGCACACACCGGACCGTGTTTTTGCCTTTGTATTCCCCAGTGCTCTCCCCAGCTAAAATCCCATCTTTCACCACCAGCCTTTCCCAGCCCCTCTTAATTCTGGGGCCCTCTCCCTCTTATTTTCTGTTCATACTGTAAATAGTTTATCTGTATGTATTTGTTCACATAAATGTCAACCCCATTAGATTGTAAGCTTCTTGTGGGCAGGGGCTTCTTCTGCCTCTTTCTAAATGTGCACAGAGTAGGCACTTAATAAATGGTTTTGATTGATAGCACAATGTTTAGCAAACAGTAGAAACTTAATAAGTGCTTATTGACTTGTTGACTCTAAATCACCCTCTCTCAGTCTTTCTGATGCCAGAAAGTGGCATCTCTTTTCACTATGCCTTGATGACTCTACCTCCCCGACAAATGCGATAAGGAAGTACAAAAACAGGCCTCTCTCCCTTTTGTTCCGGTCTTTTAGATCCAAAGCAGGCTTCCAACTCAGCCAGGAGCACCGGCCTTTTCTTAGGGTTGATTACAGACCAGCCCTGAGCCTGGATAGAATCCAGAAGGAGGTTTTTTTGGTGGGGAGGAAGGGGGAATTTGATGCCATTGCTGCCCACACTTTAAACCTAATCCTTCCTACAAGAAGAGATTAATATCCCACCTTTTATAACAGAATAAAATCATCTTGGGGAGGACCACTATCCAACGAGAGGGAAAGCATTAAGTCATTTTCAGATTCGATAAATATGATCCTTCAGCATTCTGAACGCAGATGCATGCCAAGCTAATAGAAACATCTGGTACCTATTCTGCCTAATTTTCAGCCCTCTGATTTCCCATATTACCCAAGATATTAATGAGGAACGTGTGTTCAGCTATAATAAACGTAATCATGAGGCAAGGGCGGAGGGAAGGTAATCATATAACTTGGGACCAACCCCTAACAGTGGGGGATTTTATTTGAACAACAACATTGGCTAATGTAGTTTCTCTTATGGCCCCAGAGGGAATTCTGCAATGCTGTCAGCTGCAAAGAGGGACAAACTCCCACAGACTGTGGGATTCAGCCCCCTCAGCTTCTTTTTCTGCTTTTGAGCTGAAAATCCCTCTGGCCCCCAAGGGATGCTGGAATCTACACCGAGAGGGACCCAACAGTTTCTCATCTGACAACACTGTCTAACTCTTAATTGGCTTTTATGAGTTCGAATTTTATGAACACGGGGACTTGGTGCAAAAATAAAAAACTCTAGAAGAAAATGAAAAAGACCAAAAACACACCTGGAAAGGGTTGGGCTGAGCAGTCCCTGGGGGTATCCATACTCCATGTGCTCGTGTTTGGAAGGTCTCGAATTACACCTCAGCAGTTCTACAACACATCTGGGATGGGGCTTGGGAACGTCCCACTTTTAAACCATAAAAGGATCCCCCTCTACCTCTCCTCCTCCATCCCCCACTGATATTTTTCAAAGATAGAAAGCACAGGCAGAATGGTACTAGCTAGCTGGGACAGGGAAATGAAAGGCGGAATATTCCTGAATCTTGCAGCATCCATTTCCAGGAAAGACGTAGTGGGATGTTTCAGTGATGCAGCTTCTTAGAAGTACGGTATCACCTGCTTCTCTTCCCCGCCCTCTTAGCTTCCACTGTCTGAACCCAAAACCATTCTCTTGACTCACCACCACCCCCTTCCAAGAAGTCAAGAGTAGATATGTATTACCATTATGTGGAAACCAATGTGTGACTCTGTTTATAAACTTTTCTGCTGTGTTTTTAAATGCTAAGCACGAAAAGAGCCAAGCCGTTTTCAGAAACCAGCTTCTAAAACCACTAGAAATTGCTAAACTGACGTGTAATCTCTAGACAATCTGTTTTTTTTAAAAATGCATTGACAACCTATGTGTTTGCATATGTGTGCAAGTACACACACACACACACACACACACACACACACACACACACACACACACACACACCCCAGCTGAGCAGGGGGATAGTGACCTTAAAAGGCAGGATGCCAAAAGAAAGTTTATCCTAATTGGAAGGAGATTCTCCAGGCCTCTGTGGAAGGGCCAAGGTGCCTGCCCTAACTCTAAAGGGAAGAGAGTAAGCAACAGAAAAAAAGAACTTTAATTAGAGAGAACTAGTAAGCCCCCCTGCAAAGGCCCCCAAGGTTGAGGAAGAGAGCGCAGTTAGAGACAGAAAAAAGTCATAAAAAAAGATGTTTTCCAGGGACTTTATTTTCCTCCCCCCCCTGAAAAAAATGTTCGGGTTCATGATTTTTAATAATAAAATGAAAGGCAGGAAGAAAGGAGGGAATCAGGAACTCAACATTTTAAAAAATGAATGTTAAAACAAAATATAGTTATTGAATAATAATAAAAGGAAAACTATTTGAAATAAGATTCTATAGAGGGCACTTACTCATGTTCATTGATTGATCACTCCCCCAAAATGATTTGTGAAAATGATGCAAGAGGAAGGATTTTATGAAAACCTCTATTATGAGGCTATTATAACTAACACATGCTAAGGATGGCTTAGGATAAGGATAATTCACAAAGCCCAGTGTCAGATAAGTTTCTATCAGTGAGCACTGGCATTTGAAAAAGATAAGAAAGAAGAATTCAGGGTCTTCTTTATGTTAAAATGTATCTAAATTCAGAATATTAAAATAGATGTAACTACCTTAGCTTATTTTCACATGCATGAGATAGGAAGGACAGATATGTAATCTCTGGAGTCCCTTTCAATCCTATAATAGTAAACGCATTTGTTTCAGGAGTCAGGGCTTGTTGTTCTGCAGTATTTCTGATTCTTCATGACCCCATTTGGGGTTTTCTTGGAAAAGATACAGATGACAGAACTGAGGCCAACAGGGTTATGTGATCTACCCAAAGTCACATAGCTACTAACTATCTGAGGCTAGATTTGAACTCAGCTCTTCCTGCCTTCACACCTGGTGCTCTATTCATTGCTCCACCTAGCTGTCCCATGTTCAATCATTTTTCAGTCATGTCTGCCTCTCCATGACCCCATTTAGGGTTTTCTCAGCAAAGACACTGGAGTGGTTTGTCATTCCTTCTCCATCTCATTTTACAGATGAGGAAACTGAGGCAGCCAGGGTTAAGTGACTTGCCCAAGTTCTCACAGCTAGTAAATATCTCTTCTAGAGTCTTTTCCAACACACTGATAGAAAAAAAAACAAACCACATTCGTTTTTTGGAGTTGGAGGACCTGGGTTTGAATCCCAGCTCTGCTTATTAACCATTTGTACAATCTTGGGTAAGTCACCTAACTCTTAAAATGGCCTTATCTGTAAAAGAAAGGTGCTCTCTAAGGAAACATCCATGCCTTTAATTCTTTATTTCTCTTCATTTCTAAAACCCAGATAGTAAAGGCAGAGCCTCACTTGTGCATGATGCATTTGTCCATAGCCAATCCCACGGGAGCCCTGATTTGACACTCTTTCCTCTCTCAGCCCTGATACTGATATTCCCTTTAGGTCTGAGTCACCCCCCACCATGGACATGCCCTTCTACAGGTATCAGCCTCTACCACTGACACCACTGATATGATACCATACATCATCTGTGCCCATCAGTGATGTGAAAGCCACTGCAGTCCTTGTCCAATCCCCTCCAACAACTCACTTCTGTGTGAATTACTGAAAGACAATGTCTTCATAAACTGGTAACTGCCCGTAATTAGAGATATCGAAGATAGACAGACAGAAAGATGAGATAGACAGATAGACAGATGCATAGATAGATGCATAAATGGATGCATGGATGGATGGATGGACAGGCAGATAGATAGATGGATGGATGGATAGACAGATAGATAGACAGACAGACAGACATAGATAGATAGATAGAAAGATAGATAGACGGATGGACAGGCAGATAGATAGATGGATGAATGCATATAGACAGACAGACAGACAGATAGACAGAAAGAAAGAACCAGTATTTCTTAAGCACTTGCTATGTGTCAGGCATGGGCCTAAGAAGTGAGGATACAGAATAATAGACAGATAGAACGAGTTCCTGCCTTCATGGAGCTCATGTTCTAATGGGAGAAGACGACGCATCTAGGGAATGGGGGAGGATGGGAAAAGGAGGCTTGTGAGGAGCCCAGAGGCAATCTAAGAGTGAGTGAGTGTAAACTGGGCTGGGGGAGTCCCCAGGGAAGAAGTCACTAAGAAGATGGGGAGGGGGATGCTGTAGGGCAGAGGTTTCTCCAAGGCATAGGGTGAAAAGGACAGGAGGTCCTGTATGAGAGTCCAGAGGGTGTTATTACAGACTTTGGGTGTGATGGGATAAAGAGAAAAGGTCAGAGGCCGTGTAGGGATCTTAGCTCCATTACTTATAGCCTGTTCAACCTCGGACAAATCACGTAGACCTCTTAACCTCAGCCTCCTCATTTGTAGAATGAAGGGCTGGTGTAGATGGCCTCTAAGGTCTGTAACCCTGGGGTGATACTAATATTTTAATAACCATATCTTTGTTTTAAAAAATTATGAGACTGGACCAGGTGCTGAATGTTATCCCATTAAGAAGCACCATCGCTGACCAAGTGGCTAGCAAATCCTGGAAATGCAGACTCAGTGCCGGGAAGGAAAAAGCCAGTCCTAAACATGCAGGCCTAGTAACTAGTAAACACTACAGCTGTCCTACCTAGGATTTACAAGGTCCTCGGAGGCAAGAGCGTCACCTGAACCACCCAGCCGCATCGTAATGAGTGAGCTGAGCTGCCCGGGGAGACCACAAAGAACAATACAAAATGCCCCTGAACCCAGCTTTCATTTGTCCGTGCACAGCTGAAATTATACAGGTCTGACCCTAGCCAAGGACAGCCAAGTGGCTCGGTGGACGGAGCACTGGGTCTGGAGTCAGGAAGACCCGAGTTTAAATCCAGCCTCAGACACTCACTACCTGTATGATCCTGGGCAAGTTTAACCCTGTTTACCTCAGTTTCCTCATCTGTAAAATGAAGGGCTTAGACAATATTCCTTCCAGCTCTAAGCCTATAATTCAGGATCCTAAGAAATCCGGGTTTCTCTTTCTACGTGACCTTTTCCTCTCTTTGATGCTCTCAACACTAACAAACCATTTCAAGTCTTCATATTGTCCAACTTCCTGCCTCTGTCAAAACAGGGAAAGCACGTGATATTGGAGATACCACTATTTCAGTGACAGCTGGAGTCAGAAAGCTAGGAGTGGCCAAACTGCTTAATGACCCTTCAGATTGGGGGTGGGGAGGAGGGGAGATGGTAGCTGGGGAATGGCTGGGAATATACACAGTTTCAACCCAGGTCCAAGATAGGGGTGATGTCGAGGGGAAAGTAAGAATATAGGACCCATAGTGATTGGAGACCTTCATCAAGGACAGTTGACAATGATGCTAATTAAAGATACTGATGACAACAAAATTAAAGTTAAATTTTAAAATTTAGCTAACTGTTTATTAAGCTAGTTAACAGAACTAAAAATTAATAAAATTTTAAACTCAGAATCTTGTCTTTCTATATAATTGGGAAATAAATGAAGTATTATTTTTTCAAAAAAGAAAAAATTCAAGAACTTGTCTTAACATGTAATTGGGAAAAATTAAATATTTTTTTGAAGACTCAAGAACTCAAAATGAGAGAAAAACTGTAAAAAAAAAAAAAAAGTTCAGTTATAGAAAAGCCATACAGTCATTCAAGTCAAATGCTTACCCTTCATGGCACCATAAACCTTACATAAAATTTAATTGAAATATCAACATTATAAAATTAAATAGATTGTTATTAATTAAACCATTAAATGTTATGTTAAAGATTAAAGCTGGACTTGGTTAACTTTCAGTGTGAGCTTTTATTAAAGGTGGTTCTGGGGACAGAGTCCTGGTCCTGAAGTAGGGAGGGTTGAACTCCACTGGTTAGACTCCGCTAGTTAATCTGCTCTAAAAGCTCTTGTTCAAAGCTCTAAATCTACAGTGTCTGAACACAAAGGTCAGCCATCCGGATTTATCTCAGTTCAGTTCTGTTGTCAAAGAAACAGCACAGAGAACAGACTGCTACAAGCTCACACTGCTTGGTGACACATTTTTTAACATGATAAATCCCCTGATGACAAGGTGCGTTGATTCCTCTGCCTTGACTAGGACTACGCTGCCTGCAATGCTAATATCTCTTCAGGCAAAGGGGTGGATTTTTTTTTCTTACCAAATCATCAAAGAGAAATTTGCTAATCTGTTTTACTTATGACAGAAGAAGAGAATCAAAACTGTAAGCTCACTATCAGTACTCTGTTCTTCTTCTTACTATACATCCCCACCTGTTATTCTAAGCCCAAGAAAGAAGTCAAGTTCACGGCAGAGCCTGGGTTTTTGGTGGGTTGCTGACTCATGGAGATTCTACCGGTATAGGGGACTCCCAGCTAAGGAGTCTTCCCCTACCAAGGTTTATGAGCACCTGCTCTCAAACTCAAAGTTGACTATGGGTATGGAGTAGCAGCATCTCTCAACATATACCAATCACCTTAATATTAATAGTAGTGGCTAAATTTCCCTAGTTCCCGAAGACCTATATACACATTATCTTGTTTGAGCCTCACTATAGCTCTGTGAGATAGGTCTTGTTACCCTCAGTTTACAGGAGAGGAGGAAAACTAAGTGACTTGCTTCCTGGACACACAGATAGTATGTACCATAAGCTGATTTGTACCCACATCTCCCAAGCACTTGGTCCCAGGGAGGACCAGCTCATAGAGATGTCCCCCAAGCCTGGAATGTTCTACCTCCTTCTCTCCATCTCCTGGAATCTCCAACCCCCTTCAAGGGTTAAAGTCAAGTGTCACCTCCTAACACAAAGCCTTTCTTGCTCTTCCACACAACCAGTGTTCTTCCTACCCTCCCTCAAGAAATTGCTTTAGATTTGCTGTCTGTGTGATGTATTTACTTATCTTTATATGTTGTTTTTCCCTCTACCCTCAATAGAATATACACTCATAGAAGGCTGGGTCTGTTTCCTTTTAGTCTCTGGATGTGCTGTGCCTAGAACAGTGCCTGGCAAAGGCTAGGCATTGGTTACATGGTGCTTGAACTGAACTAAATCGAAGCCTTGGGTTCTGATGCTTCCCAAGGGGTGTTTTCATAGCTTAACAAACCTGGGTTGTTTTTTACCTCCAAGCTAATTTGAAAAACCTCTTCCAACCCACTTCCTCCTTTTCCATGAGCACATTCCATCCTCAAAACCTTTTCTACTTTTTCAAAACAGCCTTTACTGAATCTTCTGGTTCTGAAGACCCGGTGAGGATTAATGAATCAGGCCCTCCAGATGTCTTTGGTCCTGGTGCATTGAACTCAAGGAAACATCTCAGTCCAACCAAAGAGGTCACGTCTTCCACAGTCCTTGCATTCAGGAATCTAGGCTTTATGGATAGGTAGGAACTCTTTTGATGATACTACAGATGCTTCCATTTACAAACTACCCATTTTGATGCATAAAGCCAAGAAGTCAATTTGACAATTATAATATAATATAACAAAGTGTTTGAGGGACACAAATTGAGTTTTTCAATATGTACCACAGAATGGTCCAATCTAGCATGTGTAGAACTTCCAATATGAAAACTCCCTCCATCAATGTTGATCAGTACTCTTCTGTAACTTCCAGTTGTAAGGGTAAAATAGTTAAATTACTTGCCTATGGCCACACAACTGGTATGTGTTAGGGGCAGCACATTGCTTCTCCACCATGAAATAACCCACTGAAAATTTGAATTCTGACTTGCTTCATCTTTTTTAAAAAAATTTATTTTATTTTCAATTTATGGAACAAATATTTGTATAACACAGTACAAAAAAAGATGATTGCACATGAAACTGCAAATTTACCACATACAACATGCTATTCCCTCCAAACATACAATATCGCTATCATGCAAATTTCTCTTTTTTTTTCTGTTTTTTCTTCCCTCTCCTCCCCCCACCCTTGGGATGGCCACCATTAGACACAAGTAGGTATATACGTGTACAATTATTCAATACATACTTCTATACTTCTATTTATCA
>CM053584.1:31096564-31114138 GCA_028627135.1 Pseudochirops cupreus
AATATCTTTATTGAAATGTAGTTATCGGTGAAAATATACTGAAATGTAGTTATACTGAAATTAAAATATAGTTATCAATATGTAAGTCATATAAAATTCTAAATAGTTGAAATATTGTGAAATATTGTTATCAAGATCTTAAAGTTTTATTGAAATAGAAACAGAAATACGTTTTGAAGTTCACAGACCCCAGGCTAAGAACTCTTATTCTAAGCTCTGGCTTCTCTTCTTTTTCCCTGTGGATAGTTCACTAACAAGAAGAAAAATGGCTAGAATTTCACCTGGAACGTGCTAATGAACGAGAAGGGATGTGGCCAAAGGGCAGAGGAGAAATGAGAGGTCTGTATCATGAGCCGAATAGACCTTCAGCGCCTGTGTAATTAACACTGAGTATGTGGCAGGTTCACTAGGTAACCGTTTATTAAAACTCAGTGATTATGGGGCTTGCTCGGAAACATTAAAGAGGGCCCTTTAATGAACACTTTGCTGCCTTCCATGGGCACCCTAAGATGAAATGAGGATGGGCGATATTGGTGCTCACAAAGCTCTCCCCTCACAACTTCCCACATAATCAATAGCTGTTGAGAGGGAGGGAACAAGGCTTCCTGCAAAGACTGCTCCGGTCCCCTGGAATAGCCAGACTTCTCAGACATCGGCACACCTTACCGTCTGTACCCCAAGGAAAGGGTGCCGTTACTGTTTACCTACAGTACTATAATATCCCAAGTACTGGTCTTCCTGCCTCCCCTCTCTCCCACTCCCCAAACCACCCTTCAAACTACGGCCAGAACCATCCTTCTCATGCATAGATCGGATGCTGTTCCTCCAACTAAACACCTTCAGTAGCTTCCTACTGTCTACAAGGTTCAGTTCAAACTCTAACTTTCAAGGCTCTTCCCAACCTTACCTCATAGTCTTCCCTCCACACGGCCAGACTCTGCCCCTCAACAACCTATGGGCAAACACCTCCTTTTGGGTCCCAGTGTTCTTTTAGAAATTCATCCTCCGTCCTACCTCAAGTCCAGGCTTACCTGTTGTGACGGATAAAGCATTAAGCCTGGAGTCAAGAAGACCCGAGTTCAAATCTGACCTCAGACATTTACTAGCTGTGTGACCCTGGGCAAGCCACTTAGTCTCTGTTTGCCTGCTTCCTTGTTTGTAAAATGTGGGTAACACTACCTCCAGCCCCCCAGGGTTACTGTGAGGATCAGAAGGGATATTTATTGTAAAACACTTAGCTCAGCACCCAATGCACGGCAAACACTAGTTAAATGTTAGTAATTATTACCTAAGCCCCCTCGATCTGTGAGTAAAGCAAATTACATTCTATAGAATGGAATACTGGGGTAGCTAGGTGGTACTGTGAATAGAGAGAGTGCTGGGCCTGGAGTCAGAAAGACTTACTTTCCTGAGTCCAAATCCCGCCTCAGACACTTCCTAGCTCTGTGACCCTGGGCAAGTCACTTCACCCTGTTTGCCTCAGTTTCCCCATTTGTAAAGTGAGCTGGAGAAGGAAGTGGCAAACCACTCCAGTATCTCTGCCAAGAAAACCCCAAATGGGGTCACAAAGAGTCGGACATGAGTGAAAAAGGACTAAACATACACACAATGTCCTATTATTAAGCCCAAAGTTGTTCCTCTCCCTCCAGTCAGATTTAGGTAAACCTGAGTTTGGTCAGTGCCCTGGGACTAGTCCCGTGACATTTCCACAAACTCAACCCTATAACCATCCCACTGTGACTCTACCACCTATAATAACCATTCTCTCAAAACCCCCAACATTACCATTATAACTGACAACCTACCGCCTAATTACAGTTCACCTCCTGTGATTCCCAGCACACCAGGGATGGATCCACATGTGATGCAGTAGGGGGATGGGATTTCTTTAACATCCACCTGTAATAAATGGGACCCAGTATTTCCCCAAATTTCTGCTCTGGGCTACAACACTAATGTTTGCAAACCAGAGCTACCCCAAGGTTAAGACAGCTGCAGAGGTTCCTGTTTCCCTAGAGATGGTCATTTCACAGAAGGCTAAGAATCACCATGGCAACCAGACTACAAAAACAGTTCCCCGGCTCCTGCCCCGTTCCTCTGCTAAAGCAATTTGTATTCCGTGAAGAGGCTGGGGTACAAAAGCTGAAAAGCCATCAAAGTAAACACTGCAACTCAAGAATCGCTCCAGTTCTGCTGACTTCAAGGCATCAAGTCTTAACCCCAGCGTTTTGTTATGAAAGATGAGCATCCAGTGCCAGGGATCTGGGAGGCTACACTCACTGTGGTGTGAAAGCCTAGCTATAAACTCCCAGCCCATTTTCCAAAATAGCTATGACCGATCTGCTGGGGCAGAACAGAGGAGAGACGTCTGTCATTCGATCAAGTTACTCCATCCATGCTCAGACAGCTGTTGATCCAAACCAGGGAGGGCTGGGAATGGGAGGGGGGATTTCAAAACCTGAAGAGACATCAGGTCTTGTGAGGTCACCTCAACCGAGAATGATGGACGCGGGGGAAGATGATCTAAACCTTCCTGAGTGCTTAAATGGGAAATTGTCATGCTTTGACTACCCCTGGGAAATCTAAAATGCAATCGTGACCAGCAATCTCAGGGTGCTCCCTTCCTCCAAAAACGTTCAGCACCAAGCCCTTCCCCTTCCCTTGAGGATAAAACACCAACTCTTAAGCTGGAATGAAAGTCTCTCCCCCCCAGTCTTCAAATAACTCACTTTAACGCACTAATTGTCAGTGAAAGAAGATAACTCGTCATGCCTCAATCCTCGTCTCCACCTGTCATAGGCCACCTCCTCAGTAAAGCCATCCCCCAGGCCATCCCCGCTCCCTCACCTAAAAAGTTTCTCTCCCCACTTAAACTATCCTATAGTACATTGTCAACATCTCCCCTTTGCCCCCTACCCAGCTCACATTCAACCTTGTACGACACATTGTTCTTCATGGATGAAGCCCTCAATAAAATCTGTTGGGTTGGCAGACATTTAATCGAAGGGAGACCCAATCCTTAGTTTTTAAGCAGGATTCATGATTTATCAAAGATCATAGGATCACAGACCTAGAACCATGAAGAAGCCCTCACGGTTCACCTAGGACAACTCCTCACTCACAGATGGAGAAACTGAGGCCCAGAGAGGTTTCAGGAAGCCAGATGGGGTAAAAGATAAGTGTCCATCTTTAATCGGGAGGACCCGACACAGAATCCTGCCTCAGACATTTAGGCAGCTTCATTTTACAACTCACTCATCTGTAAAATGGGAAGGTCAGTAACATGTTTCATAAGACTGCTGTGAGGGTCTGATAAGGTAACATAATAAAGCACTTTTGCAAACTTTAAAGCACTATAAAATAATTGTTGGTATTGTAGATGATGATGATGACGGTGCCCGACTTCATGCAGGGAAAGCCAACGTTTGAACTGAGCTCTCCTGAACCTTAAATTCAGCACTCTTTCTTCCTGGAAAAGGCTCTAAAAACATATACCACTCATTCTTTCTAAATGATCAATACTGATGCATCTGAACCTTGTTGTGCATCTGTTTCCTTATGCATAAAATAAGAGGGTTGGATTAAAGGATCTGTAAGTTCTTTTCAGTTCTAAATTACTATAATCTAATTCTGCATTCGCAGTACTTAGTAAAGTACACAGTATACAGTAGGCATTTAATAAATGCTTACTAAGGGCAACTGAGAAGACCAGCAATGGACCACTTCACAAAGTCAGTGGTGGCCACTGAGCCAGACACAAGGACTCAGTGCTCTCCACCCTCCTGATCCTATTTCCAAAAGCTTCCCCCCAAAATAACCAAATCAAACCACATTTCCAAGCAAAGTGGGATATCTGAATCCAACTCTTAGAAGAGAGAGCCCTCCATGGGTGTCTGGAGAGTATCCAACAATGCATCCAACGGCATCTTTGGACTAGTGTAAGAAACAAATTAGGAAGAAAAAAACCATTCGATAACATTTATCCCTGTTGTGTAAACCACTACTACCTTTGGTTTGGGGGGAGCAGGGACTTGTTGGGGAAACAACACTAAATTTGGAGTCAGTTTATTATGACCAACTCTCCATTTCCTTATCCAGCTCATTTTACAGATGAGGAAACTAAGGCAAACAGGGTGAAGTGACTTGCCCAGGGTCACAGAGCTAGGAAGTATCTGAGGCTAGATTTGAACTCCGGAAGATGAGTCTTTGTGATTCCAAGCCCAGTGCTCTGGGCACTGCATCACAGCCCGCTGCAGTCCAAGATCTGGCTTCAAATCTTGATTCTCTGTCTCCACCTGGGGCAAGCCATCCAGCCTCAGTTTCCTCCCTTGTAAAGTGATGGGAGTAGGGCCTGATTGCCTCTAAAACCATCTTCTATCTCAAGGGTTCTTCATTGTTTTTGTGTCGTGGGCACCTCTGCAACCTGAAGAAACCTTTACATCTGTTTCTATTCTTAATAATGTTTTTTAAATGCATATCATGTATAAGATCACAAAAAGAAACAGATCAAAAGGGAGGGACTGAAATATTTTAAAAACCTAAGTTCATGGGGCCCAGATTAAGAACCTCCATTCTAGCTCCAGATTCTATGATCTGACGAATTTCTGTGTTCCAGGAAGATTGAGACAGACAATGGCAATTTCTAACTAATTTACCCACTTGTTTGTGAAGTCACTGGGGACAGGGATCAGACCTGGGATTTTATTGATATAGGGAACTTCTGGAGGAAGAATCTCTCCCTACCAATGCCGGTCACCACCCTCTCTCTGACTGACAGCCTGAGAGTTTCCTAGAAAATCTAGTTTAGTGACATCCCCAAGGTCACATAAGTAGTAAGTCTGAGGCAGAATTTGAGCCCAGATCTTATCAACACCAAGTGTCAAGCTGCTCTGAGAACTGGAAAAGATGTCATCTGTTGGACTAGAATCAGATTTCTCATCTACGTTGTCTCCTTCTCCAGAGAGACTGGAAGCTCCTCATCAGAGCCCCTGGCAGACCCCAAAACAGGGCCAGGCACCTGGTAACAATTCAACAAATGTGGTCAAATGGAATATTGTCCACACGAGTAAACTGTCATAATATTTGAACACAGCACGAGTGTTAGTAATTAATACAGACAATTTACGTAATCAGAGGTGAGAGAAAGGCTGGAATCGGCTGTGTTTACATTGCTGAGGACGATGAATCCAGCCCTTCGAACAGCAAGCCCTCCGTGGGTGTCTGGAGAGTGTCCAACAATGCATCCAACGGCCTCTTTGGACCCGTGTGGGCACATGCTCACCCCCTGGCTCTGGGTGAGCCCTAAAATCTCTTCTGCTGGGGTGAAAGCAAGAAGAGTCATGACCTCCCGGAGCACAGGCTGATCCGAGGAGATTCTCTGATGGTTTTTACGGCTGTCAGAGTTGACAAGCTGGTTGTCTCCCAACCAGCTCACTAGTTTGGGCTAACTTCTTTTCAATATAATAGTTAATAAGCAATCAGAGCTGTAACTTGGCAGATAAAAAACTGGTCAAGTCTAAGGGACAGGGATTCGAATCCTGACTCTGATGTGCACTGGCTATAGGCAAGTCACTTACTATGACCACTAAGACAAGTCGGTCGGTCAACAAATATAGAGCTGCCAATTTGCATCAGTGGAGGGAGTTTCCACACTGAGAGTTCCTTCTTCCAATAAAAACTGGGGGGAGGGGGCGGGGGAAGGCACACGTATTTTCTGATGCTTGATTCTACACATTCGATTAACATTTATTAAATGCTTTCTCTATATAAAGTTCTGGGCTAGGCCCTAGAGATGGTAAAGATAAAAATGACCTCAAAATGTTTAGTTTTAAGTTGCTAAGCTAGCAATCTAACAGGGTAATTAAGGACACGAACACACCTGGGAATGAGAGGGAAGGGTGAGATCCTAACAAAGTGCTCTTTAAAAGGTAGAGGAAGGCCAAGTTATACGTCAAAGGGACCAAACAAACAAACAAAAAAAAAACCCCTCACCAGATTTGGAATCAGAAGACTGACAACGACCATAGATGCCACTTGCTAACCATGTCATTTCCCCTCTCCGAGGCACAGTTGCCTCACCTGTAAAATCAGACAGTTGGACTAGAGCAGGGGTTCAAAACCTAGTTTTGTGCCCTGGGCCCCTCCAGGAGACTGTGAGGCCTAGGGACAGCTTCCAGGGAAAACGTTTCTCAGTTCATAAAGTAAAATTCATAGGATTACACAGGATTGACCGAAGTACAGATATAGAATCATTTTTTTTTTAATTCACATACTACCCCTAGGGTAAGACTCCTTGGGCTAATGGCTGCATAAGGGCCTGGGGTTTCCTTGCTATAAGGGCCTCCTTGGAAAGAGGCTCATCCAACCAACGTTGGCTGCCATCATCTTTGCAATTTGTAACCTTTGACAATGGCCTGGACCCTAGAGTAGAAGGAGGTTAAGAGCCCAGGGTCAGCATGTGGGAAAGACAAGACTTGGACTCTTCATAATTACAGTGACCAAGCTTGGCCCAAGGAAGAGATATGGGAATGTACCTCCCTCCCTCCTTCATAAAGGCAGGGGTCAGAAGAACTGGAAAGTAGTGGGAGGATACTCATTTTGCATAAAAGTACCCATGTCCCAGGGTTGTTGTGAGGATCAAAGGAGATAATAATTATAAAGTGCCCAGCACAATGCCTAGCACATAGAAGGCACTTTAAAAAATGTTTGTTTCCTTCCTCGATTGAAATATTGATTAGTTTGGCTTAATGACTTTCTCTCCTCTTCCTTATAAAAGGGCTTCCTTGGTAGGAAAGGCAGGAGGGACAAATTGAGAAATAAAGGTAATATAAAAAAAGTTATGAGTAGAAGATTATTTAAATCTGCAAGTTGGCTTATCATAAATGGGCATTATCTGGGTCTTTATGCATTTTATGAATTAGCCAATTCTTTTTATTCATTTTTTCCTTCCAGTCATACTACTTAATGAATCTTTAATAAAACCCCGTAACATCGATCTCATCGGGTCACTGTGGAGCTCAAATCAGAAAATCACTGCAAAGCATTTTGCAGATCTTAGAAAACTGTCACTTCTCCTCATCAGTCACTGGCCATGTAGAAAGGCACAAGCAGACAGGACATGGGTGAGTTCACCCATTAAATTACTTGTTAAAAATTCTAGAAAAAAGGATTCTGGGAAGGGAAAAAGCTAAACCCAAAATCAAGTTTGCATTTCACCATTTTTCCTCCTATTATGCCCATCTGAAAAATTCTGAACAAGCAACCAAATTAAATTTCAGAATTGGAAAACACGATCAAATTTCCTCATTTGACAGATGAAACAACTGAGGCCCAGGGAGGTCACATTCCTTGCTGGAGGCCCAGTGAGTTGCAGAGACAGGACTCCAACCCAGCTCCCCCAAGTCTCAGTCTAGTGCTCTAGTTTTCAATGATACCTGCCATTAATTATATCCGTGTCCTCCATTATTCTGGTTAAAAGTAAAAATTTTCTGTGTCTCAGTTATGGGAAAACAGTTCTTTCCCAACATCAAAATTTAAGAACTAGCATTTTGAACCATGCCGCTGTAGTCTTATAAATATCTGAAAGGCCAAGAGCCAAGGATAAAGCACAGGGGTGGATGGGCACTCCTCTGGATGCCCAGTGGTGAAGAGTATTCCCTAGCCTGATGTGGAAGCAATCTGATTGATCATCTGGATGACACAAAGAGGAGAAGAGAAGACGGTTAAGCACATCCTCTGTTAGATTCAACCATAAGGCAGATTGGTTTTGCTTAACCATTCTCTCCATGTGATGAAAAAGGGGGTCCATCATTCAGTAATCAATTACTAAACATTCATAAAGTCCCTACTGTGTGTCCTGCACAGTGCTAAGCAGCAGGAATACAAAATGAGGCAAAAGACAGCCCCTGCCCTCAAGGAGCTTACAATCTAATGGACTGCTAAACAGGTTTATCAGGAAATGACTGCTGTATGAAAATAAAAGGACCAATTAAATATTTAAAATATATACTCCTCAGGTTTTTTATTTGAAAATTAAAGAGAACCTGAATGTTATCATCTCAGATTGAAATGGTGGGGAGACACTCAGGCCAGTATCATGTCTCCGAAAGGGGTACCAAGAGATGGTTGGGGGACCATATAATGATTCTTTAAGATCGTTTAAACAATTATCTTGAAAATTTATAAGAGCTTGGTTAGGAATATACCCTAAAAATGCTAAACTTCCCCTAAATAGTTCATAAGGAACTGGGCATCATCCATAATTTATTTTGAAATCCTCTTCAAAGCTACTTATATTCCCTTACTAATCTGTGTGCTTTTTTCTCCCTAAAGTATCAAGCGACAGACTTCAATACCACCAAAACATTTACAAGAGGGAACAGGAATTTTGAGTTATCAGTCAGTCGGTAAACATTTTATTAAGTGTCTACTACATGCCAAGCACTATGTTAAGCTCTGGGAATACAAAAAAAGGCAAGACAGGCCCTACCCTCAATGAACTCACAGTCTTAGAGCATAAACACTAGAGCAGCGGTTCTCAACCTGTGGGTTATGTTCAATTTGTAACAAGGAAAACACATCCTGTATATCAGATATTGACATTACGATTCATAACAGTAGCAAGATTACAGCTATGAAGTAGTAACAAAAATAATTTTATGGTTGGGGGTCATCACAACATGAGGAACTGTATTAAAGGGTCACGGCATTAGGAAGGTTGAGAACCCCTGCACTAGAAGGTTTTTTTTAATTTAATGATGGACAATCCTTAATTTTCCAAGAGACACGCTCACTGATGTCTAAACTCAATCCAGGGGCAGTTAAGTGGCCAAGCACACAGAGCGTTGGGCTTGAAAGTCAAGACAACTCATCTTTCTGAGTTCAAATCCAACCTCCAGACACTCACTAGCTATGTGACCCTGGAGAAGTCACCTGACCCTGTTTACCTCAGTTTCCTCATCTGTAAAATTAGCTGGAGAAGGAAATGGCAAACCACTCCAGTACCTCTGCCAAGAGAACCCCAAATGGGGTCAAGAAGAGTCAGATACAACTGAACCACAACAAAAAACCAAAAACCCAACGAATCCATAAAAAGCATTTATTAATAAGAGCCTACTTCCTACGTGCCAGGCACCGGGGCCACAAAGACAGAAGGGCAGCCCCTGCCCTCGGTGAGCTCACAATTTGGCTGAAGATTATAATAACAGTAACAATAATAGCTAATATTCACTCAGTACTCTTGGGTCTGCCAAGAGCTGTTAATACGTTCTCTCACTTGATGCTCAGTGACCCTCTTACACAGACATTATTGTCCACGTTACATACGTCAGGACACTGGGGCCCAGAGAAGCTAACCGACTTCTGCCCAGGGTCACACAGCCAACAAGCGTGGCATGCTTCAAAGCGGGCTCTTCTTTCCTATTTCCGAGGCCGCTGTTCTATCCACTATGCCACACTGTCTCTAAGTGTATATAAATATATATAATGGTTATTATACATGTAACATTTATATATAACATGATGTATAATACATATAATTGTATATGTGGACATTATATATATGATGTGTATATATATAATGACATATAATTATATGTGTGTGTATATATATACATATGTGAATATAAGATAATTTAGGATAAAATAGAGGACAATTTAGACCTGGAAGGATCAGGGAAGACTTCCTGTAGCAGGTGGTACCTGAGCTGACTCATAAGGAAAACTGAGCTTTGGTCAATAGCCGGTCCCGGGCCCATCTGCCCATTTCTCTCTGATTTCAGAATTCATTCTAAACATTTATTTAGAGCCTCCTATGCTCGACTATGTATATTTGTTACAAAGGTTTGGTTTTCTTATTTTTCCCCCAAAAGGGGAGAGGGAAAAAATAGTTTTTGTTAATTAGGGGAGAATTTTTTTTTAAGAGGCTCCTAGGCCAGGCACTGCGTTAGGCACTGGGGGCACAAGGACAGAGACAAGACAGCCCCTGGCCTCAAGGGGTTTGAAGAAGGAAACCTTAAGTGTACTGATGGTGCTATGGGGCTCTGGCCTCTGACCTCAGACTCCCAATAAACAGGGAAGAGAACACAAAAGTCATCTTTTTTTTCCCTTTTCTCCCATTCCTCACCCCTCCCCTCATGCCACACACTCCCTGACGAGGAAGGCATGACTGAGGCTCAGAGCCCTGGGGGAATCAGTGCCAGCAGACTCCCTGCGCCTGGCTCGCCCTGGCATGGGCACCTGCCGAGCCAAGGCTGGGCCTCATCAAACTGTGGGATAGTTTGGGTGGCATCAGCCAAGCCTAGCAAATGGCTAAGCTGGGGCCATCACGTTCTCTTTCATCTGGGCAGACCTCAGGAATGGGAAGGGGGTGAGCACAGGAGTCATGGGCCTGACTCACTGGCTGCAACGCAAAGACTTGGGGGGGGCCCTTAACCTTGTGTGTAAATCTGGACCCCTGGGGTAGTCAGGGGAAGTCAAAGGATGCTTTTTCAGAAGATGTATTAAAATCATAATATAAAATAAGATTACAGATCTTAGTAAAATTTTTTGTTGTTCAGTCCATATAGCAAAATAGTTACCAATTAAAAAAATAAGTTCATAGACCTCAGGTAAAAAAAAATCTCTGAAGAAACCTACTTCTTAGAGACTTAGATCTGCAGGGAAGCCATGAGGGAAATAAGTTCATCTCCAAAAGCCAGGGTGCTTCCCCAAGCTCTTTGGGAACAGGTGCGCAATCCCTACCTAAGCTGGAATCTCAAGACCAGGGCTTTCCTTTAGACAAGTACTGAAAATGGCCTTTCTTCCAGTATCAAAAGGTGGTAGTAGTAGTAGTAATAGTAGTGGTAGTAGAAGTAGTAGTAGTAGTGGTAGTAGTAGTAGCAGCAGCAGCAGCAGCAGCGGTGGTGGTGGTAGTGGTAGTAGTGGTAGTAGTAGTAGTAGTAGTAGTTGTGGTAGCAGAGTAACTGTAGTCATTATGGTGGTGGTGGTCACTAATTAGTAGTGCTGGTAGTGGTGACAGTGGTAGTACAAGTAGCAATAGTAGTAAACAGTAGTCAGTAATAAGCCGGCAGTAACGGTGGTAGCAATAGTAATGAGGTAGTAACAGTCGTCGTGTTACCGGTGTGGAGGGTAATCAGGAATGGCGGTAGTAGTAGTAACAGTAGTACACAGTAATCAGTGGGCAGTGGTGGTGCTGGTGGAAATCAGCAGTCGTGGTGGGAGGAGGAGGGCTCTAGACTTGAAATAACGGACGTCAAGTACTTGGCAGACTTGGGTGCTGTACAGCTGTCAGCCATTATCTTAATGCCCTTCTGACCTACCAGAATGGGAACGCTTCAAGACAGGGTCCATGAGAAGTGGTTCAGAGGAAAGCGTGAAGGATCTGGCACCAGAGGACCTGGGTTTGCCCCTCGAGACTCTCTCTGTGGCCTTGAAGGCCAGCCTGGCTAAGCCCTGAGGGTTCATCACCAAGCCCCAGCCCTTGGGGTGATGCTTGTTTCCAGCCACAGCAATGCCCAATGTCTGTGAGGGGTGAGGGATCTAACAGTGGGAGGCAGCAGGGCAGCGGTTGTGAAATACGCTCCTCTGAGGTTTTGAAACCGTGGGCCATCACATAGGAGTGTTCCAGCCACCAGCCTAGAAACATGGCACCCTCTCTGCCTCGGCACTCCCCACCCAACTCCTTCCTTCCAGGAAAACTCCTCCCCCCACTTCAGACCCTTCAATTCTCACCTCCACAGTCCCTTCCAGGCTCATGCCATCTGGCTCCAATTCCTCCCAAAGGCCGCTACTCTGGCCTCGGCCCTGCAGCCCTCTCCCCTGGCCACCCCCCATGGCTCTACGATTCCTCAGCACTTGCACGGCTCCCTCCGTCCAGCTGCTGCTGGTTAGGCAGCTTTGGCCATCTCTGTCACTTGCACTTCTGGTAATGGTGTGCTTTTATGTCCCTGTCATTGCTCTTCATGGAGAGCATTTGGATGTCTGAATGTAAGCCCCCTGAGGGTTTTTCCTTCGTAAATCCCCACAGGACTCTGCACAGATAAGAGGGGCCAACTATCTGCCTGGATAGTCAGTTCATTAAACTCAAACCCGGAGGTTCTTAACCCCTTACGTGTCACGCACCCTTTGGGCAGCCTAGTCGTTCTGGAGGACACAGGGAAGCGAGTATATTGGAAGTCATAAAAAATATGTATATTTTTACATTCCTCAATTTAAGGGGAATTCCCCCAAATAAGAGATGTTCAGAGGCAGAACGGGCCCCCCTGGGGTGCAGAGGATTCCTTATCAGTGGGGGCTTTAGGCAGAATTTAGAGATCGCAGGTTTGGAGCAGGGAGTTCTTCAACGTTGGGGCCCACGGACTTCTCTGTAACTTTTGGATAACTGTGTTTAAATGGAGTTGGTCTCCTCCGCAATCCTCTGCGCTTTATTCTGTATACAGAATGACGTCATTCTTTCTCTAAATCGGTTTATTATTTTATATAATACATAAA
Organism: Pseudochirops cupreus; assembly: GCA_028627135.1. Taxonomy (NCBI): domain Eukaryota; kingdom Metazoa; phylum Chordata; class Mammalia; order Diprotodontia; family Pseudocheiridae; genus Pseudochirops; species Pseudochirops cupreus. Next base: position 31,109,054 of record CM053584.1, read on the forward strand.
TATTTTTATATTTTTATTTATTATTCTTTTATTTTAAAGATTGTTCTGAGAAAGGGTCTAAAGGTATCATTCAACTGCCAACCAGGTTCATCTCACACACACACACACACACACACACACACACACTCTCATACACACACACTCTCATACACACACACAGTCACACACACGCACGCACACACACACACACAGTCACACACACACAGTCACACACACGCACACACACACAGTCACACACACGCACACTCACAGTCACACACAGTCACACACACAGTCACACACACACAGCCACACACACACGCACGCGCGCACAGTCGCACACACACACAGTCACACACACGCACGCACACACACTCACACTCACACAGTCACACACACACGCACACACACAGTCACACACACACACACACTCTCACACACACAGTCACACACACACTCACACTCACACACACAGTCACACACACACACACACACACACTCTCACACACACAGTCACACACATGCACACACACACAGTCACACACACTCACACACACACACAGTCTCACACACACACACGCGCACGCGCGCACACACACACACACACACAGTACCTGATATAGGAACTACAGAGGGCTCTAGAAATCACCTAGTCCAACCTCATATTCTACAGGCGGGGAGGCCCAGAGAGGTCATGACTTACTCAAGATCACACAGGCAAGAAATAAAGAACCAAGATGGAATCTGAACCCAGGTCCTCTTGACTGCAAAAGTAGTGTTTGTTCTACTGTACCAAACCATCCTCCAAACCACAGAATCTTACAAGATATTACAGAAGGGATTCTGGCAAAGGGAGAGGTTGGCCTAATTGGCCTTTTAGGTCCCTTCCAACTGAAGGGGTGGATACAGTATAGTGAAAAAAGATAAATGCTCTGAAATCAAAGGACCTGGGTTCTGTCCCAACTTTGATATTTCTTACCTGTGTGTCCTTGAACTCAACTTCCCTGGACCTTAGTTTCCTCAACTTTAAAATTAGGAGGTTGCTCCAGACGGTCTCTCATTGCCCTGTCTGCTCTAAATCTGCGATCTTCCATGTGGCCATCCTTCCAGAAGACATTATTCCATATATATAGTCCACATTGTCCAGAAACAATGCACAGAGTTGGAAAAATATGGCTTCCAAGGTAATCTAGTCTATCTCCTATGTAACTAACATGGCGGAGAGTCTCCATGCACTGCTGCTATGGATGGTTTAAAAAAAATCACTCTGTGGACAAACCTTGGGATCAGTCTCAGACCTGAAATGGTGATTCTCAAATGACCACCATCAAATCCATCCCTAACTTTCCTATGAACTCTTCCTGCTGGGGAGGACTTGAGAATCCCAAGTTCTAGAAGCAAACCCCCAGCCAGGACCAAGCCCTGGAGGAGACCTTGAGGGGAAGAATCCCTTGTCCACCCATATAACCCTGTTAAACTGCAAACCTTTGCCATTTATTCTACTTAGAAGAAACAGAGAAGCTGTCGTGAGAGTTTTTACTATTCTTAAAAATTCTCATTTGGGACCCAGAGGATGAAAACCTGGAGTATTTTCCTTTTCTTAGAATTTGGAGGACAATTGTACCCCTGGATCTGCAAATCCTACTTAATCTGGCTCTTTAAAAATCACATGAGAAGACATCAGATGCATCTTAACCCAACTCTTCAGCTGTTACAAATGTTTTCCCAAATGGACACCAAAAAATGACTTTTTCAGGAAGTCTAGTTTAGCAATTCCAGAAGCTCTTCCAACTATTAGTAAATGTTACTCTGGTTTTACCCTTAGCACTGAACCAGACGTTTCTTCTTCTTCTTTTTTTAATTTTGGAATCCTGTCTTAAATTTTTGAATCACATAATTTAGGGATGTTAACTCTGGATGCCACAAAAAATAGTAAAAAATTTCATGAAAGACAAGTAGAATTGAGAAAATGTGAAGGAGAAATTTTCCATGTAGGTCTATTTGCTAGATCCTTAAATCAGCTCTCAAAAGTCTGGGCTAGAGATAAGAATAAATACCAGAGACCGTTTCATCTTAGCCAGGCTTTGCAACCTCTTTCATCATTAAATCCGAAACCACAGCAGTTACACTGTAGAACAGATTTTTTTTGGTGTTGTTCAATCATTTCAGTCATGTCCGACTCTTTGTGACCCCATTTGGGATTTTCTCAGTAAAGACACTAAAATGGTTTGCCATTTTCTTCTCCAGCTCATTTTAGAGAAGAGGAAACTGAGGCAAACAGAGTTCAGTGATTTGCCCAGGGTCACACAGCTAGTGAGTGTCTGAGGCTGGATTTGAACTCAGGAAGATGAATCTTCCTGACTCCAGGCCCCACAGAGCTCCATCCACTGGGTCACCTCGCTGCTCCAGAGTACTTAGTACAGAAGTCAAGTGGAAAAAGGCTGGAAATGTAGGAAGGAGCTAGGCTGATAGTAGTAGGGAGTCACTGGAGTTTAATGAGTAGGGAGTGATGGGGTCTGACCTGTCTCTTAGGGAAATCACTTTAGCATCTGAATGAAAAAAAGACTTGAGGCAATTGAAATAGTTTAGGCAAGATGTACAAGAATATGGCTGTAGGGATGGAGAGAAGGGAACTTGCATGAATGATATTAAGAAGGCAGGAACAAGCTCTAACAAGAGGCTAGATTTTTGAGGTCAGTGTCAATCAGTCAACCAGCACTTAATAGGGGCTTTCTAAGTGCCATGCTAAAAAAAAGGGGGGAGCTGGGAAGGGAAACAGTCCCTGCCTTTAAGAGAGTGCATTCTCCTGGGGGAGATTATAATATAATAATTAATAATATAGTATATTAGATAATATAATTAGTTATATAAAATATAATCAATATATTATTTATATATTACATATAAATATATAATAATATAACAATAATAATGGTGCAATAATCTAAATAACTATATTATATCAGTTCATGATGTAAAATATACACAGAGAAGACGGACGATCATCTTAGAGCAGACGCCATCACTGCGGAAGGGAAGAGGAAAGGTCTTCTACCAAAGGTGGGCTTAAGCTGAGTCTCTGAGTAGGAGGTGATGAGGAAGAGCACTCCAGGCAGGGGTACAGCTAGTACAAAGTCACAGAGATGAGAGATGAAGCCCAGAGGGAAGCAATGACCTTCATTGAGTGAGAGGGTAATATGGTCAGAGCCGTGCTTTAAGAAAAAACCGTCTTGCCAAGCTGAGCGGACAATGAACTAGAATAGAGAGAGAGAGAAAGAAGGCCATTTTAGTCAGAGTCTGAACTAGAGTTACAGCTGGATCAGTAGAGAAAACGGGACAGAAAGGAAAGCCGTAAAGGGAAAAAATGACAAGACATGGCCACAAATCGGAGATGTGAGATGAGTGAAGAATCTCGGGATGACACCAAGGTTGTTGGCCTTTGTGAATGGGAAGATGGCGGAGTAACAGGAAGGTAGGGAATGCAACGACCTTGAGGAGAAAAGACAATGAGGTCAGTTTTGGATAGGTTGAGTCTGAAGACAGCTAAAAGGCAGCCAGTGATGTGGGATTATACCTCAAGGGAGAGCCTAGGTCTGGAGAGGGAGATATTTGCATAGGGATAACTGAACCCAGGGGAAGCGATGAGATCACAAATCTAGATAGTAGGGAGGGAGAAGAGAAGAAGGCTGAGGACAGAGCTTTGGGGGCATAAGTGTCAAGGGATGGGGTTTAAAACCAATCCCCTGGGGCTCTAGGACCAGTGTTCTCCCCGCCAGATTTGAGTGACTTCCCTGTAAACCAAAGGGAAGCCTTAAAAACAACCCCAAACCACAAACTTGAATGCAAGAACATGGGACTGATCATATTTGTGGAGTGGAGAAGGTTGTATCGTTGAATTTCAGTTCTTTCTGTCCTACATCTTAAAGGAGTCTGGGGGAGAGGGGATGGATTATTTGTAAAATCCAATCCATATTTTTGCTGGCAGTGGGAAAGGGAGATTTATTTCTTGAGCCAATATGTAGGATAAATCTTTATGAACACGGCATGCACAAATTATTTTTTTAAAAGCAGGAAACATAGTGGATGTAGGCACAGTAACAGTACCAAGATGAAGAGGGGGCTGCTGCCTTTATAAACTGCTCTAGGCCTCATTCTGAAATCACCAGGCCATCCAAGAGCCCACACCTCACCTTATCCTCCAACAAATCTGAGTTCGATTTGGAAGCATTTAGGGTTTCTTTTGGGAAATCAAGGGGAGGAGAATTTAATAAAGGAAAAGTATATTAGCATGAGCACTGCAAGATTTTATGGTTTGGGGGGATCTGAACTACATCCAAATATAACACCAAAGACTTGAAACTGAAAAGGAACCTGGGAGATGTTTTCCACAAAAGAATGTGGGACGGTCAACTCTGTTGTTTGCACTGAGATCCTCAGGCCTTAACAGGGTACAAAAAAGGACTTTCCAAATGTATCCAAAGTTGGGCGGGAGGGGGAAGAAAGGATCTTTCTAGACATTATTACAGCAGGAAACACAAGGAAAGACCAATGTGTATATTAAGCAAACACACAAAAGGGCTTGGATTAAGGATCCCTGAGGGATGCTAACCTTGGCGGGAACAGAATTACACCACCACGAAGAGGTACGATCTTCTAATCTCCCGCATCCTGTGAATCCGCTTGGGTTGTGTGTGGACAACGTACTGGGGAGGAGCAATCATCCAGAAGGGGTGCTCTGGGGCGGTCAGATGAACGTAAACTGCCCCAGCTGTGCCTGTGCAGTGGAAATTAAGCTCTGCCTGCTCTGGCCTTGGAAGGTCACCAAACCCGATTTTCATCCCAGCAGCTGAACGAGAGAACCAGAAATGCCCCTCAGGCTTTCAAACTAAAGGAAAGTTTTTCTGCCATATCACATCATATCTGCGTACCTACTTCTTGGACCCTCCCCGGCTCTTTTTCATAATGTTATTGTCACTCTAAGGAAAGCTTCCAAGTATTCTTGCTAGGGGGTCAAGGGAGGGAAGGAAGGAAGGACAGGAGGAAGGAAGGAAGGAAGGAAGGAAGGAAGGAAGGAAGGAAGGAAGGGAGGAAGGAAGGAAGGAAGGA
>CM053584.1:31114638-31129911 GCA_028627135.1 Pseudochirops cupreus
CCCCCCCCCCCCCCCCGCCCGCTGAACCCTCCTAAGTGTCTCATCTTCCCTAACTGAAACTTGAATTCCTTGAGAGCCGGGGCAGTATTGCTTTCCTCTGTCTCCCAGTTCCAAGGTGGTCACTTCTTTCTGCGCCTCTCATTCTAGCCCGCTCCTTCTCCCGTTCTTGGCTATCAGCTTTCCCTTTTTAGAACCACAGAATGTCTGACCTTAAAGGCACCTTAGAGGTCACCTAGTCTAATTCTCATTTTATTGAAAGAAGATTGAGACCTAGCAAGGGTTAAAGCAATTTTACTCAAGGTCACACGATAAATGACAAAGCTAACAGCTTGAAACCGTGTCATCCTCATCTTACAACTGAGGAAATGGAGACCTGTAAGCATAAAGAACATATTGGTATTAAGCATCCAAGATAGGATTTGAACTCAGGTTCAACTAATTCTACATTTAGTTCTACCCTCTGCCATCCAACTACCTTAACTACTTACTATGTATCAGACACTGTGCTTACAAAGGTGAAAAAATATTTACTGGGTTTCTTTGTCTAGACTAAATGTACCTGGATTTTTCTCTACATTAGACAGACTAAATATTGAACAAACACATTCAGAAAGAAATAATTGCATCTTCAAAAAGATACCATCTGATTGGAGCCTTTGGAACTCATCTGACTTCCTAAGTAGGGTAAATCAGGTTAAACTTTCCTTAGGACTCCAATCTACTCAGGTGCTCCACTTGTTTGTTTTTATGTGAATCAGCTCTCAGGTGTTCGGCAGGAGGGGAACCACTTTTTTAAACTTGCATGAATTTCTAGGTTAGAAATAGGAACTAATTAGTTAAAAAAAAATTAAGAGCTTGCTCTGGACCAAGCAGTGTGCTTGAGATTGCATTCTAATGGGGGAGACAACACGTTGCATATAAAGGATGGTTGGCCAGGGAAGGGGGATGTGATCTCAAGACAGATGATAGGTACGTGATAGATGGATGGGTAGGTAGATAGATAGATGGATAGGTAGAGAGATAAATAGATAGATAGATGGATACATGGATGGATAGGTAGAGCACTTAGTAAGTGCTCACTCAGTTTTAGGCATTCCACTAAGCTCTGGGGATACAATTATAAGCAAATAAAATAGTCCCTGTCTTCAAGGAATATGTATTTTTTTTCTTTTTGGAGGGCAATTGGGGTTAAGTGACTTGCCCAAGGTCACACAGCTAGTAAGTGTTAAGTGTCTGAGGCAGGATTTGAACTCAGGTCCTCCTAACTCCAGGACTGGTGCTCTATTCACTGTGCCACCTAGCCGCCCCAAGGAATATGTATTTTAATGGGAAACATTATTGTCTATAGGAGGGAGTGCCTTATACACACACAGTAGGTGGTCAGTTCATTTTTGTTGAGTTGACTTGATTTAAAGGAATTATTCAGCAGATCATAAGGCCATACTCTCATTTCTGAGTGTGGTTTTAATTTGTTCGTTCTTCTTGTTTATCCTCTGTCATCCCGTGTATCAGATTTACTGCCAGGGGAATGACTAAGAGAGAAGAATTCTAACATTGAGGAACCACTACAGGGCCTTCAGAGGCTGGGTACTGTGCTCACTCCCTGTTCTCTACCCAGGAATATGATTTGGACTGAATTTAGTCTGGTATGGTGGGGGGTGTTGGTGGCCTAGTCTCTACTGAGAGGAAGCTAAGCTCTGTGTCATCATGTCTTAACTCATTAAAACTATTTCACCTTGGAGAATATTTTACTTCTGGCTTAGCTTATACAGCGTTTCTCCAAAAAAGAGAGGAATAGAAAGGTACTCCGTAAATCAGGTATGGAGTGGGTAGGTAATTTGTTCCTATGCACAAAAAGGATGCTAAGCATAGGACACTCACAAGCATACATTTCGTAACAACAAACTTAAATGAGATTCATTCACATAACTTGCAACTGCTGTTATAATCTGGGAAGACTAACATTCAAACCTCATCAGACCATAAAGCAATTGGCAGGACAGCTGTTCACCTCAGCTCTGCACTGCCCAAAAAACTTGGGCACATATTTGCTGGTCAAAATGGTCAGGCTTGGGTCCATTCATTTGTTTATTGCCATCTGTTTCAAGAATGCTAGAGTAGCTGCTGGGGGACTCCTTACCATCCAGCTCTGAGCAGAGGAGACTTACAGACCTCTTGAATTTACAAGGTCACTTCTGAGCCTGGATAGGTCCATCTCAGGACAGTTACTTCTTTGTCTGGCATCTACAAAGAACAGACATAAAACAGGTTGGCCCCAAAAAGCAGATTTGTCTAGGCAAGACGTGTGCTTTGGATGCCCCACATGTATGGTTGCATGGAGACTGGGTTGAGTCAGAACAAATATTCACACCCCCCCCCCCACTCCCTCAGGAAGTAGCTTTAATAGTTGTGAGGATTCCCATCCAGAAAGGAAGAGTAAGGCTGAGGAGAGAGGCTTTCTCTTGAACATTTCCTGAGTCATCAGCTCTTGGCTCCAAGACCCTTCAATGTTGAGTCATACATAGCTGGAAGCAGTTTCCAAAGCTTGCACTTGGTCTACCCAGGTATGGCAACTCCAAGCATGCTCCACTGGATACCCCTGTAGGCCAAATTAACCTTTCTACACCTTGTTTCATTTCAATTGAGCAAACATTTATTAAGCCCTCATCACCTTTCACCTTGACTACATTAACAGACACCTAGTTGTTCTCCTTTCCTCAGATCTTGCCATCTTCCCTAACTCAATACCCTCCAGTGACTCCCCTGTTAACTCTCGGACCAGTGATGAGCTCCTGTGTTTGGCATTTAAAGTCCTCTGGCTTAACCTATCTTTCTCGATTTGTCATTTATTCCTGAATATTGCGTATTCACTAGGATGCAGACAGAATGACCTTCTGACTGTGGTTTTCCTAGCTAGCATCCCACCTCCTATCCTTGTGCCTTTGCCTTGGTCATCCCCTCATCCTGGAATGCCCTGACTCCTCACCTCAGTCTCTTAGAAGCCCCATTTCCTTCAAAGCTCAGAGCAAATGCTTGTTGGATAAGTGAGTGACTTCCTATATTAAGCACCCACTGTGTTCCAAGCATTGGGAGCTTTTCTTGATTTCTCCGATTGCTAGTCAGATTCATCATCTCTGTTTCTATTTTACCTTACCTTTGTCCTGTTGAAAATAATTTTATTTTCCATATCTCTCTGCATGTACATTTTCTCTCCCTCGAGCTTCTTGAGAACAAGAGTTGTTTTATTTCTATCTTTGTATTCTCAGTAGGTGACGCAATGGATAGAAAGCCAGGCCTGGAGTCAGAAACACCTGAGTTCAAATCCAGCCTCAGACACTTCCTAGCTCTGTGAGCCTGGGCAAGTCACTTAACCCTGTTTGCCTCAGTTTCCTCATTGGTAAAATGAGCTGGAGAAGGAAATGACAGACCACAACAGTATCTTTGCCAAGAAAACCCCAAGATGGGGTCACAAAGAATTGGACCCAACTGAAAAGCAAAGAAATTCTCAGTGCCTTGCATATTGAAGACAATTAAAGACCTGTGTGTGAAGTTAGAAACCCCACAGTGTTACAGATAGAAGGCCTATTTTGGAGGCAGCTGAACCTGAGTTCTAGTCTAGCCTCTAACATATCAACCCCTGTGTCCTGGGCAATTTTTAGGATGCTAAGCTACAGAAGAATTACTCATCTACATCAAGGAGTTTCCACACCTAGGAATCCTTCACACCTAGGAATATCTTCCGATATTTTCACACCTAGGAATATCTTCAAATTATAGGTCTGGTTGATTAAACTATGTATTAGGTACCCAGGATAGATACTGTAATAAAAATGAATTAGTTCCTGCCCCCAAGGAGTTTCTAATCTACATGTGATGGGGACAGGTGATTCAACATGCACAGAGAGAAAATATAAAAACTATACGAGGTTATTTCAGGAGAACTAATGTGGCCTTAAAAATATATTGGATGTTTTTTCCTCCTTAATTTCCAAACCATAGTATGAATTTTTCTTTGCTAAATGGTTCTTGGGACTTTGCCGGTGCTGACTGTGCCAGAATGACTCTTCTTGGCCAGACACAGTCACATATTGAATAAGGAAGTCGTTTCCAGGAAAGCAGTGATCATTTTGACCCTTAGTAACCTTTCCTTGATCCTATGTGCCATATTTCAAAATCTCTGAGCCATCTGGAAGATGCCTTGAATTTCTCACTCATACATGTTTTCTTTTCACTTTAACCAATTTGAATTTAAAAAAAAATTATTAACTTAAGGAATATTTTACTTTTCCCCCATTTTTATTGTTAACTTGTTTTTGTATGACCTCCTTCTTTCCTCTTGTACCCATTGGACCATCTCTTGTATCACAAAATTAAAAAAGAAATATGAGAATACGGATATTTAATCAGCCAATAAACATTTGAGTAGCTTCTGTGTACCAGGCACTGATAGGATTAGGGTCTGCACTTTTGATTTCATTCAAAGATGAACTTCCTGGGGAGGAAAGTCCCTCTCCCTGTAAAGATCAGCACTTTTCTTCAACTTAAATTCTTAGAAATTTCCTTAGAGCACTTTGACCTTAAGTGACTCACTCAGTTTGCCTACAGTCACATAACTAGTATGTATCAGACATAGGACTTGAACTCAGGTCTTGCTGGCTCCACAGCTGACTCTCTATCCACCATGATACATGCCAGAGCTGGACAGTGCAAACAAATGAATAAACTCATGAAAAAACTGTTTAATGTGTGCCCAGCACTCAACCTAGGCCCTGGGGACACACATAGAAAATAAGAGGTTGCCCTTGTGGGGTGGGAGACTCAGAGGGGAAGCATGGCCAGAGGGATTTGGGGAGTCCCAGAGATGGTAAGTTGACCGTCCATTGGTATGACCATTCTGGAAGCACTGGTAGGAGTACTTGATTACTGTGCCCAAGAGAAGAGGTGTAAGGAGGGCAATGGTGTCGGTGGTCAGGGTAGCAATGTAGAAGTCAACAAGACCTGGGGGGATGTGCTTTGAAGCCCGTCTATGGCCGGGGGCTGGCTAGGTAAGATGGAAGTTGGTCAAAAATCCCCATCTCTCAGCTTCGTGGTGGGAGTTCCAGAGCTAAGTGGATGAACTTCCCCAGGGACCCAAGGGGAATATTTTAAAATAGTATTCTACAGTGTGTTTTTCTGGCGCTTATCACATTTTCTCAGGGTCAGTCTTTACCAGCAGCTGGTCCTAGTCAATCTTCATTCCAAAGCTTGGGAGGCAGGAGCACTCTCTCTGATAAAAGCTGGTCTGATGATAATAGCTAGCTAGTATTTATAGGGGGTTTACAAAGTGCTTTGCAGGTACCATTTTATCCTCACAACAATCCCAGGAGGTAATTGCCATTATCACCCCCACTTTACGGATGTGGAAACTGAGACTTGACAGAAGTTAAGTGACTTACCCAGGATCATACAGCTAGTAAGTGTCAGGCTGGAGTGACCTCAGCTCTTCCTACTTCCAAGTCCATCACCACCCACATGCCTAAGTGTGATGAGCATGGTAGGAAGGTCATTAGAAAAAAATTTCAATTTGATTATATGTGAAATGTACAGAAAGTTGATATAAAGACGTTTGCCATTTCAAATCCCATCAGTCTAGTTTCAGGAACTCTTGACCTGAGTTTGGAATTAGAATTAGAATTTTACTATTATTAGACTATTGTTAATATTATTATTATATTACTAGGCAGCAAGGTGGTACAGTAGATAGAGCCCTGGGCCTGGAGTCAGAAAGACCTGAGTTTAAATCTGGCCTCAGACACTTACTAGCTGGGTGACCCTGGGCAAGTCACTTCACCCTGCTTGCCTCAGTTTCCTGATCTGTAAAATGAGCTGGAGAAAGAAAGGGTAAACCACTCCAGTATTTTTGCCCCCCAAACCCCAAATAGGGTCATGAGAGCCTGTCACAGTTCACACAACAGAAAGAACTGAACAACAAAAATTATTATTAGATCTAGTGTATAATATTATTATTAGAATAATTAATAACCCTGACCAAGAGTTTGAGACAAATGTGCATCTGCCTTGTTTTCATTCATAGTTGGGTATTTTCCAGCAGAAGGATCTCACTGCTCATTTACCCCTACCCTTGAAATCTCTGCCTCTTTGGGGATTCAGCATCTTTTCCTGGTCATTCCTCAAAGCTGTTGGCTTCCAGGATACCTCAGTTCAACAAAACAGTCAGTCTCCACTAGGGTGGTGGAACAAGCACATGGAGAAGTAGATGGACGGTAATTTGCGGAGAGAGAAGGCATTGATGACTATTGGGGGTTTCAGGGAAGGCTACCCACCTGAGGTGGCACCTGAACTGAGCTCTGAAGGAACGTAAAGACTCTTAGAAACAGAGATAAGGAGAGAGAGCGTTCCAGGCATGGGCAGATGCCTGGAAGCCCATCCCAAGATGGGCTGTATTTTACCTTAGCAGCTGTGGGGAGCCAGAGAAGGATTTTGAGCAAGGCAGTGACAGTCAGATCCATACTTTAGGAAGATTATTTTAGCAACCTCCCAATGTTGAGGAGAGACTGGAGAGAAGAAGAGCCTGTAAGCAGCGAGACCAATTAGGAACCAAGATCCTGAAGTGGTATGCCATTTCCTTCTCTAGCTCATTTTATAGATGAGTAAACTGAGATAAACAGGGTTAAGTGACTTGCCCAAGGTCACACAGCTACTAAGTGTGTGAGGTCAGATTTGAACTCAGGAAGGGAGTTTTCCTCACTCCAGGCCCAACACTCTATTGACCGAGCCACCTTGCTACCCCTAAGATGTGGGGTCAGGAAGACCCGTTTTGCCTTAGATGCTCACTAGCTTTGTGACTGACCCTGAACCTCCCATGGCCTCAGTTTCCACATCTGAAAAATGTCTTCCAGGGTCCCTTTGAGGCTCAAATGAGATAATTCTTATAAAAAAGCTTTGGAAATCTTAAAGTGCTATTTAAATGTTAGTTATGATGATAATATTATTTTGATGTGGGGTTATTTTAGGTGAGTTTCCACACGCTCACACCCCTATTGGGACAGCTCAACCTTCGAGTGGCAAGGTGGAGGTGTTCTCTGGAAGGTGGTGTCTGGCAGGTCTGTGCCGCAGGTAGGGAGAGGAGAGCGTGTCGCCGCAGCTCACAGATGCCTAACGGCCATCTTCTGAGGCTGGAAATGATCGTTCTTTGGCATTTATGAAAACAGGGCTGAGATTTCCTGCCCGGGCTCATCTATGTTTCTTTCCTGTTTTTCTCAAAGGCCTGGCACAATCCATTTTTTTGTTCCTGTGTCCTTTGGGCTTTATTTTTTGGGAAAACCCCTTAAAACCAACAATTGGGGATATGCAAGACGGGGCCGATATTTTTTTGGCTCTTCCTGTCTTCTCTTAGTTTTCTTTGGCAAGATGTTGCTCATTATTGAAGGGGCGGAAGCTTACCTGGGGGGGAGGAAAGGAAGGTTCTCTCCAGAGATCCAAAGGGCCAGTTATCCTCCACAGTGCCTTCTTCTGTTCTCTGATTTTTCAGCCTAGTCATTTGACCTCAGGCGAAGGCAGTTCAGGGAAGACAGCTTTTCTTTGCCTTGGCCCAGTTCTGTATTTGTTCCATGTCTCTGTTCTGCTTGGTTATGGGGCTTGGGGTCAGGCTCACCCGCTGATTTGGATGAGGCAATTGGATTTGCAGGATCTGACCTAAGGTATGGGAATGGTCCTCTTAACTGTGCTGGCTGGAATCAGGGTTCCAGACGCCACCCTGAGGGAGTTTTAACAAAATGCCCCAATTCTAATGCTTCTCCTCTTTTTGCTCTTTTGTAGATCACCCTGCACCTGAAACCCATCTCATCGGTGCACATTCATCAGAAATCAATTGTGTTCCTGCTCAGCTCCCCTCAGCCTTTGGTCTGGAAGTTAAAGACTGAGAGGCTGGCTCCTGGTGTCCCCAGAGCTTTCTTTGTAAGTGCCCATTATTACCTCTGAAACCAATGACTGAGTGAAGAAGTGATTTTCCCTACTACCTTAGTGGAGTGAGCCCTGGATGTGAATTCTGAGGATCTCAGTTCAGAGCCTAATTTCTTCCACTTACTTTGTATATTCTTTGGCAAATTGTTTACCACAGCTGGATCTGTTTTCTCATTACAAAATGACTGGAGATCCCTTTCCTGCCCCCAAATCTGTGTTTCTGTGATCTAAGCTGGCTTGGGTCTTGGTATCCTTAAGCAAGAGAGGGGCAGTGGGGGGGGGCGGGGCAGTAGATAGAGAACTGTCCTTAGGACCAGGAAGATCTGGGTTTGAGTTCCACTTCTGACATATACTATCTGTGTGACCCTGGGCAAGTCACTTACGAACTTAGGCCACCGGTTATCAAACTCACAGTCCACCAGATGCCAGAACTAGATTTGAATATAATTGGGAAATGTTTAATAACCTAAACAAAAGTGTAATACAGTATTTTGTTGTTGTTAAATTGTTTTCTAGTTATGGCCAACTCTGTTGAGGTTTTCTTCGCAGAGATGCTGGTTTGCCATTTCCTTCTCCAATATAGAAGATAGATAATGTTAATTTGTAGTTTTCTGGCAACAACAACAACAACAACAAAAAACCCTCAGTATACAGGAGCATAGGGATTGGTTTCTATTTGACTTTGGCACCAGTATTTTAGGCAGATAAAATGTTCTGGTGGAGTCAAAAAATCCACTACACATAAAATCCCCAGTCCATTCCCTGTCCTTGGACAAGTCTCTTGATATCTCTGGGCCTGTTTCCTCAGCTATACAATGAGGGGGTTGAATGAACCAAACAATCCCTGAGGTTTCTTCTGCCCTTAAATCTTCCATCTTGGGAGTATGTGACTTTCTTTTATGAAGAAATTTCACCTCCAGCCCTATTTTCCCAAAAAGATATTAGTAGAAAGTCACATTTCCGGTGTACATTCTTGTAAGGTGTTAGGAAGCCTCGCCAGGCCACTGGAGAAAGTGTCCGTATGTAGTTTCAGTGAAACTGATGGCTAATGAAGCCCAGCAGGCCAAGCCATCAGAAACACTTGTGTGGCCCAAGCTTTGATTTCAGCCCTTGGTCTGCCCTCGTGGCACCAAGAGCATTATAAACATTGTAAATAGCCCCTTGATGTGTGGTCTGGGACCACAAAATAAACACGCACGAGACTATCTTATTTTGTCTGGAAGACAGGCTTTCTTTCTGATAGGAGGATTCCTCCAGCCTTCGCTACGGGCAGTACCCCAGTGAAGTCATGGCTGTTTTGTAGGAACACTACGTCTATGGAGAGATCCAAACATTACCTACTGTTTGTAAATCATGGCCTGTTCGTTTGCCAGCACATCCAAGTTTGCTGGATGTCATGAATTAGACACGTTGTTTAGATGGAATTTTTGGGGTATGATATCATGTCTGATGATGAGTGTGATGGCCGCTTTTCACTGATAACTCACAGTTTCTCTTTGTAGAGATCCATGTTCATATCGTTAGCCGTTAGGACCTCAACCTGGAGCCCTAAGCTTTCAAATTCTGGCCCCTCCTAAGTGGGATGGAACATAAGGCATCTGGGACAAGTGGAGGTCTAAGCTCTGAGTATTTCTGCCTTTGGGATCTCCCATAAAACTGGCAGTAGGAGATTGAAAATAATTCAGAGTATATTACCTTCCATGTATAGATGAAGTTCAGTTTTGAAAAATCTCAAAGATTTACCAGTTAAGAAAGAGCTTTAATTTAACCTGTGGCTAAAAAGTTCCCCCTTGTAAAACTGCAAGGGGCCAGTAATCATTTAGTAATTAGGATGGCTGCTCCTTCTAATTACTGTTATATACTCACTCTATGTGGTTGTGAGGCTCATGATCACATGTGTGTGTGCACGCACATGTGCACACACACACACACACACACACACACACACACACACACACACATAACCCTCACTTTCAAAATCCTAGGCAATACTCCACATTATCATGGTCCAGGGAAAATTTATGTCATGAGAGGATAAAGTCAGAGCCTGGATCCGTTGCATTGACTTCTATTTTCATTAAAAGTATGTTGGCTCAAGAATGTCTGATGTCAGCTAAATTTCTGCATGGTTCATTTTATCTTAACTTTGTAGTTCTGTTGGGAAAACAGAATTGTATTTTTAATTATAAATGGCTTGGTGATGCCCAAATTCGTGTATATCCATGTCTGAAGGAGCTATGTTAAAAGTAAGAGATGTGTAAATAATAGATTTTCAGAATTGGAAGGGACATCATTGGTCATCCTGTCTGTGTCCAAGAAAATCTCCACACCCATTGAGTTACTACTCAGCCAGCTTCGGTTTGAAGGGAGAACCCACCACCTTCCACCTGTCTGCTTTGGGGCAGTTCTCCTTGCTAAAACATCATTCCTGACATTGGGCGACTTCTGGGAGCAGTTAGGTGGTGCAGTGGATAGAGGGCCAGGCCTGGAGTCAGGAAGATTCATCTTTGGGAGTTCAAATCCAGCCTCAGACATTACTAGTTGTGTCACTTCACCCCATCTGCCTCAGTTTCCTCATCTGGGAAATGAGCTGGAGAAGGAGATGACAAGCCACTCTAGTATCCTTGCCAAGAAAATGCTAAATGGGGTCACAAAGAGTTAGACATGATTGAAATGAATGAACAACAAAGCAGCTTCTACACGTGACTCTCATTTCTTTGCTTTGGAGCCAAGCAGAACCAATTCAGTCACTCCCCTACTAGACGAGATTGTCCCGGTGTTATGGACAATGGCTAGAAGGTGCAGAGACATGGATTTAGGCTCAACATAAAGAAGAACTTCCCAACCACCCGAGCTGTCTGGATGGGGAATGGGCTGCTTCGAAAGGCAGTGAGACCCTCACGCAGGGGCTGAATTCTTTTCCAGGTCCATGTGAGTCTAGAGGTCTGGTCCATCACTGTCATTCTCTCTTCTTGTCTCAGGGTTATATTTACTTAGGATTCTGGATCTGACACTGGAAACTGGTAACTCAGAGTTCAGCTCCCTCATCTTACAGATGGGTAAATAGAGTGAAGGTGGGGCAGCGCCTTGTTGAGGGATCATAAATGGAGGGCAGGCAGGGGCCGCAGAAGCAGGGACTTTCCTGAGGTTACATAGGTGGTAAGCATCAGTGACACAAGGTACTTCTGGGTCCCCAGACTCTAAAGGCAGAGTTTTTTCCCATCATGTCTTTCTGCTTGGAGCATTTGGTGCTTTCGGTAGAATTGGATTTCTCTGACTTAATGTTTGCTTAATGAAAAAAACCTACAGTTTTGTGATAGAGCTGTAGGGGATTGTTGTTTATTCACTTAGTCGTGTCCAAATTTGTGACCCCATTGCGGTTTTCTTGGCAAAGATACTGGGATGGTTTACGATTTCCTTCTCCAGCTCATTTTACAGATGAGGAAACTGAGGCAGTCAGGCTTAGGTGACTTACCCAGGGTCACACTGCTAGTAAGTTTCTGAGGCCAAATTTGAACTTAGGTCCTCCTGACCTTAGAGTACATTAGCTGAAAAAAAAAAAGGCAAAATAAAATAATCCTTGAAAGTTTGAATATTTTGAGTTGCTAGTGGCTAACTGCTTGTGATTAGTTTCTGGACATCTAGCCTCAGAAGACAAACAGTCTGTTACTGGGAAATGCAAGAAAATGTCTGATCATGAACAGAGGTGGACTGGTCATGTGGTGAGAGGGGCACTGCCAGCTGGACAGTCATGGTGCTGCTGTGGTGGTAGAGCAATAAGCCAGTATTGACTGCCATAGATCATAAATCTTAAACTATCTGGAGAAAGGTCTACCTCATGCTGGGAAGACTGACTTCCTGTAGCATCTAGATGGCTTGGTGGATAAATAGTCAGGAAGATCTAAGTTTGAATTCTGCCCTAGATACTTTTAGCTGTGTGACCCTGGGCAAATTTTTCATCTTCTCAAGTCTCTGAATTGACTTTTACCCCAAATCTGTGATCCTGTGATGATGAGTAACAGCCCGATATTTGTTCTTGTTTCTGGGTTTTTGTATAGGGTGATGGCCAAAGGGACGTGACCTTGTCATAGATTGTGAAGGGAAGGGGATAAGCATTTCTGTTGTGCCTGTTATATGCCAAGAACTGGCACATTTATTATCTCACAACAACTGTGGAAGGTAGGTGAAGTTGAGGAAACTGAGGAAGATAGAGATTAAGTGACTGGGCAAGTCACACAGCTGGGAAATGTCCAAAGCTGAATTAAACTCATATCTTCCTGACTCCATGCCCTATGCTCTATTCGCAGAGTCACCTAGCTGCCCCAGTATATTCCCAGTATACTTTAGCACCAATAAGCCCTTTTATCCAAAATGATAATTGAAGAAATCAAGAGATCATTGAGTTTATTTTTTTAAATATTATTTTATCTTTTTCCCCATAACATGTCAAGACCATTTTTAACATCCATTTTTATAAGATTTTGAGTTCCAAATTTTTCTCCCTCCCTCCACTTCCCCTTCTGAAAATGGTAGGCAGTTTGATATAGGTTATACATGTATTAACATGTAAAACATTTCCATATTAGTCACATTTGTGAAAGAAGAAACAGATCAAAAGGGAAAAAACACCTTGAGAAAGAATAAATCAAGTGACAAAAATATGCTTCAGTCTGTATTCAGAGTCCATCAGTTCTTTATTTGGACGTGGATAGCATGAGTCCTTTGTACTTGCCTTGGGTCATTGTGTTCCTGAGAAGAGCTGAGTCTTTCATAGTTGATCATCACACAGTATTGCTGATACTGTATGCAATGTTTTCCTGGTTCTGCTCATTTCACTTTGAATCAGTTCATATATAAGTCTTTGCAGGTTTTTCTGAAATCAACCTGCTCATCGTTTCTTACTGTAGAATAGTGTTCCATTATATTCCTATAGCACAGCTTGTTCAGCCATTCCCAATTGATAGGCATCCCCTCAGATTCCAATGTTTTGCCACCACCAAAAGGGCTTCTATAAATATTTTTGCACATGTGGGTTCTTTTCCCTTTGTTAGAGATCATTGAGTTTAGAACCAGAAGGAATATTAGAGACCTGTCCTCCAGTCCAGGCATTTTACAAATGTGCAAGCTACAGCCAAGTTGCTCGGAGTCACTGGAGTTCTTTTTCCAAATCGGTTTCTATGGAGCAGAACTAAAGACTGCAGCAATAAATACTGTTTGTTATGTTTAACCATTGGCTATTTCATATCAATTTGTAAAGTGTAGGGCTTACATGGTGCTAGGAGATCTCCCTTTGACCACATCTCAGTTACTTTAGAAGGGTTTGGTCCAAGCCTCTGTCATCATGGGATTTGACTCATAGCAACTTTCACACCCATTTCTTTGGAATTCTCTGGAGGATGATAATGTTATTCTAATCATGATCATATTTCAGCATATCAAGGATCTGTCATTTTTTGGTGTGGAGACTCTTCCACTGTCCAGTGATGTGATACTGTCCCTCTGTTCCCGCTTTAATTCAATAAATGTTCCTTGGAAGTCATGCTGGCCAAAAAATCCTTTATCCTTTGCCAACCTGGTATTGACTTCTCTGAACCTACCTGGGTTGGCCCTTGGACTACAGGCACATAGTCCATCATTGAACCTCGCAAGACTTATAAGTGACAGTCTAAGAGTAGATTATCAATTTAGATCTGGAAGGAGCCTCGGATGCCATCTAGTTCAACCCCTTCAATTGATAGATAAGGAAAATGAGGCTTAGGGAGGTTGGTTAACTTGATCACAATCACACACAGGTATCACAGCATTTGAACCTATGTCCTCTACCTCCAAATACAGTACTTTTTCCATGGAACCACCATGAAGGAGCCTTTGTGATCAGAATGGAGCTTTAAATTCTAAGACACCTGATGCCAACATCTGTTTTCAGACTCCCTTAAGGAAACTTAAGGACAACCATTTCCTTCCATTTTATTTCTTATTTCTTTGTGGCCAGTAAAAGATATTGGAACATCTGTTTCCCATTCTGGGTCTCAGATCTGCACATAGTGAGTGAGGTAAGACTTCTCAAGCTTGACCTGGTTATCTTTTTCTGATAGAACTATCCCACTCTTTTTTCAGAAATCAATGTGTATGTGTGCGTGTGTGTATACACATACACACACATATATATGTATATATATATATATATGTATATAACTAGGGCCATATTCTTCAGACCCAAGTTTAATAGTGTTGATATTACCTTTGGGCACATCATTCAGTGTGACTTTGGGCACATCATTTCATCTTACTCTTTGTTTCCTCAATTGTAAGTTGAGGGGTTTGGACTCAAAGGCCTCTGGGGTCCTTTCTGGATATTGATCTATGGATTTATGGTCCTTATTAAACCTACTTATTTTACTTGGAGACCTCAAGAGATCCATAGAAGAGATGAAGACTGAGGTACAGACTTACTCAAGATTATTTAATGAATGATGCAGAGAAAAAGAGGACAGAGAACTTGATTTTTTTTTTTGACTTTAGTATTTCCTTCCCCCCCTCCTCTGTGCCCTGAAATGTCTTATTGAGGTGTGGATTGAGGAGTCTATAAATCAATCGCAGAATCACAGACTTTGAAAGTTGTAAGGGACCATGTCGTCCAACCCATACCTGAAAGGAATCTCCACTGCCAGCCTCTCCTGGGAGACCCCTGAGGAGGGGGAGCCCACTCCCTCTCAAAGCAACCCATTCTATTTTAGATAGCTCTGATTATTAGAAAGTCTCTCCATCCTTATTGTCTCTGTTTGACTCTTTTCAATAGCTAACCATTGTTTCTGGTTCTGCCCTCTGGGACCATAGTGAGTCCTTTAAAGAGATTGGTTTGGTCTGTAATGACATCTTCCCTTACTGAGTAGATTCACATTTTACTTAGATAGATGGGGGGAAAATGGACTTTTCAATTTTTACTTCCAAACTTCAAAAAGGAAACCTTTAAAAATGAGATGTGAGGGACTTATTAATAGAGGGAAGACTTGTGTTTGGCGTTCTCACAACTCATAAAGGGTGAAATCTTCGGATAAGTTTTATAGACCCAAAGGAAAACTAAAATCTTATATCATACTATCATTCCTTTTTCTTCTCTCTCTCTCTCTCTCTCTCTCTCTCTCTCTCTCTCTCTCTCTCTCTCTCTCTCTGTCTCTGTCTCTGTCTCTCTCTCTCTCTCTCTCTCTCTCTCTCTCTCTCACACACACACACACACACACACACACACATACTCTCTCTCTGTCCCTCCCTCTTTTTCTCTCTCTCCCTCTCTCTTTTACTTTCTCTCTC
>CM053584.1:31130411-31229781 GCA_028627135.1 Pseudochirops cupreus
TCTCTCTCTCTCACTCTCTCTCTCTCTCTCTCTCTCTGTCTCTGTCTCTGTCTCTCTCTCTCTCTCTCTCTCTCTCTCTCTCTCTCACACACACACACACACACACACACACACATACTCTCTCTCTGTCCCTCCCTCTTTTTCTCTCTCTCCCTCTCTCTTTTACTTTCTCTCTCTCCCTCCCTCTCTCTCTCTCTCTCTCTTTTCCTGTCTCTCTCTCTCCCTCTCTCTCTCTCTCACACACACACACACACACACACACACACACACACACACACACTTTACAGTATTTCTCTTCTGCTAAATCTTGGAAATGCTTTTCACTTTTCCAAAATATGTGGAAGAAGAAGCATGTGGGCAGAGAGAGGTGGAATTTCGTTTCCCTCTGCCATGTGCTGTTCATTTATCCAGTTATACTGGTTACCTAGGAAGCAGTAGCAGCCCGAAGATTGATGGTAGGAGTTTTGGGCAGAGTTTCCAGTTGTGGACTTTTTGTTTATGAAACACACACACACACACACACACACACACACACACACACACACACACACACACACACACACACACACACACACTCAAACCCCACAAAATAAAGGGACAGGCCACAAACTTAGAAGTGATTTATACATTGGAAAGTTGAAGATTTCATCACCTGATGGAGTCAGGGAATCAAACCCCACCCTCCCCTTCTTAAAGACTTAAGTTGGGTCATTTTGAAAATACCAAGTTAAAAAATCATTTAGAAAAGTTATGTAAGAAACTGTTGGCTGCTGAGGTCTTGTCCAGCTCTAAAATTCAGTATTCTGACCTAGACTGGAAGCCGTAGCAGTGGTTCTCAACCTTCCTAATGCTGCGACCCTTTAATACTCATGTGTGGGCATATCTGCATGTGGGCGGGCCCACCTGGAGGGGTTCCTAAGACCATCAGAAATATGTGTTTTCTGATGGTCTCAGGTGACCCCTGTGAAAGGGTTGTTTGACCCCCAAAGGCGTTGCGACCCACAGATTGAGAACCACTGCGAGTAGGGTATAGTTCAACTCAGTTCTCATGATGTTTTAGGTCATAGTCAGAGCTGGTGATCAGATGAGCTCTTTTCTCATTGGCAGAATTAAAGTTAGGAGGTGAGAGACAGAAAATGGGTCCAAAGACTCTAGGAAAGCAAATCCCATGCTTGCTTCCTAAATTCTGCGTTGGGTGGTACAGCTAGTACTTGGATGGCATTTCAAAAGTTTGCTAAGCCCTTTATATACTTATATACTTGTACTATGGGTAGGTGCTATTATCATCACCACTCTGAAGGTCAGAAAACTGAGGATCATAAAGGTTAAGTGATTTGCCCAGTCACTTAGCCAGCAGGTGTCTGAGGTGGGTTCTGAGCCTGGGCTTTCTGACTTCAAGTCAGTGCAGAATGTGCTTATCAAAGCTACTAGAACATAGGATCATAGGGTCCTCAGTTGCAAGGTAGAAGACCTCCCAGATCACTAGATCCAAACCCCTGGTTTTACAGATTGAGAAACTGAGAACAGGGAGCTTAAGTGCCATGTCCTGAGTCACGTTGCTAGTAAGTTTCTGAGGTGGAGTTTGAACCCAGCTTACCTAGGTTTAGAATCCAATGTCCTACCTGCTTTGAGAAGCTGAATCTAGTGGAAGAATTTGAATTCTCTTGTGGTGGATATCACCCCCTGGGAATGGCCTAGCTTTCAAATGGCTATATTTAGCCTGCCTGGTCATAACAAACAATTCTAGCAAAGAACTGGAAAACAAAATCACAAACAAAAAACCCAACCCTTTTGGTGCAGAAGAAGTCAAGGAGACCAACTGAAGAGATGACCAAGACTGGAACCCCAACGTTTGTGAAAAGGGTGCACTTAAAACCTATCAGTAGCAAATCTTTGACAAATCTTCCCAATGTTATTTTTTTTAAATTTAATTGACTTTTCTTTCTTATGTTTATTTTTAAACCGTCTCTCATTGTTTCAGGCTTTAGGGGCACACCCATGATGAACAGGTTTTCTATCTTTGGCTTCCCACTAGCATTTGGTGTCTAGAAAGGAAGATCCAGCTTAAGCTCAGATGGCCCCTGGAAACTGCAGAGTTGGGTTCCTTGGACTGGCCAGAAATGGTGAAGAGGCCTTTAATAACACTAATCTTCTGATTTTGGAGCAGGTCTCTAGATTAGGAGATTTTTACTGATCTATGTACGCTTTTTGACTGGGTGGAAGGGATTGTGTTTAGAACTGGGATTTCATCAGTGGATCAATTTAGGGAATTCCTGGCAATGGAAACTCCCTCCACTGATATACATAGGCAACTTAAAGTTTTAAAACTTTAAAAACTAAAATTTAAAGTATTAAAAACTGACCTGGGACCCTGAGAGGTTGTTGACTTGTCTGGGGACACACAGCTAGTCTGGGTCCTCCGTTTTTAGAGACTGGCCTCACCTTCTGTCCTCTGCATCATTGATGTCTGCAAAGAGAAAAAGGATGATGTTGAAGATGAAGTGGATAAAAGTGTCGATTAGGGAGGAGGAACATCTTCTGGCCATCACTTTTGGATTCCTGCCTTTGTATGTCCTTTTCTAGCAATTAGTCAGTGAAGCCTGTGAAAATAATTTATTTTCCCTGAGATTCCTCAGGCTTTTCATGAAGCAGATTGGATGAGGAAGCAGGAGACCTGAAGGTCTAGCTGTGGCTTGGCCATGAACTCCTCATATAGTATTAGGGGAGGTAAAAACCCCAGTGCCTCAGTGTCTTCATCTGTAAAGGGATCAGATTGAACTAATTAGGTGCCCTGAACCTTTTTTATGCAATGGACTTCTTTGACAGTCTGGTAAAGCCTATGGGTCCCTTCTCAAAATCAGGTTTTTAAAAGCATAAAATAAAAGTCAAAGGTTTATTAAAGAAACCAATTATGTTGAAATTCAGTTAGTATAATACTTTAAAAAATGTTTATAGTTAGAACAAAGTTAAGAATTGCTGGATGTATCTGTCACTAGATAAAACTAACTTTTTTGATGCTGTGAGATTATAACCCATTAAGGCTAACAGAAGTAGAAACTGGCAATGGTTCTGTTAAGCTACCAGAGACAAGACCCCATTCAGCAAGGCTCAAAAAAAATAATGAGTTAATGCAGTGTGAATAAAGGACTGAACTCCATTTCTGTGCTCTTGGCTTTATGTTAGAAACAAACCAAAATCTTATCCTAATGAGGTTAGACAATATGCCCTCAAAAGCCCTAAACTCAGATTGTATGAAAAAACAAAATTAATACCAGAAATGAGCCTGACAATTAAAAACTATTTATGCATTTCTAAGAAAGGGAGTGGGAGGGGTGGAGGAGTTTGAGGAGGACGGGGATGCCAAAATCTGGCTTATTCCGTTGCCTTTTTTTTTTAAATATGGTCCAAACATTTTTGGGTCTCTGCCATGGAACCACAGGCAATTCTATGGGCTGCACTGGAGCTTGGATGACTGACAAGACCAACTGTAAAGCAAGTGCTGTGTGTTTCCCTGTGCCTTGTATTTAACGGGAAATCAGAAGGCTAAATTTCCAATCAGTTGTTAAATGGCCCCAGATGTGCACCAAGGGCCAGGCAAGGATGAGTGTGAGTGGTGGAGGGGACCTAGAAAGCCAGCACCAGCAGCAGTGGCTAAAGAGTGAATTTATGCATCAGGCCAAGTACTAGGCCAGTGAGGTTCTGGTTTCAGAAACTGTGCTAAGAATAACTTTACAGGCTATTGGTGAGTCTCATCATGGCGGGTTAGGGGGAGGTTGGTTGAGTTAGGGAAGAGGAGAGGAACTCTTTCTGCGGCTGCCCTCTGTTGTTTCTCAATTAGAAGCCTAGAAATGATTTCTTCCTTTTGGATTTCTTCTTCCCTTTTGGCAATCATTTTACTTGCTGGGTTTAGAAATAATTTAAAACAAATATACCTTTTTTTTTTTGGAGGGCAATTGGGGTTAAGTGACTTGCTCAAGATCACATGGCTAGTTTTGTGTTAAGTGTCTGAGGCCAGATTTGAACTCAGATCCGCCTTACTCCAGGGCTGATGCTCTATCCACTGTGCCACCTAGCTGCCCCAACCTGTTTTTATTTAAAACATGCAGCAAGGTCTGCATGGTGGTTTATTTAGAGGTTCAAGTCTATGGGTTTTGTAGCTCAACAACATTATCATAGAATCATAGACCTAGCAATGGCAGACACTGTAGAGGCCATCTATTCTGACCCATCCATTTTATAGATGAGGAAATTGATACCCAGAAGTTAAGTGACTAGTCCAGGGTCATATAGTATCATAAAATATTCTATCTAAAGTTGGAAGCAACCTCAGAAACCATCTTTGTAAAGCACCTTGTAAACCTGAAAGTTCTTTTTATAAATGCTAGCTATTTTAAATTAGTTATTAACCATTCCAACCCTCTTAACTTCCTAGATGAGTTGAGACCAAGAGATATTAAGTCACTTGCCCTGGGTCACCCAGAATCATGGAGTTAGAGACATAGTCTCTTAGTAGTCTTACACACAGTAGGTGCTTAATCAATGTTTATTGATTGATTAAGGCAGAAGAGACCTCAGAGGTCAGCCAGTCCAACCCTGCCATGTCCATCACTACTGACCTTTTTAGCGTTCTTGTTGAGTCTCAAAGCACTATCTCATTTGCTCCTCCTAATAACCCTGTAAGGTAAGGACCAGTGTTATCAACATCGTTTTTATGTTGCCTTTATTTCCCCAAGTATATCTCTCCTTTTCTTTCCCAGAAAGCTGTGTCTTATAACCAATGATAAAAAAAGAAAGGGAGGAAGAAGAGCTCACCAAAAGTAATCAGTTCGTCAGCCAAATTAGCCGGTTTATTATTGTTCTCACCTGAATACTTGGTTCCTGCAAAGCAGATGGGGAAGTACTTTCTTTTATCTCCTTCAGTCCAAGTTTGATCATCATAATCACACAGCATTCAGCCTCTTTTTTTCATTCTTTTCATTTACATTACTTGGTCTTTGGCTTTTCTGGTTTTGGTGACCTCCCTTTGCATTGGTTCATATGCGTTGGTCCTCTGACTCCTAATCTAGAAACCTTCCACAGTTTAAAAAAAAAAGATCACCCAATGACTGGCTGGGTTGGTCCTCAGATGCTTATATTCTAGGCTTTCCTGGAGACAGTGCTCCCTGGGTGTGCTTTTCAAGAACCTTTTATGCCATTGTGAGGCATTTCTGTAAGTCTTTAATCAGATGTCCCATCTGGGGTGGTCACATTTATCTTCTTTCTGTCCTGTCTCCCCTCTACCCCTTCCATTTTAACTTCCCGTTACCATCATCAGAAAGACTATTGTTAGAACATGAAATTTGTGGAGAGTTAGAATGATTCCCCCCAACACACACAAACAAAAAACCTCTTGAAGGGGAGCCCAGAGAAGATATCTGAGCATATGGACCCTTTAAAAACCTGGCAAACCAGTCTTGCTTTCTACTTAACCAGGAGCCAGTCCCCATAAAAATCCAAGGTGTCTGGATGCTCTGATTTGGGTTTTGACAGATCAGTGTTTTCACTGTGTAAGTTTCCTTTGGAAAGCAAACTTAATGACTGTGCATTTTGAGATTCGTTGTTTTCTGTGTCTCCAATGGGCTGATGACTCAGGGTCCCTTATGTTGTTTTGGCACCATACATTGTTATTTTGGAGGACACTTATCTGGTGGTTTTAGTGGCTTGTTCTTAAGAGTCTTAATGCTTAGGGACCGCATCCTTGGATGAATCAGGGTCCATCAAAGACCATATTTTAGAGGAGGGAATCACTGACCCTTCTGTGTTGAAAGAACTCTACCAGGCATCTGTGTATCATTTAACTCACTGGAATAAGTTACTTTATCCACTGCTAATATCCTTTTACTTGGAAGGATCTCAAACTGTGGATCAACAGTTTATATACAGGCCACCCCCTTCTCTGTAACTTCTAGCCTCCAAGATTTGCTTAGCACACTGAGTTTGAGTGATCACAGTCACAAAGCCAGTATGTGTCAGAAGAGAGATTTGAACTGAGGGCCTCCTGGGAAACTTATTCTCATAGAAGTATTTTAAAAATATAGACATAGGGGCAGCTAGGTGGTGCACTGAATAGAGCACTGGCCCTGGAGTCAGGAGGACCTGAGTTCAAATCTGGCCTCAGACATTTAACACTTGCTAGCTGTGTAGCCTTGGGCAAGTCACTTAACCCCAATCACCCTGCCTTTCCCCCTCCAAAAAGATATGTGTGTGTGTGTATGTACATATATATGTATGTATATATATGTATATATATTTGTAATATAAGCTAATTCATTTACACCAATGAGGCTTAAAATGTGCATGCCATGTTTCATGCAGGTTGTGGTTCCCTGGGTTCACTGAAGTCATTTGGGACCTCACTGAACATATCCAGGGCATTTTGAGGTGGCTGCGTGGTCGCCATGTCTGTTGTGGCCTTTTGATGGGAACTGAGATGAGCATGCAAGGAGGCCAGTGGCCGATGTAGGGGAGTTAACCCAACTGCCTGTAGGAGTGCCGTGTGTCTGTTTCAGAGCCTCAGGCACGGCTGTCCCTGGTGAGGACCCCCAGAAGCATCCTGGGGGTATCCTTAACAGGACTCTCATGACGGCTGGGCTCAAGGATATTCTCCATTTCAGAATGTTGTGACCATTCTCTTCAGTTACTGTTTGTTCCTTTTCAGTCGTGACCCCATTTGAGGTTTTCTTGGCAAAGATACTAGAGCAGTTTGTCGTTTCTTTCTCCAACTCTTTTTAAAGATGAGGAAACTGAGGTAATTAGGGTGAAATGACTGGCCCAGGGTCACCCAGCTACTAAGTGTCTGAGGCCAGATTTGAGCTCAGGAAGATGAGTCTTTCTGACTCCAGGCCTGGCACCGTACCCACTGCACCGTGCTGGGTGAGCCTAATTCTGCTCCCTTGGGCTCCCACGCCCACCAGCCACTTTTCCCACTCAATCAATTCACCAACCAGCTTTTGTTAAGCTGATTGATATAATAGTATAATAGGAGAATAATACAGTGTATTTTTATTTATAATTTATGATATACTAGATGCTGTGCTAAGTCCTTTACAGATATTATCCCATTAGACACTCATAACAGCAACTGCAACCTTGAGAAGTGGGTCCTATTTATCCCTTTTTTACAGTTGAGTAAGTTGAGGCAGACAGTGGTTAAGTGATCATGCTGGGGTCACACAGCTAGTAAGTGTCTGAGACTTGCTTGAAACTCAGGTCTTTTTGAGCCCAAGCCGAGAGCTCTGCACCATGGCATGACATGGATGCCCCCATAAGACAGCTTGAATACAGCAGATCCATCTTTAACTCTGAGATCTTGGGTTAGTCTTAACCTCTCAATCTCAGCTTCCTTATCTGTAAATATGTGATCGCAATGAACCAGTAGATTGTTGGACATTGACAAGGTGGAGAAATAATCCATTGAACCTTCCCCAACTTTACTTTCCTCATCTGTAAAATGAAAGAGTTGGACTTAGTGGTCTCCAGGCTCTCCTCTCCCTTTGAATTTTTGATCCTAGATAAGATAAGACAAATTTAGGAGTGTGGGGGGCTGGCTTCATAAAAGATGTGAGGGTGGCCAGCCACTCCTCTTTGGAAAATGCCTCCTTAGAAATCCAGTCGTCCTTCGTTGGTTTGCCAACCTTTAGGGCCAGAATTCCTCTTTCCAGTGGAGTTGGTGAGATAGGGGGCTTCTTTCTCCCTCCCCTCTTTCCTCTTGTCCTCCCCCACTCCTGCCCCCTCTGGTAACTTTTCTGTGGGAGATTAGAGGAGTGTGCTCCCTCGTGCTGGCCCCGTTTCAGGGCCTTCCATGTTTATTTTCTGAGGGCAGCATCTCAGCCCTCTCCTTTAGCATGGGTAAGTATGGAGGGTGATGTAGCCTTTCCAGGGAGCCCTGATTCTCAGACTCTTGTCATTTCTGTCATGTCAAAAATCAAAATTCAGCGTAGTAGTAAGTCACCTAGGTTTTGTGGGAAACAAGGGAGCTCTTGACTGTTTTATGGAGAGAAAGAAGGTCTGAGGACCTCGACTATAAAGGGGATTTCTGTTTGGTGGAAATGTGGTTTGCAAGTATCTTAATTGCATGGACCAGTGAATGTTAATGATATCATAGAACTACAGCTGGAAGGAGCATGGAGGCCGTCTGGGTAACACACTGGGCCTGGAGTCAGGAAGATCTGAGTTCAAATCCAGCCCCAGTCCCTTACTAGCCTTGTGAACCTGGACCAGTCATTTAACCTTTGTCGGCTTCAGATCCCTCAACGATAACATGGGGATAAATAATAGTGCCTGCCTTCCAGGGGTTGTGAAGATTGAATGAGGTGATAATTATAAAGCATTTAACACAGTTCCTGGCATATGATGTTTAATGAATGCTCCTTCCTCCCTCCCTCCTTCTCTCCTTCCCTCCTTTTCTTCTTTCATTCCTTCCTTCCTTCTTCCTTCCTTCCTTCTTTCCTTCTTTCTTTCCTCCCTCTCTTCCTTCCTTCCTCCCTCCCTCTTTCTTTCCTTCTTTTCCTTCCTTCATCCCTCCTTCCCTCCCTCTCTCCCTCCCTCTTAACCTCCCTCCTTCCTCCCGCCCTCTCTTCCTCCTTCCTTCCTTCCTTCATTCCCTCCCTCCCTCATTCCTTCTTCCCTCCTTCCTTCCTTCCTTTCAGTCCAACCTCCTACTCTTAGAAATCAGGACCTGGAGGGCCAGCAAGCGGGCAGAGTGACTCATCAGAAACAAAGCAGCACAGGACCATCAGGTCTTACCGTTTTTCCTCTGGGTGAGCCAAGGGGTTAAATGACTTGCTTAAGGTGATAAGGCAGTTAGGATTTGAACCCACACCCTTTGATTCCAGAGCCCTTTCTGCTGTACCTAACAGATGCACAGCCCCGTGTGTGATAAATGTGGGTTTGTGGGCATGGGCGTTGTTATTTCTTTAAGGCAATAAGCTTTAAGTAGTTACTCATTTATTAATTTTTGCTTCTTTTGGCCTGAGTCCTGTTGGCTGGCAATGGCAGCCGTGGCCCTGCTTGCATTTCACACCCTGTGGGGTGGGGAGAGAGGAAACAGGGAGGACTGAGTATTCGGAGCGATTGTGTAGGGAACACGTTGTCATAGCCTTACAGAATTCAAGTCGCAGCCCACATGGGAGATAAATATTGTAATGCTGTTCCAATGCTTTCTCCTACATTCTTTTGGGGTTTTTTCGCCTGGTCCTTACCCTTGTACCCAACAATGCATTTCACACATAATCCACTTGTTACCCTTCTCTGTGGGGCTGTGAGCGGTCCAGTCTGCCACAGACCCTTCTCTAACTGGGTTTGGATCGAAAACCCTGCTCGGCTTTACTGGGAGGAATTGACTTGGAAAAACTCTTGGCACAGAAGACTTTTTTTTGGTGGTGGTGGTGGGGGACAGAACTGTGGGTTCTCCTTTTGTGGGATTTCTTTTCCATGTTTTTCCTTTTTTCCTTTTTCCTATGCAGTATTTGGAGTGAAGGACAGGATCAGTGAGTATGTGTGAGCCAGGGGTCTGAAGGGAAAGAGGAAAGGAAGAAGAGAAGGTTTGAGGGGTGGTCAGAGGCCCGAGGGATGATCCCAATAGTGCAAAGACTCAGTGTTCACCAAGGTAAAACTCATGTCACTGGGCAAAGTTGGGTGTATAAGATAGCATGCCCTCCCAAGAAGCTCGAACCTGGGCCTCTGGCAGGAACTCAAATGATAACTCAGCCTCCAGTGAGACCCTGGCAGGATTCCACGGGTGGAGTGTGGAGTATGTGTGTGAGTGTGCACGTGTATGTATATATGCATGTGTGTGTGTAAACGTGTGTGTGTGACTGAATCATTCTTGGAACAGATTCACCTGTGAGACTCAAGCAGGCTTTTCTCTCCCATCAGGGATGTAGAGATTTTCTAGTTTTACAAAAGCCCATTTCTTTTAAACATTCAAGGGAATGATCCCATCCAGATCTTGGCCAGAGTTTTCCTACGTGACCTTTTGTGTTCCTTTGTACAGGGTAGAGAACAAGATACTTATCACGCTTTTTTTCTTTTTAGGTGTCTTACTATTATTACTGTAAACACAGCACTTACAACAAACAGCATCAATCCAATCAATCATTGAACATGAAATAAAGTGGAGGAGGGGAGAGGATGAATATCTAATAGAAATCCTCCTAAATTTTAAAGCATGGTTATCTTAACCAGTTAGAATGGGGCAGGGAAGCAAAGGGATATTGTTGCATATATACATACATATATATATATATATATTTTTTTTTTTTTGGAGGGGGAAGGTAGGGCAACTGGGGTTAAGTGACTTGCCCAAGGTCACATGGCTAGTTTTTTTGTGTGCGTGTGTTAAATGTCTGAGGCTGGATTTGAACTCAGATCCTCCTGACTCCAGGGTTGGTACTCTATTCACTATGCCACCTAGCCACCCCTGTTGCATATATTTAAACAAAATAAAATCAACCAAATGTTTCGCAGAGTTCACTGATAACTGTTGCCTTGATACTGTGGAAAAAGGTCAGGCTTTGGAGTTAGGACCTGAGTTCAAATCTTGGCTCTGTTATTTTCTGTCAGTGTGGCCTTGGTGAAGGCAATTTCTCCTTGTTTTTCCTCATCTGTAAAATAAAGTTCATATTACATGACCTCAAGGGCCCCTTCCTCCTCTAAATTCTTGATTCTGACTCTTGGTCATGGGCTATGGGCTGGGGATTCCTTCTTCTTCATTGACTTAAGTTGGGAGCCTTTGCTTCATGACTAGATTCCATGTTGGTGAGTGAACATGATTGTTTCCACACTTCCTCATTTTGGGCCTTGGTGAGGATTTAGAATCACCCCAGTTTCCATTGTTAATCCACAAGGATTTTGAGAATAGGCATTGTGAGGGGCAGGGCCATCACGGTCCTCCTACCTCCCTGCTGATGAACCCAGACAGGGAGGAAGTTAAAAGTGAAAGAGTTTAATTAAAATCACTGAACATTTTAATGCCCACTACATGCAAGCCTTTGAACTGATTGTTGGAGATATAAAGACAGAACAGACCCTACCCTCATGCGGCATACATTCTTTTGGACATTTACACTGGTAAGTAAAGACGGGGCAATCTGAGAAGGGTAAGAGTCCTCACCATCCAGCATAGGCTCCATGGGGAAGGTGTAACCTGAGCAAAGTCTTAAAGGAAGCTGGGGATGCTAGGAGGTGGAGATTAGTAAGGAGGCCATTCCAGGGTTGGGGGGCATAGAACAGACATGGAATGCTGCGTTCAGTATGTAACTAGAAGGGCAGTTTGGCTATAGAACATAAGAATCAGTGACTTAATTGAAATAAATCTGGAAAGGTAGACAGGAGCCAAGTTATGGAGGGCTGTAAATGCCAGGCTTGTATTTTACCTTAGAGGTAATAGGGAGCCTCTGAAGGTTTTTGAGGAAGAGAGTGACCTTGATGGCACCATACTGGCAGCTTTGTGGATGAGAAGGGAGAAACTTGAATCTGGGATACCAGTTTAGGAAGGAAAGAAATGATGAGGGCCTGAACCAAGATAGTGGGAGGGTAGATGACAATGCACAGAGATTGTTGGTCAAAAAATAGGCTGTCATAATCCTAAGAAAGGCACCCTCTCCAGTTTTGGAAAGTAGCAACTATCCCTGTCAACCAAAACTCATCTCAGTGTTCAGAGATCCAGCTTTAAGTTGAAAAGAATCTGTCCCCGGAGTTGAGGGTTAATGTTTGAAGACAGGTGTGGAAACAAAAGTGCTGGTTGCCTCTTTGGTGGGTTGGTTTTTTTTATTCTCTTTTGGAAGAGTTACCTGGATCTGATCCATGAAAAATAGCAAACTTGGCTCTCCTTGCTGAACTTCTAGTTCTAGTAATAAAACTCCCTGTCCTGGCAGATAGAGTAATGTTCTGCTCTTAAAAAAAATATTTAGCAGTAGCATAACCAGTATTTTAAAGACCCACTTTGTACATGGTTAAAGTGACAGGAAGCATAGCATAGAGGGGGCATTCCTGAGGCGTCCCCAGAAATGGTTGCTGGATTGGTTAACCATGGAATGCATGACTCTACTATCTTTTCTTCAATGTAATCTCTTGCTAAGATTGAGAGATACTTGGCTTTTTGAGTTAGAGTTATTCCCACTGGAATATATTAGTCATATCACAGAATGTCAGGGTATGAAGTTTTAATTAGGGAAGAAGAAAACTCCATGGGTTTTGGAGGAAAGGAAAGCAGTGAGTCTTGAAACATGTTTAGTCACTGATGTTTTTAGGTGGAGGTATTAGATGAGAAATTGTATTGAGAAGCCAAACATGGTGTAGTTACAATTAGCAAGCTTGATCCTACAGATGAGTTGAGAATGTTCCTCCCTCCTTTCATTGAAGAGGTGAGAGACTAGAGGTGGGCAATATCGCATGACTTGTATCCACCATATTGGCTTTGCTGAATGGTTCATTGGGTAATGGGTGAGGGGAGAGGGAAGTATATGAGAGGGAAGTGTATTTTTAGAAATGAAGGTGATACAAAAACAAAAGGCACTAATTAAATATTAATAGAAAAGAAATCATGTTGAGTTTTAAAGTCCGACTAAAAGATCATTTCTTAGTGGAGGGAATGAGGGATTTTAGTCATTGGAATAGGGAAGCTGTGGAAATTCCTACCCTTACACTCTTCAGAAACAGAATCCATTTTCCTTTGTAAGTGAAGGTTAAAGATCCTTCCCTCCCTCTTGTTTTCCCCAAAATGAGGTCTTCAGGTTGAATAAATGTCCTTCTAGAATCAAAGATAGTAAGATCAGAATAGCTCATCACAGGAGCTAGAGGGAATCCTAGAGATTGGACAAGTGCAGCTAGGAAGCGTCTGGGAGAGCATCTAAGCTTTCCTGACTCCATGTCCTAGGGGCAGCTAGGTGGTGGTAAGGATAGAGTGCCAGGCCTGGAGTCAGGAAGGCTTCTCTTCCTGAGTTCAAATCCAGCCTCAGATACTTACTAGGTAGGTGACCCTAAGCAAATCACTTAACCCTGGTTGCTTCAGTTTCCTCATCTGCAAAATGAGCTGGTGAAGAAAATGGCAAACCACTCCAGTATCTCTGCCAAGAAGATCCCAAATGGGGTCACCAAGAGTCAGACACACTGAACGACAACCACAATTGTGACTTGGGTTGTCCTTATTTCCCTCTCATCAGTTCAAACAAATCTTCCAAGTTTCTCTGAATTCCTTGTAGTTCCCATTTCTTTCTGAACGATATTACTCGGTCATATTTGTGTGCCGTAATTTTCTCCCCAGACTGCTGGCGTGCACCCACTTTGTTGTTCTGGGTTCCCTGCGTCCGGGACGTGGGTTCTCATGAATGCTTTGGTCTGTATTGCGCGGGATGCATTTGTTGTTTGGTTGATTCATTGACTGAAACGATTCCTGCTGCGTGTTGTTGTTCGGGGCGTCAATCACGTCTGACTCTTCCTGACTCCATTTTGGGGTTTTCTTGGCAAAGATGCTGGAGTGGTTTGCTGTTTTCTTCTCCAGCTCATTTTATGGATGAGGAAAACAAGGCAAACAGGGTTAAGCGACTTACCCAGGGTCACATAGTTAGTAACTATCTGAGGCTGGATTTGAACTCGGGAAGATGAGTCTTCCTGATTCTAAGCTGAAGTGGTCTATACACTGTGCTACCTCGTTGCCCTGCTTCTGTCACATAGTAGGTCCTTTAAAATGAATAACGAATAGAATTGAATGAATTAAACAAGGGGGGCAAGAGAAGGCGGGTGTCTAAAGGAGAAGGAAATATAAACCAATCAAACAGAAATTTTCTATTAATCTGTAGCAAGGGATGCTTTATTGGCCTTGGAAAATCCCCTTTGTCTCCTCTAGAGCAGTGGTTCTCAACCTTCCTAATGTCCTGACCCTTTAAGACTCATATGTGGGCACATCTGCATGTGAGTGGACCTGCCTGGAGATGGACAGAGAAGCCGTGTCTCAGTTCCTAAGACCATTGAAAATATGTGTTTCCTGATGGTCTGAGGCAACTCCATTCGACCCCCAAAGGGGTTGCAACCCACAGGTTGAGAACTGCTGCTCTGGAGTCAACTTGAGGGATGGCAGTCACTTGATTTCCAGATATCTGGAGGCTGGGCATTTTAATCTCTTTATTGCCTTTTAGCACAAGGGTGATATTGAGATCCACATGACTTAGACCTCACAGTGGAGTGAGCTGGCTTTTGTTTCTCTTTCATTTCTCAGGTTGTTGATGTTGTGGGAACCCCCAGTGTGGCAGCTGCCTCCACTGGTGCAGACTGGCAACATCTTTAACTAAATCATCTTTAAGAATCTTAGAGAGTTGCCAGGAGGCCACCAAGAAGGAAATGACTGGTCCAGGATCCTGTAGCCATCAATACCAGAGGCAAGGACCCCCCATGATCAGTCCTTGATCTACTATAACAGGTTGCCTTTCAGTTACTGAGTACTCCCTGAAATCCCTCAAAGAATCAGGTATCCCATTGGGCACCTAGCTTTTAAATAAACTGGGGGTGCCTTGCTTTAGTTGTCCCCTCCCCCCATTTATATCTCTGTTTACACGTTCTGGTTCTTGCCTTCAAACGTGCACTAATGGGATTTATGCCATATTCCACATCGAAGACATTTACTCTTGGTACATATATTTTAAAACAAAAGTGTTTTATGGTTCACTCATGAATGAGAACACATGAGGCAGATCATCCAGAGGTTAAACAGATGTTACCCTAAATACAGAACGTGATTTTGGCAGCAGAATAAAGGATTCCTGGGTCCTTGTGTTTTCCTAGGTGACAGGTTTGCTAAAAATGACTCTGAGGAGCAAGTGCCTTTCAGTGGAGAGAGGCCTAGCTGAGTTCCTGCATATTGCAGGGTGGGAAATGCTGGTTGCTATTATTAAAGCATGATGTGGAGGGCAAAAGGATGGAGAAGCAGAATTGCAGGCCCTTGTTTTGGGGCATTTCTGGGGAGCCTCAGGCTTTTCAAAATAGAGTATGATCTAAGTAGCTTTCGCTGGTTTTCCTACATCAATGGCTTTCGGAAAGCCAGGGATTAGCTCCCTCTGGGCTGGGCTGATGTGATGCCTGGCAAGTGTTGTAAAGTAAGTTATTAGCCAGAGTTTATGTGCAGTGTTGTAAAACCTGGGCCCCAAAGTTCGCATCCCAGACAGGGGGAACCCCCCACTGACCTTTCAGACCTCCAGTGTGGAAGGACCTCTTTGTTTCGTTTTGGTATTTTTTGGAGCAGGGAAAGAATTGGTGTCCCACTAACAGACATAATTAGTGGTCTTTTTACCTGGGGTAAAACCAGAGCCTTCTGCTGGCAGAAATTTCTCCCCCATGACCCCTAGGACAGTTGAATTGAGTGGTGGGGCCTGGGGGTGGTGGTCACCTGTGGCCCCCATCAATGTCTAGGGGCATAGCCCCCAATGCTTTGTGATGGGCCAGCTCAGCCCCAACCCTTCATTCTCAAGGCCACCAGACCTCTTCAGACTGTGCTCACTTCTTGTCTGAACAGCTGCTGCTGTCTCCTGATTGATCTCTGCACCTTCAGCCTCTCCTCATCTCTAATCTGCCCTCTATACAGCTGCCAAACCACTTCTCCTAAAACATTTCACTGCTGAAGATTGATTGGCTTCAGCTTAAAGTACCGCACTGTCTGGCCACAGCCCATCGGTCCAGGCTAATCGCCCAGGATTCTCCTGCATGAACTCTGCTTTCCCAGCTGCTCCTGACACTGGACACTTCATCTTCTGGCTGTGCACGGGCTGGTTCCCCTATCTGAAGTGCCCTCCCACCCACCTCCACCTTGCTCCCTTCCAGGCTCAGCTTTGAGGCCACCTCTTACCTGAGGGCTAGTCCCGCCATCCCTCCCTGCTCCAGCTGGACTGGCCAGCCAGATCACTTTGTGGTTCCCTGTCTGGACATCATGAGAAAACTGGACCCCACCCCTTGACCCTCCAGAGATTTTGGCCTTGCCTTGCTCAGATATCTCCAGCCAGGCCCTGGGCTTGTATCGTCCACTTTCCTCCCTGCCTCCTCCCTGGGCCTTCTGGGAGGTCTTCCATGAGAGAGGCTGCAGCTCTCCGAGTGCAAGGACAGACCAGGATGCTTTCATTTAAACCCGATGCTTAGCCGTGTTTGACGCATGGGAACCCTTTAATAAGTACTCCATGTTCCTATCGCGTGACTCCCCATTAGTAGGATGTGAGCTCCCAAGGGACATTAGCTAGCCTCGTAGACAGGGTGCTGGACGACCCCGGGGGACAAACCACTGAGCCTCTCAGCCTCAGCTTCCCCATCTGTAAAGTGTTGATAACTACAGCCCTTACCTCCCAGGGTTCCTGTGAGGATCAAACGGGATCATACTGATTTAAGATTCATCAAGTGCTTCGCAGACTGTAAAGTGCTCTGTCAAAGCTAGCGATTGTTTTTAGTGTCATTATTAACAGCATTTCTGTGTTATGATGATACGCTATAAATGTTAGCCATCGTTAGCATTATTGATTAGCACGTATATATTCTATGATACTATAGAAATGTTAGCCTTTATAAAACTGTGACTATTAGCACAATTAATATATTACATGATTAATATATTATTAATAATAGCTAGCACTTCTATAGTATCATAGTATATATGAATAGGTACTACATATTATACTCTATTATGCAGCATTATATATTAATAGTAGCATTCATGTGATATTATAGTATATATGGATATATTATTGTATGTTATGCAAGACTACATATTAATAATAGCTAGCACTTATATAGTATTATCACCGTACGTATGAATATATACTACATATTGTGTGGTATATTGTGTAATTCTATATATTATTAGACGGTATTAGAGTGCATATTAATATATGGTATTTTATACCACATATTATATAGCGTTATACAGTAATAGCATCAAGCACTTATATAGTATCATTATGTATGATTATTGTATTATTTTTTAAATAATGGTTTTTGTCTTTGTTTTCCTAGCACCTGCTTTTGCATAGTTCCTGGCATCTGGCAGATGTGTGTGCCTGTGTAAATGATGGCTGAATGAATGAATTGACAACAACATTAGGCCACTTCTTTGTGTGTGAAGATCTATGCTTTGTACAAAATCGATAAATCTGGGTCAGAACAGATCCAGCCTAAATGAGGGATTTTAAAATTGCCTTTGTAAAGTCAGCAGAGGGTTCATGAATCACCCAGAGAGTTTTATTCGGATCATTTTAATAGCCTCTTGACTTCATTATCTGGGGGAATGTGGGGGGCCTTTCAAAGTCAGATCTGTCATCATTCTGTGTGCTGCTATGAAAAATGCAATGGGGTAGAAATCTTTGGGACTTTTGACTTTGCTCCTTATCTCCCTACTTGAGAAAGAGCTCACACAAGAGGCCGGAGCCCCTGGGTTTTTCCCAGAGGTGGAGGAAGGAAGGAAGCCTCCTGGAGTTGGACCCAGGGTGATGGGAGTAAGTCTTACCTTTGTGAAAAATCTACCTCTTTTGCTCGGATGCTGTTGGCCGGGGCTCACTAGCCTGCTCTTCTTCTGTCAAAAACATTTTCAGAATTTGTTTTCCTTTGCTGTGAGGCAGTTGGACTTATGGGATTCTGTGTATATATGTTGCTCTTCTGTTTTCGTCCCCTTCAGGAAGGTGTACACATTACAGCTTCATTTCCAGTTTTAAAAAAGTGTTTATAGTTTGACAGTGGAGTGTGGGGGGGGTGTATGTGTGTGCATTTGTGTGCATTCATGCATGTGTCTTTGTGTGTGTATGTATGTATGTGTGTTTCTACAGTGGACCGTGTATTTGGGGCTGGGAATCAGCTTTTGGTTTTTGTCCTGCGAAGGGCCAGACCTGGAAAAACTGGGCACAGGAGAATTTTGGGGAAGATGTTATAGGGGTTTGGGAATATTTGTTTGGGAACGTGTGGAGGGGTGGACATCCCCTGTACTTGGATTGCTTTCCCATCAGCGCTTTGGAAGAGGTAGGAGATCTTTGGCAGAGTGTGTGGATGGGCTTTCTGGTCTGGAACTCAGGTGGGTCCTGATTGGAGCTTTACTTCATGTAGACAGAGGGTAGTTAGTTGGTTAGTCAAATCACCGAGCATTCGTTAGGCACCTACTGTGTGTTAGCCATTTTGCTAGGGGCTGGGAATATAAAGACGCTCACATTACCTCATTTGACCTTCCCAAAGAATATCTCATAAGTTAGATAGGTGTAGTTCATAATTATGCCCATTTTACAGATGTGGAAACTGAGTCTCTGAATAGTGAAATACGTACCTATTTATCTATATATTGTCTTCTCCTTTAGAGTTTCAGATTTTTGAGGACAAAGACAGAGTTTTTTCCCAGTTTTTTAACCTTTTTTCCCCCCTATTCCCAGTCTTTAGCACAAATACCCAACATGTAATAAATGCTGAGTAAAGGCTTGTTGATTGACTTGTTCAAGTTCATAAAGCCTTGTAGACAAATGGCAGATCCAGGATTTGAAACCAGTTCTTCTGATTTTAATTCAGGTGTCGTTTTCCCCCTGTGCTACTACATACTATCTCTAAAGGATAATGATGGATTCACATTATTTGGGAACTACTTTTTTGTCTCTGGACAAAGAGTTCTGTAAAAGGGAGTGTGACATCCTGAATATTTTGTGGTTTTGCCATTATCTGGGGCCAAGAGATATTTGAAGTAATTGTCTTTCTTTGCGACCTGCTAAATAAATGTTAAAACTTGTATGGCTTAAAGAGATAGTATTGACTATAAATGTCCATCAGTTGTGGCTGCTAAAGAGTGATAAGAAGGAGAGCATGGGGTCAGCCAGAAGGCCTCCTCTTAGAGCATACCTGTTGCTTAGTGAATTCTCTGAGGAATCCTGGACTGGTTCTTGGAGGTTCAGGGTTGGAAACTCAGTTTTGTCCATTTGCCCAAGAGCAATTAATCTCTTAGGGCTGGACAAACTCCAAAGAGACTAAGGCATAAAACAGAATTCCAAGTTATTCATTTGAAATGGGAACCATATTTGTGAGTGCCCCAATCCTGATGGTTGCCTCTTAAGATGCTAAATTTTATGTTAGAAAGTTGTTTTGTAAGCCCAAAATAAGAGCAAAGGAGGGAACTGGATGTTCTTTAGGAATATTTCCACCCTCACAGTGGTAACCTACTAAGTTCCCTTTCTTCATTTTAGAAGGATTTTTTTTGTCTAGGTAACTCAAACCAGTCACTAGGTTCAGAATCCCCAGTGCTGTGGACCATGATGGGCAGACACTGACACATTCTCTTTTTGGTACATTGTCTACACAGCTGTCATATTGACAGGCCACATTTAAATGTCTTGCTCCTTCCCTCTTTTCCATGCATTTAATATCTCCTTTCCTCTTCCCTTCCTCCCTTTCTTCCTCTTCTTGCCCTTCTTCTTCCTCTTCCTTCTCCCCCTCAGCCTAAGTACCTTCTCTTCCCAGTGCCTGGAATGCTCTCCCTCCTCATTACCATCTCTTGCTCCATTCAAGGCTTGGCTCAGGTACCATTTCTAGGAGCAGAGATCTAGACCTGGGAAGGACCTCAGAGCTTTCTAGTCCAATCCCTTCATTTTTACAGATGAAGAAACTGAAGTCCGGGGTCCTGTGGCTAAGTATGTATCAGAGGAAGGATTTGAACTCAGATTCTCTGATTCCAGAGACCAGGGGTCTTTTCACTGAACCACACTGTCCATTATGCCTTAAAATGTTGCCTCTGTGTGGGGGCAGGGACTGACTCTTTAACTGTCTTTGTATGGTGATTATAAAAAGTAAGTTTTTTTGATTATTTGACTGATTGAATTCTGTTTCCTTTAGGTGTCAGAAGGTTCTGTGGTCCGGTTGCCAGAAGGAAACTTCTCCCTATCAGCAAAAACAGAGGAAAGAAGCTTTCCCCATGGAAATGTTCATTTGTTGCAATGGGCACAGAAGGAATATGGTGCAGTCACCTCTTTTACTGAACTCAAGATGTCAAAGAATATTTACATCAAAGTGGGTGAAGGTGAGTTGACTTGGCCAATGAGAACCCATCAGTTAAAAATGGCAGCCGGTTTGAGTTTTCTTTACTGGGACTAGGACCATGGAGAGAATTTCTCAGAGCCCAGGATCCATATCTCAGATAAGATGATATATGTAGAGGGCTTTGCAAGCTTAAAATGCTATGTAAACTTTATTCATTATTTTTATAACTATCATTTCACAGAATCCCAATAGCCTATTTCAGAATTTTCACTTGTGTAGAAGGTTTAGTTTGGTGACTCTAGGGTTAGCATGCAAGTTCTAGAGTTAGGAAGACCTGAATTCAAATTGTGATTCATATACTTATTAGCTGTGTGACCCTGGTCAAGTCACTTAACTTTTCTCTGCCTCAATTTCCTTGTCTTTTAAATGAGGGAGTTGTACTTGATTGTCCTTGAAAGTCCCTTCCAGATGAAAGTCTGTGATCTGGTTATCCATAAGAAAGCAAGGACTCCCCACCCACCCACCCAAATCCACTGAATTTGTTGCCATATTGCCTTGAAAACTGGTCCTGAATGTGTGTGTGTGTTTCTCTATGGCAGCGGTTCTTAACCTGTGGGTCGTGACCTCTTTGGGGGTTGAACAACCCTTTCACAGTG
Organism: Pseudochirops cupreus; assembly: GCA_028627135.1. Lineage (NCBI taxonomy): Eukaryota > Metazoa > Chordata > Mammalia > Diprotodontia > Pseudocheiridae > Pseudochirops > Pseudochirops cupreus. Next base: position 31,151,078 of record CM053584.1, read on the forward strand.
GTCACAGGGGTCACCTAAGACCATAAGAAAACACATATTTCTGATGGTCTTAGGAACCAAGACATGGCTCCTCTATCCCTCTCCAGGTGGGTCCACCTACAGGCCCTAAAGGGTCGTGGCATTAGGAAGGTTGAGAACCACTGCTGTATGGGGTAATTTCAGTGACCACAAAGGCTATAAGACTAAAAGAAATTATGAATCTGGAACGACTCCTAGAACAAATACCCAAATTAGCTGAGCCATGTTATCATAGGATTGTTGCTGTTGAGTCATTTCAGTCCTATCCCAAATCTCTTTGGCAAACTGAGTCAGGTGACTTGCCCAGGGTCACACAGTAAGTAAGTATCTGAAGCTGGATTTGAAGGCAGGTTCTCCTGAAGGGCTGATGCTTTATTTACTTCACCACCTAAATGATCAGGCTTAAGTAATTTAAGGGCCAAAAGGAAGCTAGGGCTTAGGTAAGCAAGAATTTTAACAGGAATTGAGAATATTCCCCTGTATATTTCCTAAAATACTCTTTCTTCAGCTCAGTTTTTTTCCTTTCTGTTGCCACCAGGTACATCCAGAATTCTTTCTGTATCATTAAGTGTGCATGACTTGGAGAAAGTGGGAATGTGAGATTTATGGGCTGCTCAAAAATTTCTTCAGGGCTGACACAGGCAATGTAAGACATAGTTTCTCTCTCTCTCTGTCTCTCTCTTCTCTCTCTCTCTCCTTCCCTCTCTCTCTCCCTCTCTCTCTGTCTGTCTGTCTCTGTCTCTGTCTCTCTGTCTCTCTGCCTCCCACAAGCTGGCATGCATCCTAGATTTTGGGAAAGTAGATTTCGAAGGGTCATGAGGAAGTGTCTCATGGAGTAAAGTGTTTCAGAGGAAGTCAGCAAGCATTTATTAAATGCCTACTGTGTGCCAGCCACTGTGCTAAGCACTGGGCATGAAAAGATTGGCAAATGACAGTCCCTAGTCTCAAGGAGACCAGTGTTGAATGAGGGAGACCGCACTCAGGCAGCTAGGTACAGCCGAGTTGTACAAAGCTACATTAGGGACAGCTCCAGAAGGGAGGTACTGAGATGAAGGCTTCTTTCAGAAGGTTTTACAATCTTCGAGACCTGAAGGAAGCCAGGGAAACCTGGGTCCTGGAATTGAAGATGAGGAGGGAGAGTATTCCAGACACAGAATGGGATAGGAGATGGTCAGGAGCGAAATTCCTCCTCCAATGAGGAAGAAAAAGGAGATTTGTCTGAAGCAACCAGTGTAGGTGCCCAGGAAACCCAGCAACCAAGAATCGTATAGGCCAGGACAGGGAGAATGTATAGAAGATGCTATTGCAGTTCTACACAAGGAGTGTCAGGGCTTCTGAAGCTGAGAACGAGCCGAGGCGGGTGAGGGAAAGTTAAGGAAGCCCTAGAACAACAAGAGTGTTGTTGGTGTTTGGCTTGGGAGGAAAAGAGTGATCAGTTGCTTTGCTTGGGATGGGTGGGACAATGATAACCTGGAGCCAAAATTTCTTGCATCCTTGTTCCTTCTGTTTTCCTGATTGCCTGTAGAAATGATGAATCCGGAGTTGGTGCCCCATATAGGTACTAAGAGGGCTCTAGCTTCTGTGGATGGAGTCAAGTCACCTGGCCCAGGTGAATCACATCTGCTCTGGAAAGATCTGGCAGCTCCCTACTATCTTTGTTTTGACTGTACTATACTGGAGTGTCTTTCACAGATCATGGAAGATGGGATTGCTACTGGAAGATTAGAGGGAGGCAAATTTCCCGATTTTCAGAAAAAGGGAAGGGCCCAAGGCAGGGGTGGAGAACCTGTAGACTTGAGGCCACATGTGACCCTCTAGGTCCTCAAGTGTGGCCCTCAGTCAAACCCCACCCTTGGCCCAATCGGCAGGAGGCACTGAGAAGATATGAGTTTCAGAGGTGATTTGATATTGTAGGAAGTTGAGTTTCTGGAGATGATAGTAAAGTCCAGGTGAACAGCCCGGTGAGAAATTTCCCAGTTGGGAGAACTTAGACAGACAGAAGTTAAATGAGTTGTCTGGGATCATCCAGCTAAGAAGAGCTTGAGGAGGGATTTGAATCCAGCTCTTTCTGGCTCCGGGCCCAGAGCTCTAGACACTGTGCCACCTCGCTGATAGGTGGTGCAATCAGGGGATTGGGCTGAATTTATTAATAAGACAAAATTTTAAAATAGACATAAATGTAAAGCCTTATGTTTGGATACGAAAAGTCATTTTTCACAAGTGCAGGATGGAAGAGGTATGTTTAGATGACTGGACTGTGTGAAAGAGAATTTGGCGAGCACTTATTAATGCTAGTTCTGAAGGAGGATCTGGAGGTTTTAGGGGACTACAAGCTTAGTTAGCATATGAATTAGTCCCTTCCCTCCCCGAAAAAACTTCTATTGGGATCTTGGGTTACATTAACAGGGGCATAGTTTCTAGGAATGAACAAGTGCTTAGTACGGGTCATGCACACAGTAGGCGCTTCATAGATGTTTATTGATTGGTTGAATGAAATGATGTTCCCACTGTCTTCTGCCACTGTCAGACCATATCTGTAGAGTTCAGTTTGGGGCATCACAGTTGAAGACCAAGATAGCTAGATGGCATCCAGAATGGTGAAGGGCTTGGAGCCCTCCTGGCATGCCATCTTCCACAATTGATGGGAATTTAAGCTCTTGGAGAACAAGTACTAGCTTGCTTAATTTTGTTTGTGTCCCTGGTGCTTAACCCAGTACCTGGGACCTAACAGATGATTAACAAATGCCTCATACATAATAAGTGCCTTGGTCAGTGCTTTCATACATTTGTTCAGTCTGATCCAATTCAGTAAAAAATTGCCTACTGGATGCCAGATATATGCTGGATTTCAACCTGGGGTCCACAAGGTCTGTGGATCAATTTCAGGGCATCTGTGAACTTGGATGAGGAAAACAATTACATCATTTGGCATCTTTCAATTATTTAAAAAACATTTTTAATTATTTAAAATATTTTTCAAATATTTTATTGGTGGTTTTTTTTCATCTCTGTTATTTCCTCTCTCCTCCAAGAGAATCTTTTCTTTTTAACAAATAAATACAGTCAAGATAATAAGTCGACACATTGAGCTTGTCTTAAGATGTGTGTCTTAGCAGCATGGCAGAGTGGATTGGGTTTACTCATCTTGGACGCAGGATGACCTGGGTTCAGATCCTGCCTCGGGTGCTTACTCTGGGTACCACAACATGCTCACCTCTCTATACCTCAGACTCCTCATCTTAAAATGAGGCAGTTAAAGGTCTTTTCCAGCTCTAAACTATAATGCTATGGCTTCTCCGCCCAGAGGCTGGAAGCAAACTTCTTGGTGTTTCTTCTGAGGTCTTCACTGATCGATGCATTGATAGGAGCTCTGAAGGTTGCTCGGCCATCCTGTGTGTGTTTACTTATCAGTTCTTGTCCTTTCCTTTCCTATTACCTGCTTCCACCCTATAATTCAAACCCTTATTATCACGCCTTTAGGCAATAACAAGAAAAAGGGGGATAATGGATAGATTAAGATTATAGAGGGTAGGGGAAGAGAGGAAGTGGGAAGAGAGCCATAACTAGGGTGGGGCAATCAGAGCATTGACCCAGGGCCCTGAAATTTGAGGGTATCTTAGAAAGAATTGGACTTTACAACTGGTTAGTAAGAATAATGAATTAAAATGGAAAGCCACCAGAGATTACCCCACATGTCTTCCCAGATGGTCCTTGCCCTGCTCACTTATACCTTCACTGCTACCACAGCCTCTCCAGCAATCATCCCACACTGTCTAAGACAGCGGTTCTCAACCTTTGGGTCGCGACCACTTTGGGGGTCGAACAGCCCTGTCAAAGGGGTCGCCTAAGACCATCAGAAAACATATATTTCCAGTAGTCTTAAGAACCAAGACACCGCTCCTCTATCCCTCTCCAGGTGGGTCTGCCCACATGCAGATGCGCACACATATGAGTATTAAAGGGTCGTGGCATTAGGAAGGTTGAGAACCACTGATCTAAGAGAATTTGATCTGATGGTATGTTTTCTGACACTTGCCCTGGTATAACATTGCCAGTTACAGCTTTGGAAGGGCAGGGCAGGAGAAACAGTGGCCTAATCAGTAATAAAGCTTTCTGGTCACTGTAATGCCATTAAACTTGGAATAAAAGGTAACTTGTGATTTTATGTGATAGTAAGATTTCAGTTAAATATTTATAACTGCAGAAAAACCTTCAGGTCTTTTTATATTAGTGGTGTTTGTTTCATGGACACTTACATTATTAGAGAAAGAGCTAGTGTTTTGCCTTGATAAGAGATTGCCTGTTTCAATCTCCTTGCTTTGGAGAGGGATGGAAATAAGCCATGACTTAATTATGAAAGTCTATTGTTCTAAAAACCTCTTTCATCATACTTTTGGTCAAGTTAGGATAGGGTATAATTAGAGCCAAGAATAGCTCCCTGGAAATAATAAAAAGATTGGGACAGATGCTGCCCGGCAGCCAGGGGAGTGTGTAAGAAGTAGGCTGGCATAGGTCCTTTGTGGCCAGGTGCCTCTCTCTGGGCTAGGATCCATGCTGGGATGCTTAGATGGAGCCAGCATTGTTCACACCGCTCCGGACCACCAGTCTTTTTTTTTTTTTTGGTAGGGGGAGGGAAGCCTTGGGCTACATAAAAATGCAACAGAGATAAAGGAATTGTACTAAAATATCACTCAGCCTACACATAAAAGCTGGATGCCTGGCAGAGTAGAATTTAGTGAGATGTGGGATTTCAGACCAGGGCTGGATCAGATGGGTAGGTGTGAGTCATTGAAGGTCACCTCGATGCAGGACATTGATCAAGGGGGTGGAAGAGGAAGATCTCTTGCACAGAAAATGAAAATCTTGGGTGTTAATCCTCCGTAGAGTTTGTATAATATGCCCCCTCTGGAAAGCCTAAAGCTTAAAGCACACACAGATTGGGGTTGTTCGTCCCATAAGTGGAAAGCTAAGAACTTGAAACATGTCCTCCCTGGTAAATGGAGAAACAGGAACACTGGAGGTGTTCCAATCTTATCTCTTAGATATCTACCTTTTAAGATTCCAAAGCACTTTAAATGATGTTGCTGATAATAATTAGCATTAATTATTATAAATTAATTACTAGTTATTATGGTTCCTCCGAGGTATGTGCTAAGTGCTTTCCAAATATTGTCTCATTTAATTCTATCAACAGCCCTGGGAGGCAGGTGCTATTATCATCCTCTTTTTACAGTTGGGGAAACTGAGGTAAACAAGTTAAGTGACTTGCTTAAGTTCCCACATTATTTATCATGTTTAACCCATACGACAACCCCCTGAAGTAGGGGCTATTATTATCCCATTTTACAAATGAAGAAACCAAGGCTGAAGGTAGTTGTCATTAATCTAGGTTCCTATAGCTAGTGAGTATCTGAGGCAGGATTCAAACTCAGATCTTCCCGACTCCATCCAACTCTCTATCCTGGTGGTATGCCACATACAATGGAAGTGCAAAGCTGGGCAAATCAACCTCCCAGTGCCCCAGCAGATGCCCCTTGGCATAGGTAGAGGGCGATTTCCTGGTGGAAATTCCCAGTACCAATGAAATCACAGCTCTGCCTGATCCTTTCCTCCTCTCCAAATAAAAGTCAGAAATTAAGTCATTTAAAATTAAATAATTAAGTGGCCAAGGTCATGAGTCCAGGAAAAAGAAGAAGGAAGGAGAAGTTGGCTTCCACTTGACTTTCTTAGTTCCCTATTTACCTTTCTTTCCTCTTTTGTTCTACCTAGTACCTAGGTAGTTCTAAGTATGTAGATGTTACCTAGAACTGCTGTTGTACAAAGCGAGCCAGGATGTGGGAAACAGAGGGAGTCGGAGTCATGGTCTTTGCCACGACAGATTTGGGCACCGAGTCCACAGCTCAGTGTCTTCGTTTGAACCCTGACTCAGACAATCATTAGCTGTGTGACCCTGGGCAGGTACTTCAGCTTTCTGAGACTCAGTTTCCTCATCTGTAAAATGAAGGATTGGGCTCCATGACTTTTCAGATTCCTCCATCTCTAAATCTGTGCTCTTATGATCTTATGATTGATAGCATGACCTGACTCTACCATTTTGTCCCTTAAACCATGGTACCAGGTGGTGGTAAGTCCTAAATCTATTGGGAGTCAGGAGACCAGGGGTTCATGCCCAGCTTGGCTACTCAATTGTCTCTGTGACCTTCACCCAGCAATTTCTCCTAGTGTTTGGCATTAGTATAAAGAGTATTAGACAGGATGCATGGTTCTAAGAATAACAGCCAACATTTATGTGCTGTTTTCACACGGACAAAGTACTTTCTGTATTCATTATCTCATTTGAGCCTCAAAATAGCCGCACAATGGCTGTGAACTTGGTGCTGTCAGAATTATTTTCATTGCCATTTACAGTTGGAGAAACTGAGTCACAGAGGCAGCAAAGACTTTGCCTAAGGTGATACAATTGGCAAATGTTGGAGACAGAATGAAAACCCAGCTCCCAGCCCACTTCACTTTATTATATTGCTTTTTTCCCCCAGCTGTGTGATATTGGACAAGTCACTTTAGTTTCTTTATTTGTAAACTTGAGGAGGTTGGATCAGATGGATAATTTCCCTTTCAGGGCTACGTCCTCTGTTTTTGATGAACTTTCTGAGCCTCAGTTTTCCAGTCTGTAAAATGTAAGGTTCAAACTTGACCCCAGCCTTGTCCATCTCTAACATAATATTATTGAATGGCCTGAAGCCTCTTGCCAGCCCTTTTCCTAAAATACATGCCAGCACGTGGCTGGTTTCACCCCAACCTGCCAGGTTCTACCCGGGAATTCCCCTTTTGTGTTTTCTTTTCTACTTGGCACCTGTGGTCACTTTCAGTGCCAGCCAAGAGGAGGGTCATTCAGAAAAAGAAACACACACCGCACCCCATCGGCCCATTCTCCTTGCAGCAACAGTGGCCCCAGGACTTAAGCCTCAGCACCAGCAGTGTTAAAACAGCTTCTTAGAACTGATAAATAGAAGTATGTAGAGAATGATTTTGCATACATACACACATACATACATATAGATTGATAGATATAGATCTATATCTATTTGTGTCTAATGGTAGCCATCTCTAGGGCAGTGGGGGAGAGAAGAAGAAAAAGAAAAAAATTTACATGATAATTTTGTTGTATATTTGAAAGGAATAGCAAGTTATACCCAGTAGATTTGTAGTTTCATGTACAATCATCTTTTTTTAAATCGTGCCGTATTATGAAAATGCTTGTTTTATTCCATAAATTAAAAATAAAATTTTAAAAAATTAAATTAATTTAATTCAATAGACCCCCCCCCCCAAAAAAGAGCTTAGGTCCTTGGTGCAGATGAACCCCACAGGGACCAGGACAAAATCAAGGTCCCTTTAGTAAGAGATCAATGGCCCCAGAACAGAATTCTGAAGGCCAGCTAGTCAAAGCTGTTCCAGCATGGCAATTTCCTCGACATCAGGGGTTCTTAAGCCGGGCTCCACAGACTTCCCCAAGGGTAGATTTCAGAAGGCATGGGTACTTGGATGGGGAAGGGGAGATATCTCTTTACTTTTGCTCATCACCACCTGAAAATGCACATTTCCTGCAATTATTAAGACAAGCAGCAAACCAGGATTCTGAGAAGGGGTTCCTAGGCTTCACCAGACTATCAGAGGGGTCCAGGACACAAAATGGGCAGTAACTGCAGTGGTTGGTCACCCAGCCTTTGCCCAAAGACCTTCAGTGACTGGGATAAGGGGAGAGTTCTTAGATACGTCAGATGGCTAGGGAGAGCTTTCATGCATTGATCCAAAACCTTCCTGTTTGCAAAACCTCCCTCATTATTTTGACATCTACCCTCTGGGGCCAACCCAGACAGTCTAATCCAGCGGTTTTCAACCTGTGGGTCGCAATCCCTTTGGGGGTCGAACGACCCTTTCACAGGGGTCACAGGGGTCGCCTAAGACCATCAGAAAACACATATTTCCTATAGTTTTAGGAACCAAGACATCACTCCTCTCTGTCCGTCTCCAGGCGGGTCCTCCCACATTCAGATATGCCCATATACAAGTATTAAAGGGTCGCGGCATTAGGAAGGTTGAGAACCACTGGATCCCTCTTCCATATGTAGCCCTTGGAATACTTGAAGACAGCTGTGTCTCCTACAACATCTTCAGGTGAATAAATTCCCCAGATAGTGAGGCAACTACTTGGCTCCCTCAATGGCTGGAGCATTGGACCTGGAGTCAAGAAGTCCTGAGTTCAAATTTGGCCTTACTTACTGGCTGTGTGACCCTGGGCAAATCAATTAACTGCTCTCTCTCTCAGTTTCCTAATCTGTCAAATGGGGATCATAATAGCACCTACCTCCCAGGGTTGTGGTGAAGAGATTTGTAAACCTTCAACCCTCTCTGTCTCCCTCCCTCTAAAACACCCACATAGATGTGTAGATATATAGATAAAATATACATACATACATGTGTAGATATATTATACATATTTATATAAATATATTTACCTTATACTAATTATAATTAATTTAATATTAATTTGAATATAAGTCTATTAATTCTAATGTTTATATATTTATAAATTATATATAATATAGCTACACCATTATTATTTTTCCTTGCTGATCCTCATGTGTCATGATCTCCAGGCCTTTCACTGTGCCGGTGGCTTTTCTCTGGACACCCTGGGCTTAGTTTTCTCTTTCTTAAAGCATGGCCACCAGAAGTGTACATCATGCTCCAGCTGTGGTCTGAACAAAGCCCAAGTTGTAAGCTTGGTGACCACCTCCCTCCCCCTACCTCAGAGACAGCTTGTATGTTCCAGCCCAGCCGAGGCTTAGCCCACAACCCCAGCTCTAAAGTCCAGCCATCGGGATGCAGGCATGAGCACTGGTATCTTGGGACTGATACAGTCCCAGTCGTGAATAACTAAGCTGGCTTTCCTGGAAACCTGGGGACCTGATAGCTCTGCCTGGTAAAGAGATAAGACTCAGGCCAGTGCCAAAGGAGGCATTTGGCATTTATCTCGCTGTTGACCGCTTGATTTCAGGTAACTATAAATTAGAGCCATAAGTGTTGAGTGTTGGTAAGCCAAGTATCTCCACAGGATGAAAGAAAACTCATCACTCCTGTTAGGGACCCCTAATAGAGAACTGACATTTGACAGTCCCAATTCCTAAGCCACATATGTAGTCATCACGATAATATTTAATGTCCATGTTTGAAAAAAAGTGTGATACAGGAGATAGAATTTGAGGCATGTAATCCAGGAGATCTGGGTTCAGGTCCTACCTCTAGTTGTGTGCAATTAATCTCTCTACACAGGGGAAAGATGAGGATCATCAGGATCCCTGTGGTACGTTTTAATAAATAATCTGTGAAGCCCATTGGGTGGAAGACTAGTTGGCCCAGTGATGGAGCCTAGGACTTGGAGTCAGAGGAAGACCTGAGTTTGAATTTGACCTCAGATATTCCCTAGCTGAGTGCCCCTGGGCAAGTCATTATACCTCCCTCTACTCACTTTCCCCATTTGTAGAATGTGGATAATAATTAGTTAATACAAGTACTTTGTAAAACTTAAAGTGCTCTATAAATGCTAGTTATTATTATTAATTGTGGAAGGATTATTGTAAAAATGTGGCTTCTATTGTTGGGGAGGCAGATTTTTTCAGGTTATCTTGTTAAGTAAATCACCATCCAAAAATTGTGCAAGAGATGCGGAGAGGCAGAGTGCTAGACTTGGGCTCAGGCAGACCTGGGTTCAAATCTTGCTTCAGACTTGCCTAGCTGGGTGACCTTGGGCAGGTCACTTACTCTCTGTCTGCCAATTAGGATGATGATACCCGCTGATCTCCCAGGGTTGTTGGGAGGCTAAAATGAAATCATATTTGAAAAGCACTTTGCCAGCATTAAACTTCTGTGTATGTGTGACCTGTGAGCAGCAGCAGCAGCAGCAGCAGCAGCAGCAACAGTCTTCATTGCTATTAATTCATCCAAGAGAACTGTGACCAAAAAAGAGAGCAGGAGATGCAAATCCCTCTGGTATTTAAAGAGAGGGGCAAGTGATGGACAGGAGGGAACCACAATGAGTCTTCTCAATTTATGTTTGCAAAACACTTCAATAGAAGTGCCCTGGGGGGGAAACTGATTGCCTAGAGAATCTGACTGAGAGGGTATCAGATAGTTGTTGTTCAGTCGCTTCTGTTGTGTCTGGCTCTTTGTGACCCCATGTGGGATTTTCTTGGCAAAGATACTGGAGTGGTGTGCCCATCTCCTTCTCTGACTCATTTTACAGATGAGGAAACTGAGGCAAACAGGGTTAAGTGACTTGTCTAGGGTCACACAGCTAGTAAGCATCTGAGGCTGGATTTCAACTCAGGAAGATGAGTCTTCCTGATTCCAGGCCCCACACAGCCCCATCCACTAGGCCATCTAGGTGCTCATCAGATAGGGGGAATTCATCGAATAATACCCAGACCTATTGAGCCTTATCTTAGTGTTCTTACTTAGCAGACCTTGGGAATAGAGATTGTTACATTCATTTAATAACTGCTTGTTGACTGATTGATTAAGATAATGGTGTCCAGACTTTTGATTTCAACAGAGAGTTTAAAATCAGTTCACCAAATGGGATGGGCTAGGACACCATTTTCCGTGTCCTAATGAGAGGTGAGATGAGCAGATGGAGAAAGAGACCAGGGATGGGGAGCTTTCCAGGGGAGATTTTAGGAGTATTGGGAGCTCTCACATTGGGCAGGCAAGAGAAAACACTCCCATCGGAGAGTCCAGAAAACCATAAAGAGCCCTTTTTTGTTACCTCGGGGCCCCTGAGCAACTGCTTGGGTGTGGACTGCCTCTTTGGGACTTACACCTGCCTGCCTGTGTGTGCAAGCCGAACTGGGGAACCTCTTTCGAGTTGTTTCTTCCATGGTTTACATAAAACCTCTATTCCTTCATTTAAAAAGAGGGGGATTAAAGGAGGGGCCCAGATAGTAGTACTCAAGTAAATTATGCTGGCAGGAGGGAAGCCACGAGTGTGCCACAGTCCTCTGAAATAAAAGGAGCCTTCTCTGAATGTGCTATTTTGCATATCAAAAAATAACACTAAATCAGGGAAAGTTACCCCAGGTCCTTCAGTGCCTGCTTTGCAAGGGGCAAACCAGCGGGGAGGAAGGAACTGGCAGGAAGCATTTAGTAGAAAGTGGAGATAGGAGAAATCTGGGCGATGTGATGCAGGCAGGACGCAGTCACAAAAAGCATCCCTAGGCAATGAATAAAAACCCAAGATCCACTAGGTAGGGACTAAAAGCCCCAATTTCTGAAAAGCAGCAGATTTGATGGTAGTTTCTCTGTGGATAGCACAGTGCTCTGCACAGAGTAGATCTTCTTAACAAATGTTTTTTGATTGACTTACTCTGGATTGCCCTTATCTTATTCAGTTTTTGAGAGTTGTAAATGATCTCAACAGCTATGGAGGGAAGTGTGTGTGTGTGTGTGTGTGTGTGTGTGTGTGTGTGTGTGTGTGTGTGTGTGTGTGTGTGTGTGTGTGGTGTACTTCTAACAAAGAGGGAAAAAATTAGAACTAGATCTCAGGAGGTTAAATAATTTTTTTGGGGGGGTAGACAAAATTTTATTTATAAAACTCATCATTTTAATCCTGCACCATACAGGTATATTCATTTTAATTCAACAACCATTTATTCAGAGCCTTCTGTTTGCTAGGCACTGGAGATGCAAATCCCAAAATTAAACACTCCCTGCCCTCAAGGGGTTTATATTCTACTGGAGAGGATATGGCATATAATAATGTTGATGTTCAGTCATTTTCAGTCATTTCCAACTCTCCATGAACCGCATTTTAGGTTTTCTTGGTAGAGATACTGGAGAGGTTTGCCCTTTCCTTCTCCAGCTCATTTTACAGATGAGGAAACTGAGGCAGACAGAGTTAAGTGACTTGCCCAGGGTCACACAGTTAGGAAGTATCTGAGATAGGGTTCAGACTTAGATCTCCCTGACTCCACGTCTGGCACTCAATCCACTGCATCACCTAGCTGTCTCTGCCTAATCCATACCTGAAACAGAATCTCCTATAAAATATATGTAGCAGAGTCAGCTCGGTGGCACAGTGGATAGAGTACTGGCCCAGAGTCAGGAGGACCTGAATTCAAATCTGGCCTCAGACACTTATTTTCTATGTAATCCTGGGCAAATCACATTAACCTGGTTGCTTCCCAAATAAAATAAAATATATGTAGCAAACGGTTACCCAAGCCTTGACTTGAACAGCCCTTGGGTGAGGTGGCCCATTCCCTTATAGAACAATCCTTATTGTTAAGGGAGTATTTCCTGGTCTTCAGCCTCAACTCACGTCTTAGGAACATCTATCAACTGCTCCTGATTCTACTCTCTGGGGTCCCTCCACCACATGACAGCCCTTCAAATACCATCCCTAGTAGCTACTTCCACCCAGCCTTACATACAGTGGTTCCAAAAGTGAAGGGGTGATTCAAAGCTGCCTTTTTTCATAGATTGCTAGAACTGACTGAGACCTTAGAGACCAAACCATCCAATCCCCTCATCTTACAGATGAAGGAACCAGGGTGGTGAGCAGTGCCCTGAGCTGCCCGAGGGCCCAGAGCTCTACAGGCAGAGCTGGAATTCAGACTCACATCCCAGCCCTACAGCTGGTGCTTTACCCACAGTATCACACTGCAGGGCATGGAAGACACAAGACATGTTGAGACTTTCTGAATGTTTAAAGTCCTCATCCTTGCTACTGCCTTCAAGCTAAAGGGGGTGTGGATTAGCTGCTGGTACCATGATGTAGGATGCTGCAGTGCACCAATGGCCCAGCTAACTGCATTTTTTTAGTTGAATGAATGTCATTTCTTATTGGTCTTTATCATCGATCTATCCCTTTCTTTCCCAAAGTCAATAATCTTTAGGGCCTCTGGATGAACTGGTGTCATTAGAAATGGAAGGTCCCCCATTTTATAGTTCTAGAGAAATGAAGAGATTTGCCCAATGTCCCCAAGTCAGTGGCAGGCCCTGGATTCAAGCCCAGGTCCTCTGGCTTTACATCTGGGTCCTTTCCTGCTCTACCACATTCACCCTCTTGCATCCAGGCAGGGCTGCACCCATCTCATGTAAATGTACACGTGTATGAGGCTCCATGCACATGTTAATCTTATTCCAGCATGTGCCATCCCAATATGATTTTCCATCTTGTGATCCCCTGGGAGGCCTTGGCAGTATCACAGCTCATCTGGCAGGGCTTAGAACAGATGTTAGCTGGGGCGGTGATGGTGACGGGGTGGGGCTCTCTCAGACTCCCTGAGCTGTCACGACTCTATGTTTGTTGCAAGGAGGGAATCTTCTTATAGAAGAAATCTGAGTAAGGAGCCCCAAGGGCCATTTTTTTATGAGTTTGAAAGGAGGGCCTCCCAGACTGGTCCAGTCATGCCTGTGTGGTACAGGGGCCTTGAGTCACCGTGGGGCTGTGTGCTCCACATACTTTGATACCTAGAAATAGAGTAACTAGAGAATGAAAGAATTTGCTTAAACATGGGCTGCAGGCCTGAGTCTTCACAGCTTGAGGGAGGCTGCAGACTTGGGTTCTGGTTTCCCTTAAGCATTTCTCTCTTTTTCAGTAGGAGAGGGGCCGGAGTGTCTTTAATTAGGACTGATTCATTGCCCTTTCTGACCAAAGCTTGTTGTATCTAGAATGCCCTCAATGCCTCACTCCTAGCTACCTCCCTTCCTCCAACAGCTACTCTCAATTTCTGTTTGAACATTTAATCAGCTGAATCAAAATCATATCCACCAAAATGCCACATACACATCTTCAGCTTTTTCAGTGAAATTTTCAAACACTGTAACCATGTATGGTTTTTTTTTTTCTAGATGCAGGATTTGGGCTTTCCTACTTGTCTAGATCAACACTTTGGGAAGAGAACAAGGAAACTCTGTACCCTGACTTTTCTTGATACTAGGGCTTGTCAGAGCATGGTTTCATTAGGGTTTTTCTTGAAGTTAGTTTTGGGATCCCTATTATAGAGTGGGAAAGGACCTAATTTTATGAATTAGGAAATCAAGGCCCAGAAAAGATCAGTTTGCCTCAAATCATAAAGATAGTGCCTACCACATAATAGGCATTAAATAAATGTTTACTGACTGACAAACCTGCAAAGCTGGAATTAGAACCCAGCTCCTCTGACCCCCAGTCTAATATCCTTCCCAAAGTCAATTCCATTAATGGGTGAACACGATCTTCCTTTGTTGTTGTGGCTCGGTGGTTTTTTAGTCAGGTCTGATTATTTGTGACTACATTTGGGATCTTCTTGGCAAAGATATTGGAATGGTTTGCCACTTCCTTCTCCAGCTCATTTCAGAGAGGTAAATGATTAAGTGACTTGCCCAAGGTAGCACAACTAGCAAGTGTCTGAGGCCAAGGTAAGTCTTCCTGACTCCACCCAGACCTAGCACTATGCACTATGGTGCCTCCTAGCTGCCTCTACTCTGTCCCCATTTGCTTTTGTGGTCAGATACTTCAGTATTTTACTCATTACTATCTTAGAGTCCCTTGACCTAGAAATATTTACCAGTTCATTTTTTCTATGCCTAGCCAAAACCTCCCCCAAAACAATCCCAGAACAGCGACCCAGCCTGTCCCTTGGAAAGCCTTGTCTGTGAGTTTTGGATGCAGCAGAGTCACTTGAACCTGACTTTTCTTCACTTTCATTTCAGATCAAGTTTTTCCTCCCACTTGCAACATCGAGAAGAATTTTCTGTCCCTCAATTATCTGGCAGGATATCTTCAACCGAAGATGGCAGAGGGCTGTATAATGTCCAGCCTGCCTCATGGCCAGGAAGTGCACATAATAGAACTCATCACACCCAACTCAAATCCCTACAGGTAAGCAACTGATCTGTTCCTTTATCTGATTTTTAATTTCCCAGACAAGTTTGATGGGCGTCTTTTGTGTTTCCATTTTTGCCTGGTCTGCTCATTCCTCTTGGGATTCCAGGTACCTTAAAGGCTCAGATTGGCTCCACCTCCTCTATTAGACCTTTCTCTGCCTCCCTATCCCCAAGATCCTCCTTCACCCCAAATTACCTTGTATTGGCTTATCAGTGTACATGTTGTGTCCATCTAGGATAGCTTAGATCAGCGATTCTTAACCTGTGGGTCGCAACCCCTTTGGGGGTCAAATGATCCTTTCACAGGGGTCGCCTAAGACCATCAGAAAACGCGTATTTCCAATGGTCTTAGGAGCCGAGACACCGCTCCTCTATCGGTCTCCAGGTGAGTCCTCCCACATGCAGATACACCCACATACAAGTATTAAAGGGTTGCGCATTAGGAAGGTTGAGAACCACTGGCTTAGATGGTTCTAAACCTGGTATCCATGAACTTGGGTGGTTTTAAAAGTTTTTTAATTTAAAAAATGTTAATAACTTTAGTAGAATTTGTTTTCTTTTTAATCCTCTGTTTTATTTTATGCATTTAAAAACATGATTTGGAGGAGGGTTTGGTAGGTTTCACCAAACTCCTCAAGTGGGATCTATGACACAAAAAAACCCATTAAGCTTCTCTGCTCAAGGAGAATATAAAATCCTTGAGAGCAGAAGCTATTTCTTTTTTGTCTTAATATCCCTTAATCAAGGAGGGGTTCCGTGCATGCGGCAGATGTTTAATAAATGCTTCTTAAATAATTTGAGATTATACCATACTTGCCTCTGTATTCCTTTACCTGCACTGGGACTATGACCTCTCTTTCAAGAACTCTTAAGGAATTTTTTAGAAGAGATGAAATATATCCATTCTGTCTTGATCTTAAATCTAATTTAGACCAGAAGCTAGGAATTAAGAATTTGGAATATTTTATTATAAAGTGATTTTAAATGAAATATTAAGAAGTGTTGTCTGTGTTGAAAAGCCATTCTTTCTTCCATATAATTCCATTCCTGTCAGTTCAACAAGCGTTTATTAACAGTCTCTTATGTGTCAGGGACTGGGTACAGAGATAAGTATGAAACAATCCTTGCCTTCATTCTACTACTAGAGGAAAAAATTGTACAAAGATAAATAAATCTGAAACATACAAGTATGAAACCATCCCTGCCTTTGGGGAGCTGACATTCTACTACTAGAAGAAAAAAAATGTACAAAGATTTGTAACATACAGAATGAAAGCAGAGGGGTGTGTGGTGTGTATGTGTGTGTGTGTGCGCATGCATACTTGTGTGCTTGTGTGTTTGCATATGCACTTGTACACATTTGGATGAAGACTAACTGGGGAAATCAGGAAAGAGCTCTGTAAAAGATGGCGTCTGAGTTGGCTTTGAAGGAAGCTAAGGACTCTGAGAGGTGGAGGTGTGGAAACAGATTGTCTCAAGTAAAATAGTGAATGGGAAATCCAGTAGGAATGGCAAGAAAAGACATGAGGCAAATGCCTCTGGACATTAAACTAAATTCAGATTTATGGTGTGCTTTGTAAAGCTTTTCAAGATTTACAGTGAATAACACCAGGATGGCCATAACAATTTTCCTCTTAAATATGTATTTTCACGTATCTAAAAAGTCCTGATTCTTTTCTTTTTTCACGACATTCTTAGAAATCTGGACAGTGTTCATCTCTTTCCCAGCAAACACTTGGACTGAACATCTGTTTTCTTTATTTTAGTAACTGTATATGCAGATGCTTTGGAAAGTTGGTGCAGAGAAAGTTTTGTAGGATATGAAAATGTCGTAAGCAAAAATTGCACAAGGGAACACAACTCTCTCCATGTCTTTTTTGCTTGTTTTATTGTGTTGATGAATCCCCTTGGTCGCCATAACCCCCTGCCCTATTCTGGCTTTATCATCCTTGTAAACAAGATGCCTAGTTTGCAAAAAAAAAATAGTAATTCCCCTTTAATCAGCAAACTTTCATGGTTTGCTCCCATCTTTTTCAAATATAGTGGCATTAAATGACCTCTCTTAAAAAAAAAAGAGGGAAAAATGGCTAGTTATCAACGGGCATGTATTTCTGTTGTTACGTAAAATCACTTTTGTGTGTGTAAAATAACAATCTGTTTTGTACATGCTGCTTTCCCTGGGATCTGCTCCAGTGTCTTAATCAGCTGGCCAGACACTGGAAGCTGGGAGTATTGGAAAGAGGTCGATGGCTGCAGATTTCTGGCTTTGGGGTCCTAACTTAGTCTTTGTCTTCGTTTTCTGCATGTAGCTCTTTCCAGGTGGACATCGTAATTGACATTAGACCATTTCGAAAGGAACCTGAGGTGGTCAAACATCTTGTCCTCATCTTGAAATGCAAGAAGGCTGTCAATTGGGTGATCAAATCCTACGATGTCAAGGGAAGCCTTAAAGTGATTGTAAGTTGAAGGGGAATGTTTCTATACAGAGGGTGGGGTGTGGGATCAGGGATACTGTTTGTCAACTGTCCAACAATGTATTATGAGTTGAAAACTCTGAGTCCTTGTAGTATTTTGTTCCTTTTTGGCCTGCTCTCTGAATCACAGTTGAATGAGTTGGGATGTGTAATCTAGTGTAGAGGAGATTTAGCAGGACCAAGGATGAACCTTGGTCTCAAGCGATGGGTAGAAGTTACAAAGAGGAAATTTTAGGCTTGATGCCAGTAAAAACTTCCTGACAATGAATGTTCTCTGAAAGTAGAATGAATTACCTCAAGATACGATGGCCTCTCCTTCCATGGAGGTCTTCCTGCAAAGGCTGGATGGGACCACTCACTTGTAGGCTGGGTTGAATGGGGAATTCTCTTTCAGGTATGGGTTGGACTCCATGGCCACTGAGGTAGGTCCCTTTCTGATCTCAGATTTTGTGATTATTTCTCTAAGATTATTCAGAAATAAGGCATTTTCTTTCACCCAACAAAATAATAGACTCTCAAGCCACTCACTAGCCAGTTTGGATCCATGATTGTTCATGACTCATAATTGTGACTTAGGGTCATCGTTTCAGAACTGGAGAGGAAATAATACTGAAGTCGAGAGAGCTTAAAATACTTGCCCAGAGTAAAGTGCTTGTATGTTTCAGGCAGGATTCAAATTCAGATTTCCCTCATCTCCCTCTAGGATTATTTATTACCTCTAGGATCAAATATAAAATCTTCGGGGTTGCGTTGAAAGCTTTTCACAGCCTAGCTTTCACCTGGGTCCTGGAAAGGTTCCAGCCTTCTTCCTGTGTCCTCCAAGATCCAACTTCCCTGGCCTCCTTGTGGTTCTTAACAGAGGAGACTCCATCTTCCAACTCCGTGCATTTATGACAACTCTTCCCCATGCCTAAAATACCCTCCTTCTTCACCCTTTCTTCCTTAGGATTTAGCCCTAATTTTACCTTCTCCAGAAGGCCTCGCCTCTTCCACATAGCTGGTAATACCTTCCGCTTTCAGATTAACTGGCCACAGACAGGACAAGACTATGCTTCATGTCTTCTCTAGCCATCCCCCCAGGCCATTTTGCTACCTTCCCTGCCTCTTTCTACTTTTCTGCTTCTGGTTATAGATTCATTAATCAGTCCAGTGGCACCATTGCTTTTGGAAAGGGCATTTCAGTTGACTGCCCAGTGGGTCAGCTCAGCATCCCTGGAACTCTCCCTTCCCCAGCCACTGATCACCTATTTATGTGGTCTTCTTGTATTAAAATTTAAACTTCTTGAGAAGAAGGACTCTTAAATTCTATTCTTTATACCCACAGTACTTATCATGGTGCTGGCACACAAGTGAGCCTTAATAAATGCTTATTCATTCATTTATCCTGGATAGTTATTTGTCTTGTCACCACTTGCTTCTTGAGTTGAGAAAAAATTCAGTTAATTGGAGGTTCCTGTTAGTTGAAGTGGTATTACATATATCATTAAGGAAATAAACTTCAGTTGGCTAATTAGTGGGAAGGATAGGCATGTTTCATTTTCTGCCAGAGATGTATCTTTGAGAAGTTGTAATTTTGAATTTTTAAAAGTCCAATACTATTTTAAACCACTGAGGGAATTCACCATTTGGAAGAAATCTGGAGGTGAATTCTTTTGTAAAGAATCCCTTAGTTAAATAAACAGTCTCTCCTGTCTATTTTATAGAATCAGAATTATTTGTAGTGGTTTCTTGAATGACACCAGTAGTTTTGAGAGACAATGTGGCATATCAGTAGAGTGTTGAGCTTGAAGTCAGGAAGACCTTTGAATCCTGCCTCAGATACATGCTAGATATGGGACCTTGGAAAAGACACTTTAATTCTCTGGGCCTGTCTCCTCATTTTAAAATGGGTGAGTTGGACTTGACCACAACCAAGCTCCTTAACAACTCTTAATATATGGTCCTATGTTTGTAGCTCCCCTATAAGAGGAACAAGATGCTATTTCCTACTGCAAAACCACAACCAGTGGAACCATTGGACTTATGACATTTCTTCCCCCTCTGTCCTGGTGAAAAAATTTCAAGTGGTAACTGCTTATCAGGATATGGGGAGATGGGCATCTTTGGCATCTGGGAGGGTCAGTGACACATAGAATGCCTCCCCACAGAAGCAGCAGCAGCAGCCACCGCCACTACCACCACGAGGACACACTTAATCCCAGAGGGCTCATTTTTGCTTCCTGTGGTTTGTGAAGACTGGCATGATCCTAACAGGCCATTATGTGGGCAATCAGGATCCAGTCATTTTGGTGTTCAGCACAAAGAAGGACCAAATGATTTTCCAGAGCCCAGTGTTTGGTTTGCTTTGCCCTGACTTGGTCTAGCTTCTTCTGATGACCTAGGGGAGTCTTTGCCTCGCAGCATGGCACACCAATGGAATGTTTTTAATTTAAGAATAACAAAAACAGGAAAAGGATCATGCTTTGAAAGACAAAAACATATGGTCCTTTTTAATTCCCTGCTGGAGTTCTTGTATAAATGTTCCCTCTGCCATGACTCTTAACTAGATGCTTCCCCTCCCCAAATCTTCAAGCTTGAAGGCCTGGGGGCCTAATCTGTTGGCACTGGGGAGGGGAGGTTTGAATGTCCCTCACTCCTTTCAGTCAGAAAGACGAGAAATGAGCTTGCTTGTCCTAAGGCAGCCTCTGTTTATTCCTTTCTCTGGCTCAAAACTCTTGGCCAAGTCCAATTTTGGACAATGCATGACAACATTACTAAACAATTAGGTCATGTTTCATGAGCTTTTTTTACTTACCCAATCGGTTCCATGCTTTTGGTTTTGCTAACTCCATGCTTCTCGTGTAAATTATGATCGCACCCGGTGGGAGACACATGCTTATGCAGAGTGAAGAATGGATTGCCTAAGCCAGAATGAGGGTTTTTGTTTTCCACAGGGCTTGGGGGGTTTGGGGGGAGGGGAACAAGGAGAATTTGAGACCTAAAAGGACAGGGCTTAGTTTTCAGATGTGGGGCAAGCCCTGCAACCTAGTTGCAGGTGAGTACTGCTCTATATTGGGTGTTTCTACACTGGGAATTCCCCACACTGATGAAATCATGGGTCTATACCAAACACCTCCCTCCCAAAACAAGGATAGCATCCTTGAATTCTGTGTCCCCATGGGTCTGTCTAATAATAACACCTGGAATTTTTAAAATATACAGCTCTTTCAAAGGCACATCCACATGGCAAAGAGCGGTTCCCTTACCAGCATCAAAGCCAAGGGTTGTAAACTACATCCGTCAAATGGTTAGTTTTCAACCAAGTCAGTGCTTACACAGGGTAGGCCGAATAGGACCCCAGAATTGTTGAGAGAAATAAAGAATTATGGCACGAGTCAGAACAAATATGAATACGGTGTTAGGCATCAAGGGGCTAACATAATCTTTCCTTTTTTTAGGTCCAGGCTGTCCCAAAAATCTTAGATCAGCTTTAAACTTTTGACAACTTAAAGCTGTACACTAATATTTTTGATAACTTAAAAGCACACTCAGAGTTTTCATAACTTAAAGCTGCACTAAGATTTTTGGGACAACCTGTGTCTATTGGATAAGGGCAGTGAAGAGCTGGAGAACTTTTACAGGAAGGTGACTGGGATGGTGAAGGGCTTCAACATTATGCTGCAGGAGGACTGGATGAAGGAGCTAGGGGTGTTTAATCTGGAAAAGAGACACCTTGGTGGGGACAAGATTGCTCTCTTTAAGTATTTAAAGGACTCTCCATGGAAGAGAATCAGATTTGGTAAGGGCAGAGGGTAGAACTAAGGGCATTAGGGGTGAGTTGCAGAGAGTCAAACTGAGGCTTGATGTCTGGAAAATCTTCCTATCCCTAAGCAGAATGGGGATGTACACGATCGCTTGGAGAGAATTCTAATTCAGTTACAACTGGTACTTGATGGCTTCTGAGAGTCCTTCTGACATAAGATTCTGCGACAGTCAATTATGAACAGCATTTTATTTAAAAAAATAAACAGCAGCATTTTATTTAAAAAAATAAACAGCATTTACTGAGTGCCTACTATTTGTGGGGCCCTGTGCTAAGCTAGGATAGGAATACATAGTGTTGTGTTTTTAACAAGGAATGCCTTCATAGTGTGAAAGGAGGATGGAAATGCGCATTTTAAGTGGCGTCTATCCCATGATACCATTGTTATTTTGTTAATCAATCCAACTCACATTTATTAAGTCCTTACTAGGTTTCAGGCATTATCCTGAGCACTGGGGTTAGTTACAAAGAAAGGCAGAAATAGCCCCTGTGCACATTCTAATGATGGGGACACCCCTAGAATTCTAATATCAGCCTTATGATTGATAAAGACTCTTTTACCCATGTGGCACATGCCCTCCATCTTCTAATCTCTTTGGCTTTGACCCCCTATGGTTTAGGAGCTCACCTGTTCATCATATACATACATGCATACATATATGTATTATAACTATATATCTACATATGATCATTCTATCTTCTATCTGTTTCAAGGTGGGGCCAAAGAGTTTAGGAGTTAGGGAAGAAAGGAAAGGGTGTATTTAGCAACTAGAGACACTTTGGGATTGACGATTGGCAAGGCCAAGAGCAAGAGAGAAGTCTTCCATACAGTCATTCTGTCCCAGGCTCCCCATTTCTTAAACTTGGACACTTTGGAAAAAGTGCAAATGGATTTTTAGCCTTGTAAGTCCCAGGGTCGATCAGCAAGAGGGATGCTGACAGCCCCTAGATTCGATGTGGAAAGGTGTAAACACATCAGACTGTATTGGTTAAAAAGGGACAGGTGGCCCACATTAGGTTGAGAGTATTCTGGAAATGTGACATTTTTTCAGCTTTTGAACAATAAAAGAATAGGGCCCATGAGGCCGGTTGACATTATTTGGAGTTGCAATCTCAGCCATGCTGCTTGGAAATCTATGGAAGAACCTGCCTGAAACCAAAGGCACAACTTTGGGG
Source organism: Pseudochirops cupreus (assembly GCA_028627135.1). Classification (NCBI taxonomy): domain Eukaryota; kingdom Metazoa; phylum Chordata; class Mammalia; order Diprotodontia; family Pseudocheiridae; genus Pseudochirops; species Pseudochirops cupreus. Next base: position 31,173,479 of record CM053584.1, read on the forward strand.
CTTCCTTTCACCTCACCTCTGGCTTTCTCTCTTCCCTTTTCTGGACAAGTTGCTCCTTCCCTTAGATGGTTGAGAGTTCTCCAAGGTTTTTCCCCAGTAAATCAAATATTCTTAATCTGGGGTCCATGGACCCCCAAGAAATCCATGCATAGATTACAAGGAATCCATGGACATATATGAAAAAACCAATTATATCTTTATTTTCACATGCCTCTAACAGAAATTAAATCTCCCTTTGATTATGAATATAGACCACAAATGATGTTTCTGAGAAGAGATCTGTGGCCTTCATTATGCTACCAGAGGTAGCATGTACCAGGACACATAAAAAGTTTTGAGACCCTCAGCTGTCGACCTTATAGTCTCAAATGAGAACTTGAGCTGAGCCCAGGTCTGGGGACCCTTTGTCTTTGTGCCACCCTTGTAACTAGCTCAATCCTTGGCTTAACGTTTTTGGAGACGGGAAAATAAAAGGGGGAAGGTCATTTAAGCTTTGGATTGTAATCCTTGGGACCCTTGACCTACATCCTTTTGGCAGAGGGGAGCCCTGTGAACCGATAGTTTTACAGTGGGAAAAGATTAAGATTTCGTCATGTTAGGGGCTAAGAAATGGGGAATTCAGCAGGAATGCCCCATGCATGCAAGAGAAGGAAAACTGGGCATGAGAAGTAAAGTGATTTTCTTAGGCAGCGTGAAAGTGTTCTGCATGCTTGGATGGGTCCGGCTACTCTCCTGCAACAGTTGTTGAAAATGTGATGCATGATTCTTCATGCCCGCTTGTTAGCATGGAGCCATCCTCCCCACTCCCTAGTGGCTTTGCTGTCCCCTGCAAGCAAAGAGCTCAACATTTTGCATCTGAGAACCTGGGATTTTCTCTTCTTATCCTTACTCACCTCTTTTTTTTTCTTGGAAGATTTCTACATTTAGTTTTTCCATTCAAAGACACTGTTACTCAGTATCCCCTGTAGCTAAACGGGGAACCCCCATCAGAGTCTTCCTTGTGTTGTCAGATTGCATTTGGCAAATGAACCTGAAGTTATTTAGTGCGTTAGAACATGGGATGATCTAGCTTGCATTTCCAAGCATCCTGCACATTATAATGAAAGCTATTTTTAAAAAGGAAGTTCCTAGTAATCTTTTTTTATTATTAAAAAATATATATCGTAGGAGCAGGTCACGGAATACATTATTGGGATTTCTATTGGCAAGATTAATGCTGACTTAGCCCATGATGACCTTACTGGTTAATCCCTGGACCTTGATTTCCAGGCACAGACGTATGGAAAAGTTTTGTAAAACTTTTTGTTGTTCAGTTCTTTCAGTTCTGTCCAATTCTTCGTGACCCCATTTGGGGTTTCCTTGGCAAAGATACTGGAGTGGCTTGCATTTCCCTCTTCAGCTTATTTTGCAGATGAGGAATTGAGGCAAATAGGGTCAAGTGACTTTCCCAGGTTCACAAACTAGTAAGTGTCTGAGGCCAGATTTGAACTCAGCAAGATGAGTCTTCCTGACACCAGGCCCAGTGCAGCATCCACAATGGCGCCACCAGTTTTAGAGATGGAAAGGAACTAAGTGTGTATTGAGTTTCACTCTTCTTTTATAGATGAGGAATATGAAGCCTGTGCAGCTTAAGTGACTTGTCCAGGGTCATCCAGCTCATTAGTATCTAGGTTTCTTTCTGACTCCCTAGTCCAGTGTCCTCTCCCTGCCCCTTCTGATGAGATCACAGCTCCATTCTAGTGTGTATATGTTATAATTAGAGGCTATACCATTGTAAACAGCATACATATATTTTAGCAGTTGGTGTGAAGAAAGAAGAGTCTGATTCGGAGGAGAATATTCCTTTTGAATTGTGTGTCTGTATTCATTGATTGAAATAGTCATTTGTGCTTCTCAGTGCAGGGTGCTCAGTGGACACTATACATGGTCAGGGCGATGTGGGATGGCTGCTTCCTCCCTTGTGTCACTGGAGATTAGCAGGAACATGGCTTAGTACAGTGGTTCTCAACCTTCCTAATGCCTCGACTCTTTAATACTCGTATGTGGGTGTATCTGCATGTAGGTGGATCCACCTGGAAACGGATAGAGGACCGGTGTCTTGGTTCCTAAGACCATCGGAAATATGTGTTTTCCAATGGTCTTAGGCGACCCCTGTGACCCCTGTGAAAGGGTCATTCAACCCCCAAAGGGGTCACAACCCACAGGTTGAGAACCGCTAGCTTAGTGGGTAGAGACTCAGGGTGACCTGGGGTTCCCGACCTGCCTTTGTGCTCTAGGCAGCTCTTCTAAGATTTAAGCTAGAGAAGAGGTGCCAGGATTCGTGGGTGCAAGCAGTTTCCACAGCTGGCAGGTCCCCCCCACCCTGGGAAAAATCACCTGGGTCAAAGTTGATGGTTATAAATATTTTAATGAGTAGATAATATAAATAACAAATAGGTAATACACAAACTACATAATTGTGTAACATATTTATTCATTATATGTACTATGATAATTTAATAGAAATGCTAAATATATTTAATGATTATAACCATTATATCAATATAGATATTCATAAATATTTTAAAATCTTCCATGTGATTTATAAAAGGGTCTGTAAAAGCCAGCCTTTTCCTACCATTCCGTGTCCTTACGCTTTACCACTAAACATGTGTGCTGTGATGACATCGGCCTCCCTGCAGTTCTTCTCAGCTGACGCACCATCCCCTGACCCTGGCCGTCCGCGTGCCTGGAACGCCCTCCCTCCTGCCTTCCCTGGCTTACTTCAAGTCTCGGCCAGTTGTACCTTCTACAAGAAGTCTTTCTTGAGTCTCCTTAATGCTAGTGCCTTCCCTCTGTTAGTTGTCATCAGTTGGTCCAGTCTGTATCTTGTTAGTACATAGTTGTTTACATTTTGCCTCCCACTTCAGACTGTGAGCCTCTTGAGGGCAGGGACTGTCTTTTCTCTTTCTCTGTATCCCCAGTTCTTGGCACAATGCCTAGCACATAGTAGGGACTTTATAAATGATGATTCATTGATTGACTCACTGACTGAAAGCAATTTTAGAATCCTTCCCTTTAGTGTTTTTTTTTTCCTTTTCAGGTATTTATTTTGTTTACCTAAAGAAATCTTTACTAGGTTATTTCTCTATTATCCTCAGGCTCCAAATAGCATTGGCTTTGGGAAAGAAAGTGAGAGATCCATGGCTATGACAAAATCTGTAAGAAATGATATTCCTTCAACTCAAGAAAATTTGGTCAAGTGGGCCTTCGATAATGGCTACAGTCCAGTGACGTCCTACACGATGGCCCCAGTGGCTAATCGATTTCATCTTTGGCTTGAGAATAATGGTGAGATGGGAAGACAAATAAACTGATGCAAAGTGAAATGAGCAGGACCAGGAAAACACTGTACATGGTAACAACAGTATTTTACAGTGAGCAACTGTGAATGACTTGGTATTCTGATCAGTATAATGATCCGAGACAATTCCAAAAGAGTTATCATGAAAGATGCTCTCTACCTCCAGAGAAAGAACTGATGGAGTCTGAATGCCAATTGAAGCATATTTTTTTTACTTTATTTTTCTGTTTTTGACAACATGGCTAACATAGAAATATATTTTGCATGTATAATTGATATCACATTTCTTGCTTCACAATAGGTGGGAGAGGATTGGGAGAGAGAGAATTTGAAACTCAAAAAAAATTTTTTTAATGAACACAAAAAATAAATAATTTTTTTAATTTTAAAAATAATTTTTGAAAAACTAAAATAATGGTAATGACTTTTAACATATGGAGAATATCTCAGTGTTGTTCTTGCCTTTCATGCTCTTAACTGTGAAAATGAGGGAGGAGCATTAGGTACTAAGAGATATTTGAATCCCACTTCTGCCACTGTTAGCTATGTGACTTCAGGCAAATCATGTTCTTTCTTTCATCCATAGTAATTTATGCGGGGGCACCCATACAACATGAGTCATTGGCATGATTCAAACCCAAGTCTTGCTGACTCTTGAGCAGTAGTCCAAGCTGTCTCTCATAAGAAATCTTTAGAGAATCCATAGTAATGGACTTTAGAAGAGACTGGAAGACTGTTTTGGGAAAGCTCAGATCAATTGATTTTATCAGTTAACCAGTGAACATTTATTAAGCATTTATTTAACATTTATTGTTATCACTATTTATTAATATTACTATTTGCCAAGCACTGTGCTAAGTCCCACTTAGGTCTTAAAATCACTAACGAGGTCATGTTCAATGTTCAATCTCATTTTAGAAATGAGGAAAATGAAGCCCAGAGAGGCAGGGTGGGCTCGGATGAGCCAGGATTAGAACCCAGGTTCTCTGCTTCCTGGTCTATTGCTTTTCTGTTGTACTAAGCCCTCTCTCATTTTATCCCTCAGTGGAAAGAATTCCACCTAAATCCATCTTATTAATTAGATTTCTTGCTGTCCTTGATGCAGTGAACTTGCAGCCAGATATAACCTGACTCTCGACCCTTGACGTTGTGTTTCTGCATTTCCTTCTCTCATTTCCAGAGGAGATGAGTGACGAGGAAGAACATTCCACTCCCCCGGAGCTCCGGATACTCCTAGGAGGCAGCCCTCTGCCTTCCCCAGAGAACCCTTCCATCCCAGGAGGAAGTTTTCCTTTTCCGTTCCTTCCTATCAACAGGAAAGGGAGACACGAGGAGAAGGGAGAGGATGGATTCCCTCGGCCAAAGAAACCTCTCCACCCCACCCTCCAGCTGTTTCCCAGCTCCAGGGAGCCCCAGGAGGCACAAGGACATGTGGACATTGCCTTCTCTGTCACCTGCAATGATGAGAAGATGCTTGTGGCTATTGATAAGGATTCTCTGCAGGTTGGTGCAGTTTCACATGGGAGGGAAGAAACCAGCACCCGTGATAACAAGTACTAACATTTCTGTGGGGCAGCTGGGTGGTACGGCATATAGAATGTTCTACTGGAGTTGGGAGGCTCTGAGTTCAAATCCTGTCTCACACACTTACTGTGGGACCCTTGGCAAATCCCTTGACCCAGCCTCAGTGTCTCACCTGAGAAACCGAGTCATTATGAGATTAAATGAAATAACATATGTAAAGCAGTATGCAAACTCTAGCTATTATTATTATAGGCTTTAAGGTGGACGGAGCATTTTGTTTGCATCTTCTAATTTGAAGATAGTAGGTTAGGTACTCATAGCATTATTGTACCCATTTGACAACACTGAGGCTCAGAGATGCCCATACGGCTAGCAATTATGAGAGGCAGGACTGGAACCCAAGCCCTCCTGACCCTAGCTTTCTTATTGCCTCCAACAGTCTGTGGAAAATTTGCTTTCTTGTTCGCTGTTCACCTTTTCTTAGTGAATTAGACCTCCCTTCCTTGCCCAGTACCCGTTTCTCCCAGTGAGGAGAGTTCTAAATCTTTGCATGTTGGTGTTTTCCTACTGAACTCTAACACAGTCCTTGAGATGTTGATCATTGCTGGGGTCAGGGGAGAGGGTGGCTGAGAGGAGGGGTATGTGTTGGGGAGGGGAAAAGAGGGTTAAATGCTAACTTCCAGCATCCCTTCCGTAGAAAGAAGACTTAGTGAAGCTATTGCCATGTAGTAGCATTATTTATTCAATTCCCGACATTTCTTCTGGCAATGCTTATTCTAGGCTAGCGGCTACATGGGGACAGAGCTGTCCCTGTCAGATCCGACCTGCAAGGCCAAGACTAATGGGAGCCACTTCATTTTGGAATCATCCCTAAAAGACTGTGGCACGCAGCAGCGACTGTCTGCCCCTGACAGCGTGGTGTATTATAACTCGGTAAGTGCTTCCATGACACTGTCTTTCAAAGCCCTGCTTCAGTTTGTCACTGTGAAACCCAAGCATCACAGGTCACCTTCCTGAGGCTGTTTCCTCAGCCACAAGTGACGTGGAAGGGTCACCCACATAGGATGTGTCTTATGGACAACTTGAACCCAGGTCTTGCCGACCCAGGAGCGATTAAGTTCTGGTAACAGGATTTTAAAGTTGCCATGGAAATAAGTAACCAGCCTGAGTGCTCTAGGCTGGAAAAGCCAGGCCAGAACTTGAAAGGAAATTTAATATTCTTTGCTCCCCCTTTCTCTTCCTTCTTTTTTTTTTTTGGAGGCAGGGCACTTTTTAGTTGTATCTAAGTCTGTGGGGAAATTCAGTCTATATTTCTTGAAAGAAAGGTATTATATATTCTGTCATACAATATATTATTACACTGTATTATAATTTTATACTGTGTTATATTGTTGTGTTATGTTATGGTGTGGTATGGCGTTGTTATATATGTTGTGGTATAGTATGTTATCATGTTATATTAAGGAGATTTTCATGAATGTGAGAAAATCCAAAGTAAAATGTTGAGGTTGAATGTAAATTTTTCTTGTCTTTAAGAATTTTGCGATTTTTTTTTTTATCACTAGCATTACGGAGTCTGTGTCTAAATCAGGTCACTGAAATTAGTCATTGAACTTCAGAAGTGGAAAGGCCTTTAGCGATCTTGCTTCCTTCCCCACTACTCCACTGAAAGCTTCTCTCCAAGATCCCAGTGATTTCGTGCTTAATTTCCAAACCCTTCCTCAGTCTTCAGCACCCTCCATTTCACCCCACTGAACAGTCCTCTGCTTCCTGACATTTTCTGTTCCCTTAGCTTCTGTGATGGTGCTTTCTCCTGGCTCTTCCCTATACCTGTCTGGCTGTTCTTCTTAGACCCCACACTCAATCTTCTTCCTCCCTCCAGCCCTAATAGGTCTTCTGCAAGCACCTGTCCTCAGGCCTCTTCTCACCCCTTTCCACACTTCCTCCATTGACCATCTCCTCCATTTTCATGACTAGGTGGTCCCTGTGTGGCTCCAAAACGAACCTCTCTGGTCTTTCCCCATCTCTCCCATCTTGTGTTTTCAAGTTCTTGTTGATCAGATCTCCTTGGATATCCCACTTAGTGCTCAACATGTCCAAAATAAAATAGAGAATAGGGAGACAACTTGTGATTTCATTGATATAAAGAGTTATCAGGGGGAGAAGCTAAGACCTCTGATCTATCCAGATCAGAATCTTCGTGGCAATTTAATTACTTATATCATTAAGAAGTTACATTGACTTGTGAAGGGTCCCATAGCCGCCATGTATAAATGGTGGCCCTTGAACCCAGGTCTCCCTGCCTCTGAGGCCTGCTCTCTGTGCATTCTGCCATGGTAACAGCCTTGCTAACTTGTTCATTTATGCTTTCTTCCAAGGACCCTGACTACCACGAAAAGGGGTTCTTTCTTACCTTCCCATGATAGCATCCTAATTAATATTTTGGTTCCTCATTCAGTTCATACGTATTGTTCAATCTTATCTCTTAGCCCTCAGAGCTATTGTAAAGTTTTTGCATTAAAACATGGTCCTGATCTAAGTGTGCAAAGTGGGAAATCATATTAATGACTAGAGTGGCCGTGTTTCAAGGAGTTCTAGGGAACCTCCCTACGTGGACATGAGGGGAACGTGTTGAGTTATGGGCTGCTTGTTGCCCAGCCAGCTGCCATGGATGCTTTCCATTCTGAGCTTGGCTTGGCCCGGGACTCACCACTCTTAAGCACTCTTTAAAAGAGTCTGTTCTCAATCAAAATGCAAAATTCTCATCTGCACTAAGACAGAGAAGTGGTAGGTAGGAGATTAGCAAGGGAGATATAACTGGACAATTAAGAAAAGGGCTGAGAAGGAGAACAGGAAGGATATGGTTTTGGCAGCCACCTTACCCCAGCAGACCAGTCTTCTCTTCATTGTCATCATCATTGTTGTAGTAGCTAGAACCTATGATTTTAAGGTTGGCAAAGCAGTTTCCAAAACCAATTTGATCCTCACAACTCCCTGTTTGATGTTTGAGGAAGCTGGGCCCGGGGTCACACAGCTAGTAAGGGCCTGAGACTGGATTTGAACTCATTTTCTTGCTGACTCCAGGTTCACTGCTCTCTCTATGTTACCTTTCAGAATAACGTGTGATGTTTTAAAAGTCCAAGAGACATAATTTTGGGGTAATTAATCATTTTATTAATAATTCTATCATTTTATTAATAAAAGAGGTCAGTGACACTCTCAGATGCCAAAGACCCCTCATGGCAATGGGCTCACAATTTGTATGCCCTTGGAAGATGAGTATTCCAGAGGGTGGCAACAATTAATGAGAGAATGAATATTTGAGAAGTAGGCTCACTCTAATGAGGGGCTGAGAGAGTGGCAACATGTCATTCTTGGACAAAGAGGTTACCTCAATACCCAGACCACCCCCCAGCTGTGGGCAGTATGGACAAAGGATCTGCCTCTACCCAGGCTTGCTTGAGTGGACCACAGTGGGCAAGAATTCACCTTAGATAAGGTGATCTAGATGGGGTAAAGTTTTGGCAGAAGTCAGTGACGTCCTTCCAAAGGCTAGGCTTTCAACAAGGAAATAGGACAGAAAGCAAAGCCTGGATTTCCCCCATGATTGGCTATCAATAATCATTTCTATAAAATGTAATAATGATGACAGCCCAGACTTACGTAACACTTTGTCATTTACCAAGGACTTTCTCCACAACACTTTGAGGTAGGTAGTAGAGTTATAATGATGTCTGTTTTACAGATGAGTAAATGGCAGCTCAGAGACATTCAAGTGACTTACCCAAAGTCACTCCAAAGTTCTGGAGCTGGTGTCATCTCATATCTCCCTTTCCTATGCCCCAAAGCAGAGGGCCACAAAGATTCTCATAGGGTTCACAACCAGAAGGAACTTTAGGCCTCATTTAGGTCAAAAGTCCTCGTTTTATAGATGAGGAATCGGAGACCCAGAAAGCTGATATGATTGACCCACAGGGAATAATAGAAGAGAGAAGATTTGAGCCTAGATCCTTGGGTCCTTCAGCTCTGGGGCCACACTAAGTATCATGCTGCCCTTTAAAGGAAATATATACAAGTCTGGGAGAACATATGTCAGGAAGGAAGACTCCTTGTGATTGCATATGGTGACATGTATAAGGAATTAATCTATGTAGGTTTCTTTTTGTTCATTAAGTGACTATTTTTGGCCAAGTCTTGAGACTGTCCTTGTAAATAAGGCTCAAGGGAGGGTCTTGGGCAAGCTTATATAAATGGGAAAGGCCTAGGCTTCTCTTCCATCGTCTTCTTGACTTGTGCTTTTGAATTTTTATTTATAAGAAAATCTTTAAAGAAACATAATGGTGTTCCGTCATCAGCTGATCCTCTCTTGAAATATCTCCTCTTTAAGACCTTGGTTTTCAGCTTCATTTTATACTTGAGATAAGTTTCCCCCAAGTGTTGGCCTATGACCATCATCAGACTCATTCACACGGGAACTCACGATGTGGAGACGATGGAAGTTGGTGCCTTCTGCTGTGTTTTTTAATCATGCCTCATGCTTTCTCTCTGTGTAGATTATAATGCAGGTGTCAACCCCTGGGGACAGCAGCGGCTGGCCCACTGATTATGAAGACTTGGAGTCAGGGAATAATGGCTTTCCAGGAGATACAGATGAAGGAGATAGTTTCTTCATAAGCAGGCCAGAAATCATCGTGGTATGTATTTGACTTTGGAAGATGGTTGGTGGGGAAGGATATTTCTGTGGCGTATGAGGGGAGTTGCAAAAAAATAAAATCATGTTTTAGATTAGTTGTCCAAGCTCATCAAGTTGCCTGGACATTCTCCATGCTTTGACACAGTGCTGTGATCTCTCTACCCATTTGGCTTTTTCCAGTTTAATTGCAGCCTGAGAAAGACAAGTTTTGCAGATGGACCCCGTCAACCCCAGGTCCAGAATATCACCTTCAACATGGAGCTGTATGATACAGACCTCTTCCTGGTGCCCGTCTCGGGCATCTTAGCAGTGGCAGAAAATGGGCACATTTATGTTGAGGTAAGATTGACATTGCAAGTTGGGCATTACCAGTCTCAAGTGTTTACCATGACACCTGGGAGCAGCAGCCTGGTTTTCATTGAGGACAAGAGAATCCTTCCTGTGTCTCTCTTGTGCCCAGCCACAGTGCCAAGCATTGTGCTCAGCACATGCCTGGCTCAGTTAAATGCTTACTGGTTTGGTTTAGACCAAAGGGTGGCCATTTTGGGAAATGGATTGAGCTAGGTGGAAAGGATGTTTTCTGGAAGAATGACCAGCCCTCTGCACAAAACTTTATGCTTGTTCTGCATTCTGCATCTTAGGAGTGTTGGTCTAGATACAGAAGACTAAGGATGTGATTATATAATCTGTGTTTGAAAAAGAAGACAACTTATCCATCCACCAAGAGCATTACTAGTAAAGAGCTAATCTACTCCAACAGTATTCTCATTCAGTTAGTCAATCAGTAAACATTCATTAAACACGTGCTATGTGCAAAGCCTTGAAGATGCAAAGAAAGGCAAAAAAAGTCAGTCTCTGACCTCAAGGAGCTCACAGTCTAATGGAAGAGACAACATGCAACAACTATGTACAGATGCAGGATAAATTGGAGATAATCAACAGAGGGAAAGCACTAGAATTCAGAGGGATCAGGAGAGGCTTCCTGCAGATGGTGGGATTTTAGCTGGGACCTGAAGGAAGCTGGGAGATGGAGATGAGGAGGGAGGGCATTCTAGGCAGGGGGCACACCTAGTGAGAATGCCTGGAGTCTGGAGATGGAACGGGGCAGTCGGTGTTGCTGGATAACAGAGTAGGTAGGGAGTGTATGTGAGGAGGGAGGAGGGGAGGAGGGATATAAGGAATAAGGGGACTAGAAAAGTTGTGAAGGGAGGCAGGTTATCAAGGGCTTTGAACAAAAATAAGATTTTCTATTTAATCCTGGAGGTGACAGAGAGTCACTGGAGTTTATTGAGTAGGGGGTGACATAGTTTGGTTGGCGCTTTGGTCACTGAATGTACTGGAGTGGGCAGAGACATGAGCAGGGAGCCTAACCTTCAGGTTACTGGGGTAGATCAGGCATGAAGTGATGAGGGCCTGCACCAAGGTGGCAGTAGTGCCAGAGGCATATGCCAGAGAGATGATGTTGGCAAGCCTTGACAACAGAATGGATATGGGAACTAAGAGAGGGTGAGGAGCCAATGATGACCCCTAGGTTTTAAACTGGGGTGATGGGGAGGATGGTGCTGCCCCTTTCAAGAAAGTTTGAAAAGGGGGAAGGTTTCATGTCCAATTTTGGACATGTTGACTTTAAGGTACCCACTGGACATCCAGTAGCCAGTTGGAGATGCAGCTCTGTAGGTCAGCAGAGAGGTCAAGACTGGATAGCCAGAATTATCAGCATAGGGATGATAATTGAATCCAAGGAAGCTGATGAGATCCCTGAGTGGTAGTATAGTAATAGTATATAAGAGGAGGGTCCAAGGATGGGGGTGTGTGTGGATTCCCTCCCCCCCCCCCAAATTAAATGGAGGGCATGGATTGAAGTTGTGCAGTTGAAAGTGGATGGAGTGGCCGTTCATCATCAACATTTATAAAGCTCCTACTATGTGACAGGCACTATGCTAAATGCTGGAGATACAGAAAGAGACAAAAAGATAGTTCCTTCCCTCACTGAGCTCATGATCTCACGGTGGGCTCTCCATCATTCAGGGTCTTCAGCTCTTGTTGAGCATGTTGTAGTGGGGATCCGGGCAGACCAGATGCTTTAGTTATGTCAGGTAGACTTGAGTTCAAATCCTAATTCTGTTGTGTGACCATGAGAAATTCATTTAATCTCTCTGTTTCTCTGCTCCCTCATCTGTAAAATAGGTCTAACAGTGCCTGTTCAGATATAGTAATGTACAAGTGCTGTGCTGACTTAAATGTGAGTTATTATTTCTGTCATTTCATAACACGGGTGATGAGGGATGATTTGCTGGACTATGATACTTTCCATAGAGCCAGACCAAACAAGACACACATACACTTACCATTTGCTAAGGGATTTATCACTTCCTGGGATGTGCCCCAGTTCAGCAAATTAGGGCTTCCCCAATCACTCCTGCCATGAATGGAAACTTCATTTTTTTTCTTTTTACTTCCCAGATGATCATTTTATTAGGTGAGTGACTATTAAACTTGACTTTCAGAATTTTAATTTAATTGTTTTCAGGGACCAAAAATCTGTTTAGTCAGTCAACAAGCATTTATTAAGTACCTACTGTATTCCAGGAACTGTGCTGAGGCATGGAGCTGTAAAGAATGACGAAATACGGTCCCTAATCTTAAAGACTTCACAGTGTAATGGGGAGACAGTGATGTACAAACATAAAGGATAGATTGGAGATCATTTCAGAGGAAAGGTAGTACAATTAAATGAGGACTGGGAAAGACTTCTTGAAGGAGGTAGGACTTTAGCTGAGACCGTAGGGAGGAGAAGAAAGGGTACGGAGTTCTCTCCATTGAGTTGGGGGTGAGGAGGGGGAGAATAAAACCCTTGCAACAAATCCACATTGTCTAGCAAAACAAATTCCTGCATTGACCATGTTCAGAAAAGACATCTCATTGTGAATCTTGACTTCCCACACAATGCTTGGCTCACTTGGCCCAGATCACACATGGCGCTGACTCCCTGGAACTGTCCCATGTGCCACTGAAACAAGCCATAGACAGAGACCAAAGACGATATCCGAATTGCTCTTCTGAAAAGGAGGCAAAGCTTTGTTTCTTCTGCGAGACCCCAAGTTTCTTCTTGCCTCTGGGAAAGATGGCACTTTTTCAGAACTGAGAGATCTTAGGCTTAGCTCTCTGGTTTGATCAGGCACAATATATTATCTGCATACCTAACTAGAGAAGCCATCAGCTGACAATTGACAGCTCCCCATTTTGTATGACCAGCTGGTGTCTCACGATATCATCACAAGCAGGTTGAAACGGGATGCTTCCATAAATCTCAAATGACTTAGGCACACATATTTCTGGTTTAGGAACATAAACAACTTTCCCATTTGGATCGGGACTTCTACTTTGCCTCAGAATCTTGGATGGGGCCCGTTGGCGTTCAGCTCTGTCTGCTTCTGTGGTCCAGACATTGTGACTTTTGGATTACCTGTCCTGCTAGGAGCCTTCGTTCTTTAGGGGAACCTCTCCTTTCTGCCCTGTGGAAAATGTGCCGGCTTCTTGCTAATGCTCCCATTGATGCTAATGCCATTTTGCCCCCCCAAATCTCCATGTATCTCTTGTTTTGGCATTCATCCACATGTGTGCAGTCATTAATGACTCCCAGATGTTTCACCAGCCTCAGGGCTCCTGTCTAGGTGTCATCTTTATAGAATGTGTTCCTCCAAGAGTTTTGCTTTGTTTCTTTCCCAGTACTTGGCACAGTCTTCCTTGTGTGGCCCACTTGGGGACATTTCCCCCCTCCTTTTAATATTTCTTGTGTTCCCCTCACTTGATCTGCTATATTTGTCTTCATCTGTTTTTTAGTGGAAGGTTGACCCACTCTTGTTTGTCAATTTTCTTCCCCTTTTAAAGATCATCTCTGATTTTATAGTTTAAAAGTATCCCTTGGAATTTGTTGAGATGACGCTCTATTGATATCTTTAATATTGAAAAAGAAATCCTAGTCATTATTGTAATCAAGGAGATTTGGGAAAGGAGTTTACAGATATTTTTAACATGTTATTTTGAAGGACCAAAATATAAGAGAGGCAGGATTTTTATTTTAATTTTAAAAATCAATCATTTCAAGATATACCCCTCCCTCTCTACTATTCCCTAATTTCAATAAATCTTTTCTTGTAAATCCCTTCCTGATCTCCTCCTTCCACAAAAGAGCAGTTAAGCAGAATGAACTAACCCAGGGGCTTCTTTGCGTAGTCTACCTTCCACACAAATAACTCTGTATCTGCCCAAGTAAAGGTGAACGTTCTCAGTATCAAGGATTCTCCCTTTTAAAAAAGTGAACAAAAAGTAAACCAAGTCACACCTTTGTCCATTGGAGTTCTTGCCCCGGGATCTGTGAAGTATTAAAAAATATATTTTGATGACTATTTTTTAAAAGATTGATTTCTTTTGTAATTCTTGGTATTTTATTTTTATTAAATAAATTATACAGAGAAGCGTTCTTAAGTTTTACCAGGCTGCTGAAATAAGTCCATGACACCAGAAGGGGAAGGAGAAATAAGGGAAAAAAATAAAGTGCCTATTATGTGTTTTACTAATATTATCTCATTTGTTCCTTACCACAAGCCTACGAGTTAGGCGCTATTAATATATTTTTATAGTTGAGGAAACTGAGGCAGACAGGTAAAATTACTTGTCCAGGGTCACAGAGCTAGAAAATTATCTGAAGCAGAATTTGAACCAGACATTCCTAACTCTAGGTTCTATCCATGATGCCACCTGGCTGCTGCCTCTTAAGACCCCCTATTCAGAGAGTAGACATACCCCATTCAACCAGAATAGTCTCATGTCCTCCTGAGACATAGTTTTTTTAAAATTATATACATATCATTTAGGGAACATATTTTTAACTTTGATATCTCCTTCCCACACTCCCTTGTTGAGGTCTAGCATTTTTATTTTGGACATAATCACAATCTTATATTTTAAACTTTCGTAAAATCCTAGCTCAGGTTAAACCGTTATACTGCCGATTTGATATGAAATTGTAATTCCACAGAATTCAGAACACTGAGTAGAAGCTGTCTGTGGATAGGTTTCATTTTGTCCTTGCCTCTAGCATCCAACTGTTTTTTCATACATACTTGGTGAATGAATAGAAGGAAATACTTTCTAACAAATAGAACCATCCATTAGGGTGGTGGGATGCCTCCAGAGGTCATGGGCTTCCTTCTATCACTGGAGGTCTTCAGTAAGAAGTTAGATGACCACTGATGGGGAAAAAAATAAGAACACCAGCTTACTTCTATGCAGCACTGTCAATTTTGCAAAGGTAATATACTTTACCACATAATAAATGTGAGCTTCCTGAGAGAAGGGACTATCTTTCTTTTCTATTATTGTCTTCGGTGTTTAGCACAGTGCTTGGGCCAGAGTAAGTGCTTAACACTGGAAAGACCAAGTCAATTGTCCAGGAAATAAATTCGATGATCAATATTTTCTTTCTCCCACCTGTGTAAATGCACTTTACATACAAACAGTTGCAAGCAGGTATTATCATTTTATTTGGAATAAAAATTCCACCCCACTATCTCTATTTTCTTTGTCTTATGGATAAAAATAATTCATGGTATCAGTTGGCATAGTTTGGTTCCTCTAACCCTGCGGTTCTCAACCTGTGGGTCGTGACCCCTTTGGGGGTCGAACAGGGTCACTTAAGACCGTTGGAAAATATATATTTCCAATGGTCTTAGGAACTGAGACACGGCTCCTCTATCTGTCTCCAGGCGGGTCCACCCACAGATGAGTTATTAAAGGGTCGCAGCAATTGGAAGGTTGAGAACCACTGCTCTCACCAATTCCCAAATTCTGGTCCTTGTTAAGGGATCTCCATCTTTGTAAAGAAGGACGGAAAGTACATTTTCCTCATTTTGTTCTTTGGGAACAAGCTCAATCATTATACTTACACTCTATTCTTATATACATTTTTAAAAACTTGGTTTATGCACATGTTCAAAGTTCCTTTGTAAAAGTAAGATAATTTAATAGCCTGTTTAAAAAAAAAACCTATTGTGTTCATGATACATTTATTATGGTTTTTATTTTTGTTTTCTGGAAAGGAAAAATCTACTGAGTTCAAAACATCTTCCTTATAGTTTTTTGTTTTTGTTTTTCACAATGGAAAAATCTACTGAATTTAGGGTCCTTTTCATAGTTTTTTGTTTCCTTTTATAGAATATAAAAATCTTCTGAGTTTAGGACAACTTTCTTGTGTGTTTTTTTCTCCAGAAAAGAATAAATTTAATCTAGCAGCTAGGAATGAAATGATACATTTCTCTTGGAAAGATTAATTTATAATAGTTTCTCAGTCTTGCAAAGCTAAACTCTGAGGTTGAGAGATATAGCAAAGATTTTAAAGTTTTGTTGTTTTTTAAGAAGACATTTTCTAGAAAGGTGACTTAGTAAAAAAAATTTCAATTTATAAGACGCTTCCTCCAACAAAACAAAACAAAAACAGACCATGTCAGACTTTAGTAAGTTTGAGATAACCCGTTCTGTCAGAGTCATTTGGAGTCCTAAAGTTAACTGTATGGGAGTGCTTCACTCCCAGAGACAGTCTGGAGTAGGACAGACTGTCCTGGAGAGGAGAGTTGAGTCACATCTTCATGTGTCTTGCCAAAGTTCTGAATCCCCAATGGAGAACATTGGGCAATACATAAAAATTCATTTTATCTCCAAAATACCCAGTTTTACATTAATCCTTCATTTGGTTGAGAGTGCCACCGGAAAAGAAGTGCTTGTTTGTCCCCCATGGTCATCCTAGACTATGAGGTAGGGTTTCCTGAATGGGATATCCACTAGAGTCCAAATTCAGAACTGAATTTGAGGGAAATCAGGTTTAAAATTTGTTTACCTGTGGCCCAACCTTATGCTTCAAAAGAAGGGAAACTCTCTAAGATCTGACCTTAAAGCCCATACCAATTTTTTAAAGAGGGAAGTGTAAATGAATTGGAGACATTTTCACATCATAATTCTCCCTAAACCCCTTCCCCCTCCCCCCAGAGGCTTCAGGAATGAAGGAAGGTTACTTGACAAAGTTTGTGGGGGACCTGAAAACAATTTGGGACATTTGGCCAAACCAAGGGCTGCACCAGGTTGAGTCGCCCTGTTGTATTACATCCCTTGAAAGGGGAGCTTGTTTTTGCCCCTTGAGAAGGGTACCAGTGTTGTCTCCAGAAAGATGGTTGCCCTGCTAACACTAACTTTCCACAACACCTAAACCCAGTTTACCTTTTTTATATTAAATAAACTCTGAACTTTTTATTCTTCTCTTTGGAGAACCTTTTTAAAAGGAGTAGTCACTTCATAAAACCATGTAGTGCCAAAAGCCTGGGACCTAATTTTTCCTCTAGGAAAATTGATTTTTTTGTGACTTGTATATTTTTCAAATTTCCAATGGAGTGCTGAAGGTGGCGAAGAGTCCAATTGTGAAAAATGCAGATTCTCTCGAGTCTAAAGCATATGGGTTCATCATCAGTATCACTGCTAATGTTGGTGTTGGCTGTTACTTTTCATCTTTTTTGATAGGATTCAGATAGAAATGGCTTGATGACAAATAGTTATACTGCTGTTAAGTTTTTATATTTAATATTCTGCAGATTAGTGCATAGTTAGAGAAATGGACTGCTTTTTTATAATTCATTAAGAGTATTGATATACAAGCTCATTTTCTGAGGGTTCACTCAAAGTATCTTCAGGGCAACTCCAATGAAACCCAGGATACTGTACCTTGTCCTATTCACTCCACCAATCAGTAAACATTTATTAAGTGCTTATTATGTGGCAGGCACTGTCCCTGCCCTCTTCTTCTTCTGTGGTTTTAATTTCTTCTGCTTGGTCTTTATATTTTGACAGCTTTCTATTCCATGTGGTTTGGAGATTATTATGAGTGTTTAATGTGCTGACATTGTTGGAAATATTGTTCTTATATTTTTGTGGATCATGGTGATACCTGGGCACTTATGGACAATAGTTCTGCCTCTGAATATTCAAATTTCAGTGTGATTTATTATTTGCTAAGTTCTCAAGAATCTTTTGGTCTTTGTCCATATTTGTGGTTTCTTAACTTTTGGTTTGTTGGGAGCAAGCGTCTGGTGTATTGAATTCTAGCCACCTACCTGTGGCTAATCCTAATATTATTGAGATTGTTCTTAATAATATTAATAATAAATAATTATTATGGTAATAGGAACATGGATAGGGATTAGACAAGTGATTTCATTGGTACAGGGAACTCCCAGATAAGGAGACGCCCTCTACTAATTCAGGCTAGCACTTTTGTGCAACTTGCAGTCTTAAGAGAGTTTCTTAGAGAAGGTTCTGTGACTTGCCCAGGATCACACAGTCAGTATGTGTCACTGGCAGGACTTGAACTCAGATCTTCTTGTCTTTGAGGCCTGCTTTTCTCCACTATGCCATAATGCCTCTATTATTAATAATTATAGCTAACCATTATGTAAAGGTTTACAAGGCACTTTGCACTTCTCATTTGATCGTCACAACAGCCCTCTGAGCTAAGTAAATACTCTTACTATCTTCATATTACAGGCATGGAAACTGAGGCTCAAAGACTTGCCCAAGGTCACACAACTAGTGATTGTTTGATGCTTACATTCATTTTTAATTTGGCACAGAGCTCACCTGGGAAGGAAGTCATTACAGACACAACAGAGACCGGCAATTCCGACAATGAGCTTGGGTTCCATATTGATCTGAGTTCTAGATGGTTAAGTTTAACTTGTGTTGGAATCTCCCAGGCTGACATATGCATAAAACTCTGGTTCAAAGAAAACCCACCTCTGCAACTCTGAAATGCTGCATCTCTAGGCTGCCATGTTTGTCTAAAGCATGGCTAAAATTCAGGGCTGTGCCAACCCATGATGCTTTGGGCTCATTCTTCAGTTTTTCTTCTTTGTGTTGTTGTTATGTAGGTTTCTGTTACCAAGGTCGACCAAGACGTGGGATTTGCCATCCAAACGTGCTTTATCTCTCCGTACTCCAACTCTGACAGGATGTCTGATTACACCATCATAGAGAACATTTGTCCTAAAGATGAATCTGTGAGATTCTATTCACCCCAGAAGGCACATTTCTCTCGACTCCATGCACAGACGGACAAAAAGAGATTTAGCTTCATGCTCAAACCCATTTTTAATGCTTCACTGCTCTTCTTACAATGTGAACTCACGTTGTGTACAAAGAAAGAAGACGACACCCACAGACTGCCAAAGGTTAGTGGCTCGTTAGCTCCCTTGGTCTTTTAAATTTCTATTTTTTTAGAAAAATAAGACAGTGACCTTCAGAATAATCACAAGTTATGGCAGATTTCAGTGTTAAGTTCTAGGACAGCCAAAAATAGAGTAATAAAGTATATATAACTTCAGTGACCTGTGAGTTTTATGGAATCTTATGGAATAAATCTTGACAATATGATTTTTTCCACTTGTGTTATTAAAGAAGACGTTACATGTGATAAATTAGGATGATTTTCCGTGGAGGGAGTGGTCTGGCTTTATCTCCGTTATTCAGATCATGTGGAGAGCCAGGATTACAAATAGCCCAGAGAACAAGTCCAGTGCAAGCATTACTTTTTCCATACCCCTCAAAGACTTGATTTGCAACTGTTTTTGACCTTCTCTGTGTGGATTATAAGGTTGGTTTTATTCAGGAAAACTTCCAAGGGAAGTTTCACATTGTGCATCCTCATGCTGGGTTGATTTTGGTCAATATATTGAACTGTTATAATGGTGGACCAGAAGTCTTGACCATATGACATCAGTGGCTGTGTGGAACTGTTGCCAAACCGTAAGACTGCCAAGGTTAATTAGGGTATTTAATCACGTCAGCCTTGTGTGCTTATGACACGCACTCTTTAAAAAAAATGTTTACATAACCTTGCCTTTTCCCGGTACCATCTCTCCTCATCATCTTTGTAACAAAGAAGTGTGGTCAAACAAAACGTACTAGCCTCCTTGGAAAGCACAGGCTGTATTCTCTACCCATGGTTCATCACCTCCCTGTGGAGAAAAGGGAAGTACATTTTATTATCAGTTCCCTGAAATCAAGACTGGTCATGACACTGATCCAGTCATAGATCTAGAGATGGAAGGAAACTCAGAAGCCATTTAATCTGAACTCTTTATTAAACAATTGAGGAAATGGAATCCAAGAAATGTTAAATGACTTGTCTAAGGTCACACAGGTGTAAGATCACACGATCAACAGGTTAGGGCTAGAAGAGACATTGGAGGTCTTCAAATCCATTTTAACAGATGAACCAACTGAGGCACAAAGGGGTTAATTGATTTGCCCAAAACCACTGATCAAATAAGTGTCTGAGATGGGTTTTGAACCATTCCTTGTTACAAAGAATAGAAAAGAAAGAGACTCTACCCCAAAAACTGACACTGAACCTGACAATGTAGGTATTCAGTATTCTGCACCCATAGCCCTTTAATAAAAAGGAGAGGAGGTAAATTGTTATTCCTTTCAACTCAATAGATGGAAACAAGTTCATGTATGCATTTCTGTATTCCATGTGAATGGAGCCTTCATGTCTCATTGATCTGCTGAATACAAAGCACCAGTGCTCTGGTTTATGTAGAGAACCCTTCTCTCAACCCAGCAAAAGCCTCCAGTCCTTAGGGGAAAACACAAGCTGTCCTGTGGTGTTTGCCTTTTGAAATGCAGCTGAGAATACATTTCTTCCGCCAGTAGGTTTTGCAGCTTGTTGGGAGTTTGGTCTGATAAATGCTTCCATCTCATGTTTCTCTTCAGTAAACAACGCTGAGGCACTCTGATAATGAGGTAGCCACACAGCTGTGCTGGCAGAGGCAGGGAAGGTTTGCTTCTGAGAGAATCCCCGCCTTTGACCTCTGTGTTTCTTCTCCACAGTGCATCCCTCCTGATGAAGCCTGTACCTCTGTGGATGTGAACATGATCTGGGCCATGATGCAGAATAAAAAAACATTCACCAAACCCCTGGTGGTCATCTCCGGAGATAAAAATGAAGGTATGCCTCAATGACCTCGATAGTGACAGAGAGCACACAGCCTTGGGCAGCTTATCTTCAAGAGATCAATAAGGATGCATTCTTTCTTTCTCCTTTCCTTCTTTTCTTTCCTACCTTCCTCCCTCCTTTCTTTTCTTCTTTCCTTTCTTTCTTGTCCTTCCTTCTTTCTTTTCTCTCTCTCCTTTCTTTCTTCCTTCCTTTCTCCTTCCTTCCTTCCTTTCTCCTTCCTTCCTTCCTTTCTCCCTTCCTTTCTTTCTTTCTTTCTTCCTTCCTTCTTTTCTTTCTTTCTTTCTTTTTTTCTTTCTTCTTTCCTTCCTTCCTTCCTTCCTTTCTCCTTCCTTCCTTCCTTCCTTTCTGTCTTTCTTTCTTCCTTCCTTCCTTTCTCCTTCCTCCCTTCCTCCCTTCCTTCCTTCTCTCTCTCTCTCTCTCTTTCTCTCTCTCTCTTTCTTTCTCTCTCTCTCTCCCTCTTTCTTTCTTCCTTTCTATGGAGGAGACCAGCCTTGAAGTCAAGAAGTCCTAGGTTTCAGTCCTTCCTCTGACCCATGCTAGCTTTGCAATAGCAGGCCATTTATTTAACATTTCAGTTGCCACAGTCAGCTCTTTAAGACTACAGTTACAGAGTTGGCAGTCTGCGTCTGTAAAGGGAGTTTCCTTACTGGGAATTCCTGGTACTAATGAAATCTTAGGTCTCCTTACCCTCTCAGAAAAAATATATATAAATAACATTGATACAGTGCTTTAAGGATTGCAGAATGCTTTACAAATATTATCTCATTTGATCTCACAACAATCCTGACAGCTCAGTACTATTTTACAGATGGGGAGACTCGGGCAGATAGAAGTTAGCTGACCTACTCAGGATCACACAGCTCATAGGTGCCTGTAGGAGGATTTGAACTCAGATCTTCCTGACTTAAGCTCCATTGTTTATCCACCGAGCCACCTAGCTGCCTATAAATAGGAAAAAAAAATGTTTTTCAAAGTTTTATTGATTCCTTTTGTTTTTACACAAGTCATTTCCAGATGTGCACTTCTAAATAGCACTATTAAACCCTCCCCGTTAACAGAAAGGTAAGTGAATCCAAATCACAGGATCCTGGATTTACAGCTGGGAGGGATGTTGGCATCTTACCCCTTTCTTTTTGCAGAGGGGGGAAAACCAAGCCCCAGAGCAGGGAGGTGACTTGCTCACCATTGGACAGAGAGTGAATGAAGGGCAGAGCTGGGATTGAAATCCGGGGCCTCCGGCTTGGAGTCTTAGGCTCTTTCCACTGGACCACACTTCCTCTGCATGCCTCACTCACCATCCATCCCATCTCTTTCAAGACAAGAGGGATGTGTGTTTTATCATCTAAGTACTAAAATTGGTCGCTGGATGTTGATTAGTTTTACCAAAAAGTATTTTTATTTCCTCATTGTTTAATGATCTCTTATTGCATTTAAATTAATTTAATTAAGCATTTGATATGGAAACTTTTTTCCAGAATGAATCTTTTTCCATAAAACATAATTTGCTTCTGTGGGCAAAATGTTCTGCCTCTCCTTCTTTCATCGTCTCTCTCCTCCCTCCTTTCCTCTCTCCATCACCCCTCTCCCTCTCCTTCCGTCCCCTCTTCTCCTCTTGTCTCTACTTTTTTTTCTCCCTGTTTTGGTTTCCTTTCTCCCTCTCCCTCCCTCCCCTTCTACTTTCCCTCCTTCCTCTTTCTTTCTCTGTTTCTCTCTGTCTCTCTGTCTCTTTACACACACACACACACACACACACACACACACACACACACACACACACACGTGCCTATTAGAAGCAGCCCTGTCTAGT
Source organism: Pseudochirops cupreus (assembly GCA_028627135.1). NCBI lineage: Eukaryota > Metazoa > Chordata > Mammalia > Diprotodontia > Pseudocheiridae > Pseudochirops > Pseudochirops cupreus. The sequence continues at coordinate 31,195,908 of CM053584.1, forward strand.
GAAACTAGAATGGAAAGTTATTTGGTCCTCATTTCATAATTAACTTGATGGACAGCCTGAGATTTACACGTCTGTTTCTGTGTTTTTTAGACAGAGTAGTTCATCATTTAGAACAAACAGCCATGGAATGTATGTAGCAGCAAGAGCTCTAGACCGGGGAGCTAGGGCCCTGGCTCCTGTTCCCCGAGGGGTGCTGACGGCAGGGACCCCAAGGTAGCTGTGGGACCTTACACAAGTAACTTCAGTTCTCCAGGCCTTCCTGTCCCAGAAATGAAGCATTGATTCAAGGGACCAATATTTAAAACCCCTTCTACATGCTCACATTCCATGATTCCGGATTTTGTCAGTGTCTGGCTTCCTCCTCCACCAGGGAAGCCCTCCAACCTGGGGAGGTGCTTGAGACGCAGAGCAGTTAATTGTCCTGGCCAGGGTCCCAAATCTAGTGCCATTGGTAGAATCTGAATTCAAGTTTTACCAGTTCTAAACTCGATACACCATTCTGCCTCAGTGGGATTCTATTCATATTAATGAAATGAGCTTTAAGTTAATTTAAAGCTAGTCATGCAGCAGACCTAAAGTCAGTTATAAAATGGACAGATTTGATATTTATTAGCTAATTTCCAGCCACCTGAAGCAACAGTTGTAATCAAAAAGGTTCCTTCTAGGAACGAGTTGTATTTATGATTTCATTGTCGAAGGGGGACACTGAGGAAGAAACCCCCTCTTCCAGCACAGAACTGTATGCACCCTGTAATTCATAATCTTGGAGAACTGCCTGGGGCTCTGAGACTAGATGACCAGGGTCACCCAGACAATCCCTATGGGTCAGAGGTGGGTCTTGGAGCTCTAGCTTGAAGGCTTTTGACCAATCTTTTGACCATTCACTAGGCTTCCCTCTTAAATGGATTAGCCCATTTATAATCTAAGTTTCTAATTAGAGCAAGAAGAAATAAGAAGCGATTGTATAATCAAGTGCCCCAGAAACTGGGGCAGCAGCTGATGGTCACACAAGGTTTTTAACAATGGTTCCTGCTTCCTCATAACCCATCTGTTGCCGTTACCTACTTTGGAGGATGTGTTCCTGCTGCTAATGCTTTGTCCGAGTCCAGACAATTAGGCGTTAATAATGTAACCGTATTACTTCCAGCAATTCATTCTCCTTTCAAGTCGGGTGGTTTGATTTTCTTTTATAATCTCTCCTCCACTGTGACTTCTAATCATTCAGGCTTGGGACAATTATTCTGGAATTTCACCGTTTTTTGTTCTATATAAAAGTGGTCAAATGGGAAAACTTTAATCCACAGTAAAAACAATTTAATGAGGTTTGCTAATTAAGAGGCTACTGGATGGGATGGGGAAACAGTTTCGAGTCTGGATTGCCGTACCGATTGACTGGATTAAAAAACTGGAGGTGAACTTTACAAGACTGGTAGAACTGTACGTATTTAAAAGTAGTGTTCTAACCAGTGCCCTAAAGGAAAACAAACATTCTTTGGATGTTTTTCAATGTTTTTTGTTTTTCTAAATCATTCTTGTGTTTCGGGTTTTCTCATTTTTGGAGTCCATAAAATCATAGATCTATAGCTGGAAGAAACCACAGAGACCAGCTAGTCTAATACCTTCTTTTTACAGATTGATAAACTGAGGGCCTGGGATGTTAAGGGCCTTGCCCTTGCTAGATGGATAATATTGGAGACAGGATTTGACCCTGTTCTTTTTTCTCTCTAGAAACAGTGCTCTTTCTACTGTACTACCTACTTCTTACTGACAGAAAGCACAAAACTCTCCCAAACATGAGTGTGAAGTAGAAAAGGAAAAATATACATGTCACAAGATTGTTTGAGTGATAGGAGCAAGGTCATTTATTCACAGGATAGAATATTTCAGGCTGAAAGGAACCTTAGAGGTCAGGCCCAGCTTCTTCATTTTTCATAACTCAATTTTATTATTTTATTTTCAGTTCTGAATTTTCTCCCTTCCCCTTCCCCTCTCCTACCCACTGAGAAGACAAGAAAAACAAAATTTCTTAGAAATATGTATAGTTGTTCATAACAAATCCCCTCATTAACCCTGTACAAAAATAGAATGAAAGAAAAAGAAAGAGATGAAAATATGCTTCTTTCTGCACTCCAGTCACTATCTTGAGGTGAATAATGTGTTCCATCACAGGGTTGGGTGCTAAGAGGAGTAAATGACCGTGGTCCTTGTCCTCAAGTTTTTGAAAGGCCCCAACACACAAATAACCCTGAGAGAAATGATTGCCTAGGGCAGTGGTTCTCAACCTTCCTAATGCCCCGACCCCCTTTAATACTCATATGTGGATGTATCTGCATGTGGGCAGACCTGCCTGGAGTTGGATAGAGTAGCAGTGTCTCGGTTCCTAAGACCGTTGGAAATATGTGTTTTCTGATGGTGTTAGGCGACACCTGGGACCCCTGTAAAAGGGTCGTTCGACCCCCAAAGGGGTCACAACCCACAGGTTGAGAACTGCTGGCATAGAGCCATGGAGAGACCAGCTCTAATTGACTTAAAGGCAACTGAGTTGATTACACAATCACTGTATTCCTATAAAACTGTGTATAGGTTTTGGCAAATAGAATCATATCATGGCATACTGAGAGGGGACCCTCAGATTGCCTTGTCCAACTTGTACCTAAACAGAATTACCCTATAGCATACCTGGAAAGTGGGTATCTGGTCGTTCCTGAAAGACCTCCAAAGTCAGGGGCAGCTTTTTGTGAGACCAGGCCTGAATCCACTCTAGTGCACATGTAGCTGCTCTAGAGGGTCAAACTGTACAAATTTAATTCCATAATTAAAGTTTTGTAAATGGAAACCTTTAGTAAAAACACTGGAGGGCTTTGCTATTGAACAGAACTCTCCAGTGAATCCATTTGTAAAACTACCATCACACCTTAATTGATGTGTTTAGAGAAAATGTGAATTTCTGTGTATCTGGTTTTCTTTACGTAGGCTACACCTACACTGTCTTATTAACAGTTTAGTCACCTATAGTATGAGAGGCCTCCTGAAGGAATGTAAAGAGGGCCACCCTTGGAATCAGGCAAATCGCTTTGCCTCTGTCTACTAGTTATGTGACTTTTGGCCATGGACCTCAGCTTCCTAATCTGTAAATAAAGGATCAGGTTAGATGGTCTCTGGGAAGCTGTTCATCTCTGGATCTGTGATCCTATTAGGATCTTGAGACTGTGGACAAGTCATTTAACATCACAGCTCTCCAGGCAATTCTCTCAAACTCTTGAGTTAGAAACAGGTTACTGATCTGCATCCACAGGGGGAATTCCCACACTGGGAGTCCCCTACACTGGTAAAAGCACAGCTTCAGACCAAAACAACAAAACCTCCAGACTCTCTATGGTGAATGTCAGATCTGATAAGACCATTAAAGTGAGATTTGACAAGCCGTGGCTATTAGAGAATTCTGCTGGTGCAAGCTGAAATGGCTATTTTTGCAAGTAACCCTGTATTATTAGCCTTTGGCTGAAATGTTGATGATTGCTTTGAATTTTGATAAGGGAACATCCCGTGATTAATGCTTCTTCTTCTTTTTCTTACACAGATCCAACTATTGCCAATCCAATGGGGAAGTCGCCACGTAAGTCTTCATAAATCCTCCTATTTTGAAATGAAGCCCCTTGAGCTTTTCTCAGAGCATGCTGGTTAATATAGGTTTGCCAGAGGTTGAGGTTTTGATAAGGGATTTCTGCTCTCATTCCTTCCCTCTCTTTTTCTCCTTCTCTTCCTTCCTTCCTTCCTTTCTTTTTCTTTTTTTCTTTTTCCTTGCCTTTTTTCTTCCCTCCCTTGTTTCCCTCTTGGCTTCAGCTATCCTTTCCACCTACCCACATTTATGTTGATATACAAGGAATGGGAAGGAAACAGTTGTGTTAATTTAGGGAAGTTCATTCATTTTTCCAAAGTACTAAGGACTTTTTGGATTTAAACTCTTTCTTCCTAGACACCTCAGTTGCACCCTTGTGGTCTTGAAAGGGTACATAAGCATTCATGAGAACATTTTCGCTATGTCTACAAAAAAAAGTTATTTTCAGTGGAAACCAATTTGGGGCCCTCCTAGTGCTGTGCAAATAAAGCTGACATTTATTTAATGCTCTGAGGTTTGCAATGTACTTTAGACGTATTAGCCCATTTGATCCTCACAACAACCCTGGGAGGTAGGGGCTGTTATTATCCCCATTTTAGAGACGAGGAAACTAAGACCAAGGTCCTGCCCAGGGTAGCTGAGGTCTGATTTGAACTTGTGTTCCTGACTTCAGGTCCAGTGTTCTAACTACCGAACCACCTGGCTACCTAGGAAAGTCTTTAGATTGTGGACCAAGAGACCCAGAGTCCTGTGCAAGAGAGGGCTGCAAATCTGACACCTCTGCTCTCTTTGGCCACCAAACCCATGGATGGGAGTATTTCTTCCCCTGGGTCCAGCTGAGACTCCATCTCGTGTGGTCCTTGTCTGTGTTTTTCCATAAATCCTCCATAGAAAATTCTCAGAGAATGAACTCAGGAGCTTGCATTTTCCCAGTTTATTATTTGTGTCCCCAAGGGGAGAGGGATGCACAGAGTTAGAAGAATGATGGAGACATGGATAGCAGGACCTGGAGCCTTCAGATTTTGCAGCTTGAATAGATGCTTTACATTGACCTGCCTAGGGACAGCATTCTTTACCATAGAAACACCTTTCCTCATGTTTCCCCATGGTTTCTTCATCAATCAACTTAATTAATTAATTAATTAAGCACCTACTATGTGCCCTGTACTTTGCCCCCATTTTTACAGATGAAATAGCTGAGGCCTAGGGACAGCCAAGTGACTTGCCTAAGGCCACATGGTCAGTGAGGGAATGGAGGCAGGTCTCTCAGTTGCCAATACAGTTCTCTTTCCAGCTGACCACACTCACCTGAATCCCTTTGCCCTAGAAAACCTGCTTAGAAATTACCTACACCAATGATGTAAGCAGTGACTGGCACGTAGTAGGCACCTGACAGAATACTTTTCAGTTGGCTTTAGCTGGATGTTTTATAGTAGTTGGTTGGAAAGCAGAGAGAACTAGGCCAGAATTTATATAGCTAGAGAGTGTTTGAAACTGCCTGTGACTTGGGAACAATATTTTGAGTGGAAATGAAAGGAAAGTATAGGGGAAGACCCAGGCCTGTCATTCATAACATTCAGGATCCAAGGACCTTACAAATTGCACTTTCCATCAAAGGCCTCTCCCTTGTAAAAACAGATTTTAGCTTTTTAGTTGAAGACTTGAAGAAGGTAGTTTCTTTAACAGAAAGGAAATATTCTACTTTTGTGGCCTGGAATTCATCTTGGATATAAAAAGCCGTTGCCAAGAGTAAGGAACAATCGCTTCTATTTATGTGTTTCACGGACTATAAAGCTGACATCATAATCACTCTTTGAAAAGCTCTTCTATCCTCCTGTTAATGAGGCTGAGCTTGGAAAAGTGTCTTGGTTGCCCAATGGAATCATCAAGATGGGGGACTGACTATAGGAAGAGGTCTTTTTAGATGAGTCCGTGTGGGGAGGGGGGATGTTTCATTCCCTTCTCCACATTTTCTTTTTTCTTTTTTATGCTACTCATTCTGCTTTTAAAAGCTTGTAAATGTCTCAAAATAATGTGTCTCTTTCCTCCCTTACCTGCCTTGTTTTAAAGGTATATATTTCATCATTCATTGTAGAGGCAGCTTGGGGTTGGGCAGAGAATCAGGAAGATGGGTTCAGATCCCACTTCTGACATTTCCCAACTGTGTAGCCCTTAGCCTAGGAGAGGTTGCAGGGCCTAGTGGTTAGAGTGTTGGATTTCGTGTCAGGACGTCCTGTGTTCAAATCACACGTCTGATACTTCCTAGCTGTGTAACCCCGCAACTCTCTGTCTCAATTTCATCCATAAAATAAAGATGATGATGGCACATTCACAGAGTTATAGTGAAGATGAGTGAGATGACGGAGAAAGTGCTTTGAGTCTGAATGTAGATTGAAGCGTGCTTTTTTTTTTTAACTTTATTATTCTTGGATTTGGGGTCTACATTTTCTTTTGCAACATGGCTAATATGGAAATGTTTTGCATGACTGCACATGTATAATCTATATCAAACTGCTTGCTTTCTCAAGGGAGGGGAAGGAGGAAACTCAAAATTTAATTTGGAACCCAAAATGAAAAAAAAAACCAAACGTTAAGAATTTTTGTTTCTTTGTTATTGAGGAACAAGTTTTAAAACCAGATGAAATGTTTGCAAAACATGAAAGCGCTAGCTTCTGGTGTCCACAGAATGCTCTGTGTCGTGACTGAGTACAGCTCCTATGAGTTGAATCTGGCCTGTCCAATGTGTGAAGCCCATTGAAATGGACAGTTGTGTCTCTTTGCTTCCTTCTCCCCAGCGATTTTACCTGGCCTGGACACACTGACCGTCATGGGCATTGCCTTTGCAGCTTTCGTGATAGGAGCACTCCTGATGGGCGCCTTGTGGTACATCTACTCTCATACGGGTGAGTGTGGCTACCATGCTTCTGGTGGAGAAAGGAGGGTGGTGCGTGTTGCTTCCTAGAACATTGGCCAACCCCCAACGTGCAGACCTGGGTAATGAATTTTTGTTGTTGTTGTTGCTGAGTCATTTCAGTCATGTCTGACTCTTCATGACCCCATTTGGAGTTTTCTTGGCCAAGATACTGGAGTGGTTGGCCATTTCTTCTCCAGCTCATTTTACATATGGGGAAACTGAGGCAAAGAGGTTAAATAATTTGCCCAGGGTCAGAAAGTGTCTGAGGCTGGATTTAAACTCAGGAGATGAGTCTTCCTGCCTCCAGCTGCCCTATTTTCCATTCCCAGTGGATACACAATCTCTTTTGCTCACAATTACTTTTTGAGAATATAGCACAGTACAATCACATACTGATTTCTGTAATTACCAGAAAGGTCCTAAGACTTTGGGCACTAAAAATGTCCAACAGGAACCATTACTACTCTTTACATGTGGTTCAGCATTTTGCTGCTGGGCCAGGTTTGTACCAGAATCCTTATTCCTGGCATTCTAAGAATTCTCATTCCACCCCAGGCAGAATTCTCCAGGATTACAGAAGTAAAATTGAGTCTCATCTTATGTCATGGAAAGTTCACCAGGTTCAAAGTCTACCATGCACTTAGATTTTGGAAGCATTTAATAGAGACTGAAGCTTTAGATTATTGAATTAACCCCCTTCCCCAACATCCCTGACAAATCAAGAGGCAGCTTGCTGTTGCATTTATATAGCGCATTAAAATTTGCAAGCCCACCTGATGGTGATGCCTCATTAAAATCTAGATACAGTTAGAGCGCTTGTCACTTAGAGAGGTAACTAGGAATTTTTTTCCATCTAGAATATGAGGTTCTTATAGATGGTCACTGAGGTGACTACTGATGCTAAAATTTTATGGTTCTTTGTCATGATTTTGATGTGGGTCCTCATCTGCCCAATGACCAGACTGGCCTAGAGCTCCTCTCTAGTGCTCCTCAAGGATTCCATGTTCTTACCCATTCTCTGGGCCAATTTGTTGGAAAATTGCTCTCCCTTTTCCCCAGAATAACAATAATCCTGTTGAAGTAAATAGTAGGAACCTATTTTAAAACAAACAACACCCCTCAGAAAAACACTGGCTAAAATATCACTGGTTCCATGTTATACTGACTCACAGTGGGAGGGAAAGCTGGGAGATCATAGACCTTAGATGGTACGGAGTACCAGCAAGTTCCATCGTATATCAGACTGATCCCATTTACAGCATCGCCACTCTCCACTGGTTTCTTTCCATTTCATAAACAGCTCGGGGCAACCAAACCAAGCCATATATTTAATTTTTAAGTGTATTGTAACCAGGGCAAGAGTCTGCATAATCTCAAGTTTCCACTTTATCATAAAACAACTCTTTGCCTATGGGTTACATTCTCTATTCGCTGCATTTTGAAAACACAGACCTCAAACACTCTCATTTTAGCCTACATAGTTTATTCTTCATCATGGAGTAGGATTAGATAGAACCATTGTTGGGACAAAGCTGGAGAAAGGGGGCCAGGTAAAGAAAAAATAGGAAAAGTTCAGAATAAAAGAGTTTTAAATCACATAGATTGGCTTTGTTTACTGGGTGCTAATCTCATTGAATTAATGGGCTACCTGGGAACAATGCATAGATAGATAGAGCTCTGGGCTTGGAATCTGGAAGGCCTGAGTTCAGGACTTATCTCAGATAGTTCCTAGCTGTGTGACCCTGGGCAAGTCACTTAACTTCTAAGCCTCACTTTCCTCATCTGTAAAATGGGAATATTATAGCATCTACCTCCCCGGGTTGTTATGAGGATCAGCTGAGATAACATGTAAGAAAGCAGCTTGCAAGATATAAAGTGATCTATCAGTACCAGCTGTTATTATTATCATCATGATTTTCCTTTCTTTCAAAAACTTTTTAATGTCTTTTTCCTATTCAGTTGCTTTTTAAATCTTTTTATTTTCTAAATAAGTGTTATCAATGGTTTTCTTTTTAACAGTCTACCGGGGGTGGGGAACCTACAGCCTCAAGGTCACTTGGGTGCAGCCTTCTGATTGAGTCCAAGTTTTATAGAACAGATCCTTTTATTAAAGGGAGTTGTTCTGTGAGGTTTGGATTCAGTGCAAAGGCTACACTTGAGGACTTAGAGGGCCACAGGTCTCCCACCCCTGGTCTAGTCATTTCCAGATATAACACCCCCATTTTATTGTAATGTAAGTTCCTTGAGAGCCAGGACTGGTTTGTTTGGTTTTTTTTGTCTTTGGATCACAGTGCCCGGCACACAGTAGGTGCATCATAAATTCAGGTTGATGATTGATTGATTCATTAATTCCCCTTTCTCTTTGAGTAGACCGTGAATCTGCATTCCAGGCAGAGAAAACAGTCAGAGGCCTATATACTAAATATCAGAAGTTAGGGAACAGAAAACTGCTGGCTTCCAAAGGAGGGAATACAGCTTTTGGTGATGGAGGAGGAACTTGATTGGAGGGACGGAAAGCTGACATGATAAGGCCCACAGGGAAGAAAGAAATCATCTTTTAAAGTTAAATATAGCACTAAAGTATATATTACCCTCACACTGCTGGAGGCTTGGGAGGGAAGTAAGGTAGTACTTCATCGTTTCCTCAGGAAAAAGATAAGGTGGAAGGACAGGAAGGTGGAAGGAGAAAATTCACTTTGTTTTAGAAGATAGTAAACATTGGCTCACTCCTCTGGGCATTTGGGAAAGGAGTTGACTTCCTTCCTCTGATGTATGCACACGTGGTCTTCGCCTTGGTTCAGTTTGGGCAAATTCAGGCTTATCGCTGAGGCCTGTGCTCAGTCTTGAGAGTTTTCCTTCCCATTTATCCTAGACCTAGAAGCCTTGTAGAAATGCTCTGATCTCTAAGAGCATGTGAAGTCTCAAAAAAATGCAGCCTGTAGAGACTCTCACCTAGCCCAGAGAGCCTAGGGAAATTGAGAGCTACTCTAGACAGAGCCCTTGGTGAGTTCATCACTGGATCTTACTAGGTGTTCAGACAATGGGACCTGGGCCCAGATCTGTCCTCCAGGCCCTCCCTCCCTTCAGCATTCCCCTCTGCCTTTTACTGATCCCAGTAACAGGAAATCAAGGCATTCTTTGGCTCCAGAGATGCCTGATAGAGCAGGTGCCCGCATTTTTGAGCCTTTTTGCTGCCTTTGGGGAGACTTTTTAGCTGACCCAATTAAAGAACCCAGATGGCCAGTTAAAGCAGGAATTCCTAACCTTTTTTTTGTGTCATGGATGCCTTTGGAAATCTAGCGGAGTCGATGGGCCTCTTTTCAGAATAAGGTTTGAAATGAATAAAATAAAATGTATAAGATTATGAAGGAAACCGATTTCATTGAAATAGATTTATTCAATTTTTTAAAAAAATGTCGCAGGACTAAGATTAAGAATCTCTGAGTTAAATATGGAAATGGTTTATACGATTGCACATGCATAACCTATATTGGCTTGCTTACTATATCAGGGATGGGGGAGGGATAGAATTTGGAGCTCAAAATAAAATAAACCAATACCAATGTTAAAAATTGTTTTAGCCTGTAATTGAGGCGAAAATAAAATATTGTTTTTTAAAAAATAAAGAAAACAGAATTTCTGAGTTAATAAAAAAATTCGTAGCAGACCAGAATATGAGTGTGAAATGGGGATAGCCCCTCCCCAGTAAGTGCCCCCAGAGAGCAGCCAATGCCGAATCGAAGCCTGGCTTTCTAATTCTGTAGAGTCACCATTTTCCCCCTCACCTGTAATGACAATGAAATGTACACATGTTACTTGGCAGTTTTCAAAACCTTTTCCAAATATTAGCACTCCTGTATTACAGTCCTTTTTTACAGAGTAGGAAACTGAGGATCCGAGATGTTAATTAGCAGAATTTAAACCTGGGGCTTCTTGATTCCCCGTCAGACTCCCAGTCAGACCATGTGCCTCCAACAGAGCTTTGACCTAAAAACTTAATTTTGTCTGTTAGGTTGAGAAAGCTTTTCCTCCACAGCTAGATTATAAGTTCCTTGAGAACCAGGGCCTGTTCTGCTTTCAGCTTTGTGTCCCCAGCACCTATTATGTGGCCAGGAACACAATATCTGTTGTTGTGGTTGATATTCAGTCATGTCTGACTCTTCATGACCCCATTTTGGGGTTTTCTTAACAAAGATACTGGAATAATTTGCCATTTCCTTCTCTAGCTCATTTTACAGATGAAGAAACTGAGGCAGACAGGGTTAAGTGATTTGCAAACATGGTTAAGTGACTTGCCCAGAGTCACATAGCTAAGTCTGAGGCTGGGTTTGAACTCATGAAGATGAGTCTTCCTTATTCCAGGTCCAGTGCTCTGTCCACTATACCACCTAACAGTGGCACCCAATAAACTCTTAAATAAATCTTTATTAATTGATCGATTGATGCTTTAGGGAGATGAATGTTCATTTTTTTTTTTTGTAAAATTTTCCAATCTGAAGTTTCAACTGTCTCTTCTTAAGAATAGTGAAATATGAAACAGTCATAACCAGGAGGGTCCATGAAATGGGAGGCATTAAGAATTACCTCCATACTCTTAGAACCAGAGATACACATCTCTTTCATCCTCCTCCCCTCTCCCAAGTTGCCTCTGGATAGATGGCTGTCAATCCTATCCTTCAGTTCCTCTGGGGAAAGATTCCAGAAATTCTCTGTGTAACCAGCTTGGTTTTTTAATGTTTTACCTCAATCACTGCTGCTGCAATTTAAAACCATTTCCTCTTGTTCGGCCCTCAGGGAAGGTAGAGAAGCAGCTGGTCAGTCTCCCTTTTGAAATAACCTTCCTATACAGTACTAGTAGAAGTTTTCCTTAGTCCGAATAATCAAAATGTTCATCTCTTTTAAAAATCTTTTTTTCTCCCACTCTGGAGGCCTCTTCAGGTTCTCCATAACTTCCTTAGATCTTTATTTCCCCCCCTTTGTTTCCTAAGTACAGCTGGGGAGGGCTGAAAGGTGAGAGTCTTCTGGTGGGAGGAGCACTAGCCCAAGGTAGGATTAGGGGAAAGAGAGATTCAGGTCTGGAGGCTGGATCTCAGATTCCTCACTTATGCCAGATGGACAATACAAGGATGGGGACTCGGGCACTAAAGGAGTGCTAGTTTCTGGGTCAATCCAAATAAATTATGAAGGGAGCAGAGTTGGCCTTGATTCCTTTCTTATCTCCCTCCTCCTAGCTCCTAGTTTTTACTTCCCAGGCAACCCCAGCACTCTCTTAACCAGACCAAACCCTAAACAGGCCTGCACTCCCCCAAAGACCCTCTACTTCACAGTCACTCCTCCCTTTCTTTTCTCTTCACTTCCTCTCCCAACCCCAAATCAAAACTTACATTCTTCTGTCAAGTCCCACAGTTGAATAATCCTTATGACCTTAGGGAAAATCATGCCTTCGGGCCTTAGTTTCTCCATCTGCAAAATTACTAAGTGATCACTAAGGTCCCTTCCATTACCTAGTTCCATGGTCAATCAACAAATAAGTCAAGGTAGCAAGCACTTATTAAGCACCTATGATGTACCAGGCAAAAACCAGGCCCTCCCCTCAAAGAGCTCATGTTTTAATGAGGGGAGGGAACATGGTAACAGTGTGAAAGCTCTTTGCAAAAAAGGTATACACAGTGAAAACAGAAGCATTGATTAAGTGCCTACAGCACACCAGGACCTGAGACTCCAAAGACCAAAGTGACATAGCCCTACTCTCAAGCAGCTTACATTCTGTTGGGGGAAAACAATATATACACAGATAAATAAACACGAACTATTTATAAAATAAGTACAGCGTGTGGGGGAAGGGGGGCGATACAGGGATGGGGAGATAAAGCAGGGCCTCAGAGAAGTTGTGTCTGAGCTGAGATCTGAAAGGGGCCTAGGCATTAGAGGTCAGAAGGGAGCACATTTTAGGCACAAGGGATGCCCCTTTCTGCTGTCCTTTGATCTTGTTGTAAATGCTAGGAGAAAAGCATTACAATTCTTTTTTTTTATTTTTAGAGGCAATAGGGGTTAAGTGACTTGCCCAGGGTCACACAGCTAGTAAGTGTCTGAGACTGAATCTGAGCTCAGGTCCTTCTGACTCCAGGGCAGATACTCTGTCCACTGCCACCTAGGCGCCCCAAAATCATGATTGTTGAAAGAATTTGGCCAAGGGAGAAATTTCAGGGAGAGGAAAGCGGAGGGTCTTCTCAAACAAATTGCCTAATTGTGATCCAAGGAAGGATTAGATTCCTAGGCTGAGATTTACTTTCAATTCTTAGATTCTTCAGGTCCCAAAGAAGCAGTTACCTATTCTGTCTGCACCTGAGGTCAGCCCTGGTGCTGCCCTTTGGATACTTCCAGGGTAGCAGGTGTTTCAGGACCATTTGCTGTCCACATGGTTGCTGTGGGAGGAAAGGAAACACAAAAGGAAGCCTCTGACACTAGCCTGGCTCTCCTGTGCTCTGTAGTGGGACTGGCCCACTAAAATTCCAAGTTAGGAAAGGATCCTTTTTTCTTCCACCTCCCAACTGGAATCACATCTTATCTTCTTGAAATCTACCTCCAAGAGATCTGACAGGACACAAGCTGCCTTTTCTACCCAGTGTGGTACCCCATGTCAACAACTAATTTGGGTGGGAAGGACTCAACCCATTAATGGATATTAATTAATATTCATTAATTAATATTAATGAATATTTATTGATATTAATTATTATTAATGAACATTTATTGATATTCATTAATTAATGTTAATTAGTGTTGATTAGTCAGAAGCAGGCTGGGGAAGGGGGAGAGGACCTCTGGTTTTCCCTGGTGCCCCCCTGGAAGTCAAAAGAATATCTGCTGACATTAGCGGGGAAGGGACATTTACCCCAAGAACCCTCATTTGTAGCTTCTTTGAAAAGTAAGCTGTACAAATTAACTAACCTCAGAAATTCCATAAGGGTTTTGATGTGAAAATAGCCCAGTGTGTAGAGACATGTGAAAGGAGAAGTTAGTAACATTTCCAAGCAGGCACTAAGAGAAAGAAGTTGTTTTGTTGGGTTTTTGATTGTTAAGTAGACTCTTAGCTGCAACTCAACTCCAGAAATTTAAACACAGCATCTGAGTCTGGTAAACACCTGTTAGTGAGATTTCCCATCCACCCAACCCCTTTTCTTAAGCATGGATGGTGGGAGTAAATATCCTTTTATAGAGCAAAAGTGTTTTTCGTGAACAGGTCATGAGTTTCCCGAATTCTGGAAGTTGAAAGACCTTTTTAATGGGAACTGATTAAAATAAACTAGTGGAGCAACAAATTGTACTTGGCAAACACAGATTGGAAAGCAAATATTCAGACTTCCTGGGCAGGGAGTCGAGCTGGCCCTCTTCCGAAGTGTGAATAAGCAAGCACATGTCCCCTTCACAAGGGGAAAATGTTATTTACTGTCAATACTGAGGCTTGGCCTTCTGGCTCCGGCCAAACTCGGGCAGAAAATCCAGCTCCAAGGAGGTGGGCCTTGGATGAACTCTCTCCTTGCCACATCCTTTATCAAAACGAGACAAAAAAGGATATGAATGGAGTTTGGGGCTGCTTCTGTAGTTGGAGAAACTAATGGAGTAAAGTCTGATGGAAGGAGAGAGAGAGAAAGAAACAGAGACAGAGAGAGCCCAGAGAGTGTTTGCGGTTGGTGGTAGAGGTCAGTCCGTGAACAAGCATTCATTGAGTGTTTTCTGTGTATGAGGGATTGTGCTAACTCGGGGGGAATATAAAACCATTCCAAAAAATGAAACCATTTCCTGCCCTTTGGGAACTCGCATTCTAATGGGGTTGGGGGTTGCGGACACCATATTAACAACCATCTACATACAACATACAGACGGGATCTCAGAGGGAAAGGCTTCTTGTAGGAAGCTAGAAGGCAGAGGTGAGAAGAGAGAGCCTCTCCAGTATGGGAGGACAGCCAGTGAAAATGGGCCCACAGCAGAGGCTGATTGCCCAGAGACGATTTGCAGGTCTATAAAGATTCTAATGTAGTCATTTGTTTTTTAATTGGACTTGTGATTTCATACTCTATAATTTATAAAGAGTTATTTGGGGAGACCAAGAGGTTAAGTGACTTGCCAGGTTGGACAGTCAGTATTTGTCAGAGGTGGGATTTGAACGCTGGTCTTCCTGATTCTAAAGCTGGTTTCTGTCTGCTACGTTATAGGGCCCCTTGGCATAGTAACCAGGGAAATATAAAAGTAGCAGACCGTGGGCCAAGGCTGGATAGGAGGTCCTTATCTGGAAAAGGAGAATCTGGATTCAGATTTCAGCTCTGCCATTTCAAAGCCTTTGTGATGTGTGGGGCACGTGAGTTTTCTGGGCCTCAGCTAAAGATACAAAATCTAGTTATAATAAATATGGCCTCTGAGTACCCTTCCATCTCTAAATCTGTGACCCCAAAGAAGATTCCATTAGATTCAACCAGCATTTATTAAGGATCTACTTTATGGAAGTATGTATTTGTGCTGGGAATACAGCAACAAAACATTCCCTGCCCTCAGGGCACTTACATTCTATTTAAGATTGAAAGTTATCCAAGCCCCTTCCTCTGTGTCCTCATGCATTCTGATGCCGAGATCTCATTCCTTTCTAGAAATGGAAACTTTCCCTAGCTGGCACTTGCTAGCTCCCTTCAAGGTGGAATTCAAGGGGCAGATCCTGTATCAGGTGTATCCTGGCCCCATGCCAGCCCCTCAACCCTCTTCCTCAAATTACACCATATTTAATTTGAATATATTTTGTAAAAATGTTGTATCAGTGCCCACCAGCATTTTTTTTTTTTTGCTTTTTGGAAGGGGGAATGCAGGGCAATTGGGGTTAAATGACTTGCCCAAAGTCCCACGGCTAGTAAATGTTAAGTGTCTGAGGCCGAATTTGAACTCAGGTCCCCCTGACTCCAGGCCTAGCTCTGTGGACTATAACACTTGACTGCCTGAAGTGGAATTTTTCAGAAGTCAAGGACTAAGACAAGCCTTCTACCCCAAAACTATGCCCCCACCCCCATACAACTGAGAAAGAGATTTCTTTGTTTTCTTCCTGTTCTTCCTTCCTTTGTTCCTTCCTTCCTTCCTTCCTTCCTTCCTTCCTTCCTTCCCTGCAGATTCTCCTTGTGCAGGGACCACTCACTGGCTCACTTCCCAAACTGATTAGCACGGAAGCTGCTCTGATTTCCTGACCTGGCTTGGTTTGCCCCTCCTTTGCTCCCAGGTGCTGATCATCTTGGCGTCAGACTTGGCATGGCCACCTGGTCGACTTAGCCCTCCACACCTCGCTACTCAGTATCTACCAGCTGTAGCTTCCCCAGGACTAGAGGCACATATGGGTTTCCGAGAAAGGAGAGAACCAGTATAGCCATGATGCCTCCTCTTCTTTAAAGGACACTCTGCTAGGTCTGCTTGTCACCATCTCCCATCCACCAAAAGAAAAGGCATTCTGGGTAAACAAAGCCAGGCTATGCACTGAGAGCAGGCTCCTGGCTAGCCTGGGGTCAGCTGAAATTTGTGGGGCTGTGTGGTTCGTAGGATGGTGACACCGAGGCTGTAATGAGACCCAGCAGCAGGGAAGCAGCAGGGGCCAGGTCGACGTTTGGCCGCACTGCGTTTCTGGCAGGAGCCTGGAGGGGCCCCAGAAAGGGAGTGGAAGGAGCTGTAGGCCCTGTGTTGGGGATGCAGCAGCTTTCTCCAGGCAGAATCTTTGGCTTGAATGAAAGTGGGTGGGTGGGGGAAGGGAAGTGTACAACTTATCTCTGACTTGGAGTTGTGTGTTTGAGGACAGGAAGAGGGAGGCTCATTTGTAAACAGATCTGACCTGCCTGGGGCTTTCCAGAGAGGAAGGCCCTGACTTTGCAAAGAAAATGGAAGGTCTATCTCTGAATGCATCCAGCTATTGGGGACCAAAGCCCTGAAGACAGCTTCCCAAAGAGAAGGCCAATTGGAGCAAGTTCCTTCTTCTGGGATGAATGCAAACCACATGTGCAGCCTCAGAGCTTCCTCCCTTGCTCATGCCTCACACATTTGGCAAGAGAATCGAGTTTACTGAAAATGCAGTCGGGTGTGTAATGAAAAATGGTATATTTGCTGTGTGAGTGGACGCTCAGTCATCACTCAGAAGTAACCGTTGGGGTACTGGCCTGGAAGAAAGAGCAGAATTTTGACATTGGCCTTTGGGGAATGCACTGGGCCGCAGGCACCAGATGCAAGGAAGCTAACCCTACTCCTGCCCTCAGAATATGTAGTCAGTATTCTAGGGTGAGAGATGATAGCCTGGCACATTAGCTAGGGGCACTGTGTTGCAGTGGAGTCAAGACAGCCTGTGTTCAAATCCTGACTCTGTCATTTACTTCATGTGGGACTTAGGGCAAGTCTTGTGATTGCTCTAGGTCTCAGTATCCTTATCTGTAAAATGAAGGTATGGGATTGGATCAAGAGCTCTTAAAACCTTTTCTGTGTCCACTCTGGTAAAGCCTCTCCATTCTGTTTTCAAATAATATTTTTAAGTTCATAAAATAAAATGCACATTATTTTTGTATTTTAATACAAAGGAGACCGAGTATATTGAAATCCCATTATCAATTTTTTTTTAAATAAAAAGTTCACAGACCACAGGTTAAGAACCTTGATGGTCCCTAGGGTCTTTACTGTCTTTAAATCTAGCCGCAGAATTGAGAAGATCTGGGTTCAAGCTTGCACACACACACACACACACACACACACACACACACACACACACACTCACACACACACTCTCTCTCTCTCTCACAAAACACCCATCCATGAACACAAATATACATGTACACAAACACCCACATGCCCTTCCCCACACAGACACACACACATGCACACATACACGCACACACATACACATCTTTCCACGTCCTCAGTAGCTCTCCAGTATTACAAATAAGGCGAGTCGCTAGCCTGTATCATAGAAGGAGCTTCAATCCTGAGAGTTCCCCCTACTGATGATATCATAGACCTAGGGCTGTAGGAAAGAATGAGTACATGAATGAATGAGCTGTCTAGAATAGGTTGGTTTCTTCTTTGAACATTAATAAAATTCTCCATAAAATCTCATGTCCACGTGGCCACTTCACAGCCAATACCCACAAAGACATCTCCTCGGACACAGCCCATGTACCAGCTGCCGTGAGCTGCTTAAAGCCAGAACTTAAAATGTCTTGGTTCTCCTTTAAAGGAATCCTCTGATGACATCAACCTTCCTTATTACTTCATTCTTCCACATTTCTATTTCTTTATCAACTCCTTCAACCAGGGTGAAACCTGGAAGTCCCAAGGAAGAAATGTATGTATTAGAAATGTAAATTCTTCCACTAATATATAAGTTCCTTGAGGGCAGAGCCTGTTTCTCTTCACCTTTGTATCTCTAGCACCCAACACAGCGCCTTTTACCTAGTAGGTTTGTCAGAGGAATTAAGTGAAATGTTATCCATCGGGTCCTGGATCTTTTGCACCCACATTATGCAAAACCCCATCACTGGGTTTTTCACAGTCTGATCCAGCACTGGAAACCAAGGGACTGACATGGTTCGGGGCAAGTCACTTAACCTCTGTGGGACTCAGTCTCTTCGTCTGTAAATGAGGGTAAAAAATAGCCCATACCTCCCAGGGTTGTTCTGAGGACCAAATGAGGCAGTATTTATAAAGTGCTTTGTAAACGTTAAACTGCTCTAGCAATGCTCATTATTTCTGTTGCTTTCACTGTTATTCCTGAAGAATCTTTTGTATACTTATTGTTCTTGCTGCTGCTGCCATCATTATTGTTGAAGAATCATTTATGCTAGAGAAGGGAAGGAGCTGTCTAAACATCGCCTCTGGGACCATTGATTCATGCAGTGCGGACCTGACATTGGCAACCCCTCCCGCATTTTCAGGCTCAGAAGCCCACTTCTCTTGCTCGAGGAGAGCTTTTATTACCTGTCAGTGGTTCCAAGCACGCTGTAACCTCAGCTGCTGTGTTTTGGGGAGTAGATCCTGCCTTACTTATGTCCAGTTCCAAGAATCAGAGTGCTTTTCTCCAGTGTGGGTGATCCCTCCACCTAGGCAGATTGCAACTCCCTTGTAGATGGTATCTGAGACTTGCCATGGGCAGATGATTGACCCCCTTGTGACTCACCAAGTAATGGATGAGCCTCTCTGACCTCCATGAGGTTGGTTGTTGAAGACTTCCCCAGCTTGGTAGGACCTGGAAGAGTTTGCCCCATTGGCATAGTCCTCTCCGTGCCACAATGAGAGATCACAACAAGATGGTAGCCGATTTCCACTTGTGAGATGGAGTAGTAATTTTATCACTGTAGGAAACTCCTGGGGGGAAGTCCCTCTCCAAATGCAAATTGAGGAGTCTCCTTAACTTTAGATAAGTTCTAGGCACTTTCCCGAGGCACTTAGAGCTTTCATGATTTGCCGAAATCATGAATACGTGATTGTTGATACACGTCTAAGGCAGAATTTGAAACTAGGTCTTTAGGACTCCAAGTTCAGCACTGCCTTCTTAGCCTGTCTTCTTATCCTTGCTCTACTTACATGGACCAGATACAAGAAAACTGATTTTTCATAGGGGGATTTCAAATTAACCAGTTGGAAAACCATGCTCCTTCCATGTGTCTTCCCCTGCCTAGCTTGTGACCATGGATGGGAAGTGGATCAAACAGAATGGCGGAGCAGGAAAATGTATTCTTTTTTTAGAATTCCTACGTAATTCCTTTCTCTTCTCTTTTTTCTTGTTGGTGAACAGGAGAGACGGCAGGAAGACAGCAAGTCCCTACTTCTCCTCCTGCCTCTGAAAACAGCAGCGCTGCCCACAGCATTGGCAGCACCCAGAGTACCCCGTGCTCCAGCAGCACGACCTAACACCGTAGGCTGGTGGGAAAGCCAGAGAGCCTCACCAAGGAGGGCAGCAGTTCCGAGGGACTGTCCATTCGTTGAGGTTTGGTCTCCAAGCCCAAAAGGTTGAATTTGGTTCCCTTTGGAAAGAGAGAAGATATTTTAATGTTAAAAATCACTAGATGTGTTCATGCCCATCTTCCCCCACCTTGGTCATCATGGTCTGACGGACCTTCCCTGACATGTCAGGATACATGTAAAAAACAAAACAAAACAAAAACTCCTTGTCCTGCCAGACTGTTATCTCCTTGTAGGAGGATTGGAGGCTTCTCAATGTGAAACACACATAATCTTGCTTTGTCTGTTAAAAAAAAAGCCCCTTTCTTGGGATTTCCAACTTTTACCCTGGTTCAAGGAGTTGGGGAGTAACAGGGGATGGAAATATGAAAGAATTAAGTAATAAGAAAGATTGATGTCACCAGAGGATTCTTAAAAAGAAAACCAAGACATTTTAAGTTGTGGATTTAAGTAGTTCGTGGCACTTTGTACACTGGGCTGCGTCCAAGTAGATACCTTTGTGGGATGAGTGCCTTTTCCACATTCTTACATGCCCTGAAGCTTCCCATGTATTTGCATGATGGGTCCTGCCTTTAGTAACCACCTCAGGACCCATATCAAGGCAACATTCCTTTACGTGTGCCCTGGGCCAGAACAACTCCAGGTGACCTATACATACACACATGTGCTCAGGCAGCAGCCATATTATCTTAGTGGAGATTTGGCACATGTCATCCCTCTAAATAGACTGTGACCAAGCTCTGCGGTTCCTAATTGGTGCATCTTTGGCCTTTGTGCTCCACTTAGGCTGGTATCCAGATTAGGACAGAATTTGGCACTGGACCCCATAGAGAGCTTGTCCCATGATAAGACATATAAATGCAGAGAGATGCATGGGTATGATAATTAATCTGCCACGAGTGTTTTTTTAGGTTGAGAAGAAATAAGTCTAGTGGTACTCTGAAAATGTAGGACTTCCTTGGATCTGACTTGTGTGTATATTTTGGGTAATAAGCTCTACCCTTTGCAAAATAAGTCAAAACTTTATAGGCCCAGTTTATATATTATACATATGTATGTATATATATGCATGTATATATACATATATGTGTGTGTGTACATATATATATATACATATATATATACACACACATATATAATTTTTTAAAAAAACAAGAACAAAACCAGAAACTTTTTAAAGATGCAAATACATAGTAGTTTCTGTTAAACTACTGGTTAGTTACCTGAATGATATAATTGACTCTAACAAATGTTATGTCAAAACCTGGAAGGAGGGTGCTTATCCGGGCCTTTTTTATTTGGCACCCTCGCTCTAAACACATCCCAAACTTAAAACAACTTGGAGGTAAATTTCATGAAATGAAATTATATAATGCAACTGAAACATGTTTCACTGATACCTCTGTGTTTGATGAAAAAGAAAAATCCTCCAGAGGAAATTTCTCCTGCCAAATAATTCACTGATGGTGATAGCTTCATCACCAATTCTGTTTTCAGCCACTTTCCAGAATTCCCAAAGAAATTATTTCCCTAAGCAGGAGAGAACACCTTCCACCCTCTCAGACTCACCAGCTAATCTCATTTCCTCGAAAGCAGTATGTGGTGTGCCTGATTCTCCACCAGCAGGGTTCTAGACGCCAAATTCTAAGTAGCTGCCAAAGACCACATGGCAGCCGTTTGGCCAAAGTGGAATGAGGCTTGGCAATCCAGCAAAGTTAATTCAGGCTGTTCAGAGGTTATCAGATCAGTTTAGCCCAAATCAATCTACCTTCTATTGAAATAATTAGTTGGGTCATTTACTGAGATGTTGATCAAGGAAAAAAAAAAACATCTATTTGCCAAATTTGACCAGATGTATGGATTAGCAGGGAAATTTCTGTTTCCGGGGCCTTTTTTTTTTTTTTGGTTATTAAACACATAGATAGGCATCAGAGTAGGGAAATCTAAAAAATATGCTACCTGTGTTTGGGAATAATGCGCTTTGCCTAACCTTCAGCTGAATGTATTGTTTTTAGTATAGTCTATGTATTAAAAAAAAAAATCTTAAAAGATGTCTTCAAGGAAGACGGGTCTTTAAGTCACTTATAACTATATTTTACTACATAAAATTTGTGTATAAAGATATATTTAAATGTTTTCGATAAATGTAGGTTACTCAGTATGAAATGTCTAATTTCAATTACTGTGAATTCTTTTGGTCAACTTTTTTTTTTGCTTCTTTTTTAACCCATTCTGTCATTAAAAAAAATACCCATTAGCTGTTCTCATGGGAACTATTAGAAAATCCATTTCTTAGATGGACAGGGTTAAAACCTTTTGTAAAATATTTAAATGTATATTTTTGAAAGAAATATGCTGCATTACCAATGATTTTTATCAAGAATTTACTCTAATTTTAAACTAATTTACAGATTTATATTTACAGACTGACAAACCAAAAGTTGCTATTTGTTTTAAAAGAAAGAAAGAAAATTGAGGAGATGTTTTTAAAATTTTTAGACTTTTATTTCAGATCTGTTTGAATATATCCATTTGGTCCCCTCCACTCATCTGCGGGATTATTCACTTTGAGAAATCTAAGCTAATGGACCATTTAGCATAGCAGGTTATTGAGTTGATGAATGCTATGAAATATTGCTTCTGGGATCTTTCTACAAAACAAAACCTGCAGAGGGAGGTGTTCCCTACCCCCTTTCCCACCCTGCAGCTGACAACAGCTTTAGTCCAAGAATGTACACGGCTCTCATAGCACCATTTTTAATGGCTTCTTAAGTCACCCTTCTTTTACAATACAAGCACAAATCCTCATTCTGTAATATTTCCTGTAAATTTCTCATACAGCTCTTCTGGGTTCTATATCAGCCAAATATTTCTGTCCGCAATGCATTGTACTTTTTTGTTTTTAACTAGGAAGCTCTCTTGGTTCAAATACTAAGTTTCTGAGATCAGTTGTTTTAACCTGTTGGGTTGAAATTTTGTCTGAGTAACAGATGACAGCTCCTTCAACTGCACGGTGCTGCTCAGGTGTTACTCTCCAGTCCAATGTTTCTCTGTTTTGCTACTTGGGAAGCATTTACTGTGGAAAGGTGGTTGTCTGCTTGTCTCTTACCATGATTGTAGTCTCTGTGCCCTGATTGTTTCCTGTGATGTGTGTTCTACTAGTCTTTTCTGTAATGTATCTACCTCAGGGTTTGAAAGAAGACATGTACTGCTGGGCGTGCCAAAAAGAGCACTTTTTGTTGGATGATGCATACGTGGGTGTGGGTGGATGTGGATGTGTGTGGGTGGGTGGGTGGGTGCGCTCGCCAGAGCATGCTTAAGTGTATGTGTGTTTTTGTTGGTTTGTCCTGCATGGGGGTCGTTCATGAAATTAACAGATATTTTGAGAAAATGTTAGTCAGTTTCCACATGCAATACATCTCCATCTCTCTCTCTCTCCCCTCCTCTCTCTTTCTCTCTCTCCCTTCCTCCCTCTTCATTTTCCTTCTTGTTCTTTTTTCTCTCTCTTCATTCTCTCCTCTCTCTTTATCTATCTCCTTTTCTCTCTCTCCCCCTCTTCATTTTTCTTCATGTTCTTCTTTCTCTCTCTTCCTTCTCTCCTCTCTATCTCCTTTTCTCTCTCTCTCCCCCTCTTCATTTTTATTTCTCTCTCTCTCTCTTCCTTCCTTCTCTCCTCTCTCTTTATATATCTCCTTTTCTCTCGCTCCCCCTCTTCATTTTTCTTCATGTTCTTCTTTCTCTCTCTCTTCCTTCTCTCTTCTCTCTTTGTCTCCTTTTCTCTCTCTCTCCTCTCCCTCTCCATCTTTCTATCTTTCTCTCTTGTTCTTCTCTCTCTCTCCTCTCCTCCCCTTAGTTTCTTCTGAATGAGCCTGAATCCATTACCGATTTTTATTATCTAGGGGAACAAAAAACAAAACCCCTTCAATCCCTGTGGCCAGTTTGAACACCCCCCGCCATTTTATAATTTTGCGTTCTTTTCTGCGTTCAGTGTGTTTGCAGACTTGTGAACTTGCTACGTTGTATAGTTTTGATAACCGTGGTGTTATATTCTTTTTATCTCTGTGCATAATAAAGATATATATATCAATTATTCAAAAAGCTCTAGTTTGTTTGTCATTAAATGCCAACATCAGATATAAATTCTGTCTGTTCTTCTAAGTTGGTCCCCCTCGTATTTCTTCTCTCCATCTTCCAAGGGTTTAATGAAGGGAGAATAGAAGGGGAATGGAAGGACTCATCCCCAGAAAGAAAGTGGATAAAGAACAGTTTGGAAGCTTAGAAAAGCTTCTCCACTGCATGGAAAGGCACCTTGGAGGTTATCAAATACAACTCCCTAATTTTACACATAAGGAAACAGAGAGGAAATGAAGGTAGCAGGTTTTGAACCCAAGACCTCTATTTAGTCTCTGAAGCCAGTCCTATTTCCATTGCACCATATAGCCTTACCTTTCTTCCTCCTGGTTAGGTGATAGAAAAAGCCAGAAGGGAAAGTGGGCCCACATAGTTATTCCTGAGTCTTGGTTGTTCAGTCTTTTTCCTTGACACTGGTTCTGGTTCTGAAAAACAGTGCAGCACAGCCCCATTTGTCTGCCCAGACCTATCTCTGTCTGCCATGATTTATGCCAGCACTTTGGTTAATAGGGAAGACCATCAGAAAAGGGTCCATGTGGCATATGACCCGCCATCAGGTGGCCAGGCCACTGGAGGCCATTTTCAGAGAAACTGAAGAAAGGAAGCCAAGGTACCTCCTGTAGAGAGAACCCCTCTGTACAGCTCACATCCCTCCTTTACCCAGAATCCTGTATTTTTGTTTCTTTTTCTTTTTTTTTTTTTTGATGGGGGAAGGCAAGGCAGTAGGGGTTAAGTAACTTGCCCAAGGTCACACAGCTAGTAAGTGTGTCAAGTGTCTGAGGCCGGATTTGAACTCAGGTCCTCCTGACTCCAGGGCCAGTGCTCTATTCACTGCGCCATCTCGCTGCCCTGATTTTTGTTTCTTTTAATGATTGATTGATTGATTGAATGATTCATTTGTTCATTCATTCAATCACACATTCAACCAGTGAGCATTGAATGCTTTTACTGACTGGCAGAGGGCAGACTGGACTTCTGAATCACTTTGTTATGTGTTGAGGTCAACATATGTAAAGCACTGTGTCAACCTTAAAACATTATCTAGGTGCCCACATTAGTGGTGCCCATAGTTATGGCCTCATTCCTTATTACTGTAGCCTCCTAATTGATCTCCAGTGCCCGTCTCTCCAGCGCATCCTCCATACAGCTTCCCAAGAGATATTCCTAAAGCACCCCCTACCTAAAGAAGTTTCAGTGGTGAACCTGGAATCAGGAGGACCTGAGTTCAAATATGACCTTAACTAGCTATTGTGACCCTGGGCAAGTCACTTAACCCTACTTGCTAAAAAAAAATAAACCCACAAACTTTCAGTGACTCCCTACTGCCCCATATTTAGGCTTGGATACAACTCAACCAGGTACGTTCACCCTGGGGCAAACGTTACCACTGACCCTTCAAGGGATAAAACACTGGGCCAGGAGTCAGTAAGACCAGAGTTCCTATCTGGCCTCAGACACATACTAGCTGTGCGACACAGGTGAGTCATCTAACCTCTGTTTGCCTCAGTTTCCTCATCTGTAAAATGGGGATAATTCTAGCACTTACCTCCCAGGGTTGTTATAAGTATTAAATGAGAAAATATTTGTAAAAATGCTTAGCACAGTGTCTGGTGCATGGTGAGGGTTATGTAAAGGCTTGTTGCCTTTCTCCTTTCCTTGAGGACAACTCTGTACATGACTATGGATAAAATAGAAGCCCCTGTGTTTAGCATTTAAAGCCCTTCATAGTCTGTCTCCAGGCTAACTTCCAGGCTAATTACCCTTCACTGTCTCTCTCTTTCTCTCTCTCACTCTCTCTCTCTCTCTCTCTCTCTCTCACACACACACACACACACACACACACACACACACACACACACACACACACACTCTGCACACTCTCCGTCAAATTAGACAACTTGACACAATCCACATTTCCTATGTACAAATTCCCTCCTCATCTCCCACCTCCATGCCTTTGTCCAGGTTGTTCCCTATACCTGAAATGTTCTCTCTTCCCATCTCTACCTCAGGTGTGTTTCCTAGGCTTAGCTCAATTGCTGTCTCCCTTTCCTGTACCTTCTCTCAGTTACTGACCCCCCTAAATTACCATTCTTATTTTGTGCCTTGCCTATGTTTATCCATCCATACTTACGGTGCACTCCCCGGCCTCCACAAGGAGAGAGATTGCCTCATGGATTTTTTTGTTATCTCTGGGGCTTAACTTAAAAATCACGATGCTGTTAGCTTAAGAATTACTCATTGAACATTCATTCATTTATTGATGTTTCATTTTTTCCATTCTGTTTTTGTAAAACATAGCTTACTTGTCAAACTTTTTCGTCATTTTTATTGTTACATTTATATATTATATTATATTATTCTATTTTTGTCTTTACTTTGCTAATCCCCCCATCTCTTTTCCCTCCCTGTGCATGCACACACACACACACACACACACACACATGCACACACACATGCACACACACACTCTGCTTATAAAACTTTCAGTGTAACAAATCATATTCATTTGGTGTTGAGGATTTTTTTTTAAACACGTGTCTTAAAAGATCTATATTTTTAATAATCCGAGGAATCAAAACTTGATTGATGCCTGATTTGAAGAAAACCTTTTCTATCCTGTTGCACATTACAGCATATAATTCCATACTCCTCTTCCCCTCACCCCAGCAAATGTCAGGATATAGAAACTCAGAACATGAGCTAAGCGAACACCATTTATAGAGTGTTGGTTTCTTCTCGTCATTTGTGAATGATATAAGCTTTCTGGAAAGTGAGGAAATGCTGCTAAGTGCCAGTTACAAGGAAAACACAGACCAGGCCTCGCTTCCCTGGTTTTTTCTCTTTTTTAAAGAAAGAGAATGAAGCCTGTGCCGAATCCCAAATGTCACAGAACAGCCCCACGGCTTGGGTAATTTTGATAAATGTCTTTTTGGTCCTTGTTAATCCAGCCCTGGAGAGAGGAAGCTGTCTGATGCCTTTTGTCCCCACATTTGGCCCTCAGAGTTACTGATCCCACACGGGGCTTCATTCACTTACAGGATTTATCTCACACTTGCTCAGATGACATCACCTTCTCTTCCTCCCAAGGTCACAGCTTGAACCAATTTCTAACAGGTTTCTCCATTTACAGCCTTGGGATTTGACACCATCTTTAGGGAGGGTGAGTAGGGATGGTACCTGGCCTGCCTCAGAAAAGAAATGCAAAGGTTCCATTTCCATCAAATTCGACTCCCCCCTGCCTCTTTCCTCCCTCTCTTCCTCTCCCTCAGCTGACATTTATTAAGCACTTACAGTATGCTGGGTTTGGGGATTATGAAGCCAAAAATCAGTCATCCTTTGCCCTTGGGGTACTTACATTCTTTGGGAGAGGATACAATCGGCACATGGATAATATACAAAATACAGTATAATATACAAAATACAGTATATGTCCTATAAGATGGTAGATTTGACTCTTAAAAACCATCTAATCCAATCTCTTAATTTACAGATGAGGAAACTGAGTCCTAGGGAGGTTGCATGAGTTGCCAAGGGTCAAACATTGGAGCTAGTCAGTGAACAAGCATTTATTAAGTGCCAAGCAGCTGGGGATGAACTGAAAGGCAAAACACAGTCTCTGTCCTCAGGGAGCTTGAATTCTAATAAGGGGGACAAGATGCAAAAATTGTATGTGGGAGATATATACATAAGGCAGGATTTGAATCCAGCACTCTATTCATATCTACCCTATTCATACTCTGTGTGTGTGGGTGTGGGTGGGTAGATGTGTGATGTGGTGTGTGTTCACTTGTACTCCCAACTTTCCTGTTTAGCTTTCACAATCATGTAGCCGTCCCTATGGCCCCAGCCAGCCCTGAGCCTTCCTCCCTGTAGGGCATGGCCTCCCTAAAGATGGCACCTCTGCTTGGCCCCCACAAAAAGAAACAGAAGGAAGGTATTTGTTCTGGTCTTTGGAAAAAAAAAAACAACTTTGCTTCAATAAACGTCCCAATTAGAAATTTGGGTGGAGCTGCTTTTTTCTGGTCTGTTCCTTATTCTAGTTTATAAACTATCTATGACACAGTTCCTTTAAGGAACATGCTGTGCTCTCAACGAGTCATGAAATGATGCTGAATTTTAAAAGGGAAAAAAAAATCCCACATAAATTCTCTTTTGATGGAGCGGGAAAGCCGAGGGAGGAGGCACCTGGATGGTAA
Organism: Pseudochirops cupreus; assembly: GCA_028627135.1. NCBI lineage: Eukaryota > Metazoa > Chordata > Mammalia > Diprotodontia > Pseudocheiridae > Pseudochirops > Pseudochirops cupreus. The sequence continues at coordinate 31,223,740 of CM053584.1, forward strand.
CTTTTTTAAAAAAAATAAAAACCAAAAAGAATAATAAAAACCATTTGTTGAGTGAGGATCGAAGCTTCCCATGTCTTTCATCAGAAGCACAAGGGTCCTTAGCACCAGCTCTTTGAGGCCAAGAACAGTGTCTGCAGAGAAATGACTTTTTTTTAAAAAAATTTCATTTTATTTTTAATTCATGGAATAAAACAAGTATTTCCGTAACACAGCATGATACAAAAGATGATTGCACATGAAACTACAAATCCATTACATACAACTTACTATTCCTTTTAAATATACAGCAAAGTTATCATGTAAATTTCTTTTTTTTCTTTTTCCTTCTTTTTTTCTCGACTGACCAGCAAATGATCAAGACCTTTCCCTCTAAGTAGAAAGTGGAACATGAAATAAAAATGAGACTAATCGACCCATTAGCCTGAGAAAGGAACGTTTGGGAGAGCGGGGGTTTCAGAGGATTTTTGGCATTTGATGCTGTTTCTGAGGCAGACAGTGATCTTGAGAAAAGGTAACTTGATTAGCATTGCCAATAGAGGGAAAGAGCAACCTGCCTTTCAACACAGCCAGGCCCTGGAGCATTTTGACTGGCTGGATTTTTCCCTTTTAGCTTTTCACCAAGTGCCAGGAGGGGTAACACAAACAGCTGTTGTCACTGTGAGGAAGCCGTAAAGGCAGGTCAGGGGAGCAGTGGGAAGGGGCAGTAAGGGACGCCGAGTTCGTCCTCTCTCCCACGTCCCAGAGATGAACTGAGTTGAGAATCAGGTCCTGGAAAGAGCCCTAGACTGGGAGTCAGAGACCTTGGGTGCAGATGCTGTCTCTGTAATTTAACTGCCTGGGTCACACTGGGGCACAATGTGTCCTCTCCCCGGGCCTCAGTTTCCTCACCTGTACAACAGGAGGATTAGACTCGATGGCCTCTGAGGTTCTTTGCCATTTCTAGATCTCTGGTCCTCAGTGTCCTAATTTGTAAAAATGAGGAGACTGGATTTCAAACTTTTCCGCAGTTTAAATAAAACCTTCGGCAGAACCCTGCTAAAGGTTCGTAGTTTTGTGGTTGTTCAGTCATTTCAGTCATGTTTGACTCTTTGTGACCCTATTTGGGGTTTTCTTGGCAAAGATACTGGAGGGGTTTGCATTTTCTTTCTCCAGCTCATTTTACAGATGAAGAAACGGAGGCGACCAGGGTCAAGTGACTTGCCCAGGGTCACACAAAAGGTTGATAGGATTGTATGATCTGGTACAAAGGATTGTAATAAAATCCTCTAAAATTATTTTTAATTCCTATTAACAGTCAACATAAGGTTCATTGACAACCGCAGCAAAGTTGGGAGTGATCCAGGTTCTCTTGAAGCACAATTTGAGACATTCTATGAAGGGTAGTTCTTACATCCCAGCAACCAAGAGGATGAATGTATGTGACACACTTTACATACCTTGTTTGACTGTTCAGTCACTATTGTCATACTGGGCTTATGGTGGATTTATGAGATAACACGGCCGAAGGGCCTCAAAGGATGAGAAGGTGTAGCTGGGTTGTGACCTGCCCTGCCTGGCAGACACATGCGTGGCCGGTTCAGGCCTGGGGGAGGTTTCACAGTTGGCTGCTTTCCACTGGTTTTCCTCAGAGTGTGTGGAGAGCTTGCCAAATCAGTTCAGAGATGTTTTTGATTACAGGCTCAAGCCCAGAACTCTGGCCCCTCTGAGCCTGGGGTTTTTCCAGTTTTGCCAACAGTATAGTTATCTGATGCTGAGAATGAGCAAAGGTTGACCCTTTAGTGTTTTTATGGAAGGAACATGCATGAAGCACCTATTATGCACAGGTTTTGTATAGATCTGTGATTTTGTAAGTATTGGGAATTCCTTTTATGAGGAAACTGCTTACCAGTGCAAGCTGCCCCGTACCCCACCTTTCCAGCCTTCGGACACTTTACATCCCCCATGTACTCTGAAATTCAGTGGCATTGACCTCCTGACTGTTTTTTTTAATAGGAAACTCCATCTCCTGACTCTGGGTGTTGTCACTGGCTGTGCCCCCTACCTGGCATGCCCTCCCTCCTCATCTCCACCTCCTGACTTTTCATACTTCCTTCAAGTCTCAGTTAAGATCCCACCTTCATCGCTTGTTTTTATAAAGTTGTTCACATGTTGTCTCACATTAGACTGTGAGCTCCTTGAGGGTAGGGGCTCTGCCTTTTACCTTGTTTTATATCCCCACAGTAAGTGCTTAATTAATATTAACTGACTGAGTGACTGACAAATCAGCAATTGTAGTGTTAGTGGAGTTTCCTGGGGCACCGGGAGATAAGTAGCCTCCATGTTAAAGGGAGGACCCCAACCCCACAGAATCTAACTCTGTCCATGTCAGCATCTGTCCCTGCTTTTGCCTCTCTTTGCCCCCAGCTCTTGGCCTAGTGCCTGGGATACATAGTGGTGTTTCAGAAATGCTTGTCCATTGATTGATCGATGATTGTCTCTTGACCAATATGATATAAAGCCAAGAAGTTAGCAAACATTTATCTGTACCTGGGACTTGGGTTAAGTGCTAGTGATATAAAGACAAGGCCACAGTAGTCCCTGCCCTCAAGGAGCTTACAATCTACACCTAAATAGGCATGTACAAAACACCCACAAATTATAGTAGTGCCGTTCATATGGGCCTTTAAGATTTTGCAAAGTTTACATCTTGATGTAATTTTATCATCACAACAATCCTGAAAGATAGGTGCTATAATTATCCCCATTTTTCAGATTAAGAAACTGAGGCTAAATGATTCTCCCCCACCCCCAACCCCAGGGTAACACAACTATTAAATATTTGAGGCAGGGTTGCAAATCAGATCTTCTTGCCTCTGAACCAGCATGCTCTCCGCTAAGCTAGGCTGCTTCTCTAGACACATGGTCATTTTGGAAGGGAGATGCTATTGGCAGTTGGGGGAGATCCAGGAAAGATCTCAGATAGCAAGTGGTGCCTTTGAGCTGAATCTTAAAGGAAACCAGGGAATTTGAGAGGTAAAGGTGAGGAAGGAGTAAGCTTCAGACATAGGGCAGCTGTAGTATCCAGTGCTGGGAGGAGACCATGTGTGTAGATAGATAAGATAGACAGTATGGCAGGGAGAAACATGTAATAAGGCTGGAAAGGTATAAATGCACCTGATCGTGAAAAATCTTTAAATTCTAAAGAGGAAGCCACTAGGGTCTGGTAAGTAAGTAAGACAGGGAAAGAGTTAGACCTAGGTTTTAGGCAAATCATTTTGGTAGTGGTGAGGAGGATGGATGGAAGAGAGGGAGTCTTGAAGAATGGAGCCCAGTTAGTAGGCTATTCACTGATCTAGGGAAGAGGTGATAAGGGCTTGAGCTGGGTTTTGTGAGCAGAGAAAAATGGATGTGGGAGAGGTGTTTGTTGTGGAGGTAGAAATGGTCAGATTAGCAACTGATGGAATGTGAGGGATTGAGGATGATCCTGAGACTGCGAACCTGGAGAGATGGTGGTCCTTGACAAAACAGGGAAGGAAGTTGGGAATCAGGATAGGCTTTGGGGCAAAGAATGAATTCTGTTTGCACCCACTGAATTTTGAGATTATATCAAATATCCAATTGGAAATTTTTAATAGGTATTTAATAATGAAGGACTGGAGCCAATGATGTCCTGGAAGATGTTTAACAATTGGCTATTGGGAGGTGGGGGAGGAGCAGGGACAATGTGTATGATTATTTTTAAATTTAATCTGTGCTATTAAAACTTTTATTTTAAAATTAATTAATTGATTTTTTTGTTTTCAACATTGACTTTTATAAGATTTTGAGCTCTAAATTTATCCCTCCCTCCTCCCCCAAATGGCATGCAATCTGATGTAGGCTATATACAACATCACTTTCTTAAAATTAGACAATTAATACAACAATAAATCAAGCCTTAATTTGTATTGTTTGAGATATAAATGTTCACACTGAAAATTTAACAATCAGCTCTTTCAAGCAGATATGTGATGGCTCTAGAATGCCTCTGACTGGGGCTCAGCAAAGAGCTAGATCTGGGAATCTTCACAGAGATGATCATCAAATTTATAGAAGCCATAGAAGAGAAAGGAAGAGGACCCAGGTTCAAGTCTTCATTTAGAGGCCAAAACACGACCAAAACACTCACAGCCTTCTCTCCCTGCTGATTTGCTCGGCTCCTTTGGCTCCATTGTCTAATAGATTGGTTCAGACCAGGCATGTCCCATGTCTTTGTCCTTCTTTGGGCCCCATGCCTGACTCTCTGGACTTTCCCTGCCATGTCAATATCCCTGTCTTTAATTCTAAATTGCAGGTGAATCATCCATCTGCAGAGGTGGAGGGAGTTTCCACACTGAGAGTTCCCTGAACTAATGTTATGAAGTCACAAGTCCAGACCCTTCCCTTGTCTCTACCACCAGGACTAAAAAATTAAGTGAGAATCTGGTTAAGATATAGAAGGAGTTCAAACAGAGTTTTGTGATAGATTCCAGAAGGATGGAGGGATCAGAGAAGGTGGAAGAATTACTGAAGGTAGCAGGTGGGTGAAGCCTGGAACAAAGAAGATCTTGGAGGCAAAGATGCAGAGGGAGCCCTTTCCAGGGATGGGATGCAGCCTCCCCAAAGGCATGGTGGCAGTCAAGGGCAGAAGAGGATCAGAGAACGGGGAGTAAGCCAATCTTACTGGAGCTATACACACCTTAATTCGATTTCACAATCACTTCAATGCCTGCCATATGCCAGGTGCTATCCTCATCTCTAGAGCAACAAAGCTAGATCAACGTGGGTCCTGCTTGATTGTGTCCCCAAAATACAAACTCGATTACATTGATAACAATCAGTCAGGGAAGCCTAGGATCCGTAGCTCCCACATAGCCACCTCGAATACCCATAAATTATGACTCTAAACAAATTTTAGGGCTCCAAAACTCACATAAAAATACAGAAAAACACATCTCCCGCTGAAGGCAGCTTGTTGCAAAGGAATCAATGCAGCCTGGGAGCCGAAACCAGCCCAGCCTGAAACCACGGCTTGGCTCCAGGGCAGCCAGGATGAGCCCCAACTGGAGCCTTTAGGAGAGTGGATCTGCAGCAACTCTGGCAGTTTCCAGAATTATCAAGCCATAAGAAACAAGGACTATGTGAAAGGTCAGTGGAACTCAGCTAAACTTGGGGGAGAAAAGTGGTCTGGCCAACCTGCCTCTGGGGCAAGGAAGCGGCAGAAGCAGCAGCCCTGCAGCCGCCTCTATGTGGCTGCTTCAGAGCTCCCAGCCTGCAGACTGCAGGGGGGCCAAGAAATCGTTCAGAGGCTAAGTGCTCTTGCGTTGAGTGGCCTGGATCCAGATCATGGTCTTGGGTGGTGGTCCTGGGGTGAGTTTTCAGTGAGCCAAAGCTGGTGGGGGCTGCAAAAAAACATCAGCCCCCTAATAGCTCTGGCAGCTGCGAAAACCCCAGTGATTTGGGACAGAGCTTTCCCCTCTGGAGGCAGAGTTCCACAGAGCTAAAAAATCAAGTAATTCACTGGCCAACATGAGCAGGCAAAGGAAACAAAGTAAGAACAGCAACCGAACTTTAGATTCCTTCTTTGGGGACACAAAAGATCAAAGCGTGGAATGGGAGGAAGACAACACAATCAGAACTCCTGCACCAAAAGCTTCCAAGAAACATGAAGACTTCCTACAAGCCATAGATCAGCTTAAGAAGGATTTTGAAAACCAAATAAGAGAAGTGGAGGAAAAATTGGGAAGAGAAATGAGAATGATGCAAGAAAATCATGAAAAGAGAGTCAACAACCTGACTGAAGAAAATAACACCTTAAAAAAGAGATTAACTCAAATGGCAAAAGAGGCCCAAAAAGCCAATGAGGAGAAGAATGTCTTAAAAAGTCGACTTTGCCAGATGGAAAAAGAATCTCAAAAGCTCACTGAAGAGAATAATTCCTTCAGAATTAGAGTGGAGCAAATGGAAGCAAATGACTTTATGAGAAATCAAGATACTATTAAACATATCCAAACAAATGAAAAAATAGAAGGCAATGTGAAATAT
>CM053584.1:31230281-31268325 GCA_028627135.1 Pseudochirops cupreus
AGGAAGGAAGGAAGGAAGGAAGGAAGGAAGGAAGGAAGGAAGGAAGGAAGGAAGAAAAAACATTTATTGTCTACTATATACCAGACACTGTATGAGATGCTAAGAATAAACATACAAAGTTGAAACAATCCCTGCCTTCCAGGAATTTCTATTCTAATGGGGGTGAGGGGAGGAAGGGCACACACATGGCAGCCAAAGGAACCTGCTTCAGTCTGAGAAGGCCCAGGGATGGTCACAGCACCTACGGACTTGTCCCTTGGTCAGCTTTTCTTACATTTGCCATGTATCCTGCTCATCCCGGCTCTTAGTTATCCTTTACAACAGGCGATCCTCCAAATTCCTTATTACTCACACATCGAGGCCTGTTTAGGACCAACATGGGCCCCTCCAGTCATTACCCTTTGTGCGAGCCTTAACTCAGTTTGCCTCCCAGTGACTCCCGCCCAGTGTTCCTGGGGACAAACAGAACAAATCTGGTCCCTCCTTCACATGAGAGGTCTCCAGATTCTTGAAGATAGCTATCATATTTCCCTAGCATCTCTTCTCCTCCAGGATAAACACTGCCATTTCCTTGAATCAGTCCTCATACGTCATGATCTTGAGGTCATTCACCTTCCTGGTGATGTTCTCTGGCTTCTCAGCAGCCTTCCTGCAGCGTGGTGTGCAGACCAGACCATGTACTCCTGCTGTGGCCTGTCTAAGGTCTCCAGCTGGAGTTATGTAGATGATTTCATAAATGCATAGAAATTTTTCAAAAATTATTAATTTATTTTTAATTTATGGAATATACCTGGCATTTCTATAACATAATATAATAAAAAGATGACTGCGCATGAAACTGCAAACTATTGTGTACAACTTGCTGTTGCTTACATAGAATTTCATTTGCTAATAGGAACTTTATCTGGATGAAGAAGCAGAGAAGCAAAAGGCTTTAAGTGTCTTATTTGGGGTCACGGAGCTAGTTGGGAACAGCTAGGATTAGAACCCAGGACTCTAGGCAAACGAAAAAGTTGGTAGTTGTGATAGGACCAATATCTACCAGGGTGGGTGCTTCCCTTCTTCTCCCCCAACAAGGACTAGTTTTTACTAAAAGGAAATTAAACTGCCCCTGGGGTCTGTTTGGGTCTGGCCTCCAAAGCTTTCTGGTCACCTCAGGGCATAAAAATCCCACCCCATGGAGTCAGGAACCCTCAGATTTGGTGGGTGTCTGAAGAAAAGCAAACCTTGCCTGCTGATCAGACACATTTCCATATGGAAACGAGGGGTGCCCAGTGCACAGAAGTTAATGACCACTGTTGAACTATTACATATCCTTTCGATGCTCAGGCTAAGTAAACCTTAAAAAAACCAAAAAACAAAACTGTTCAGTGACTTAAGAGTGCCTAATTTCATCCCCACATAGAAACTGAACAGAGTATTCCAACATCAGGACTTCCCCTAACAGTGGTGGATTCAGGCAGAAAAAAAATCCCAGAATATTCTGCTACCCACTGAACTATGAGTGTCTTCTGTTACCCCTCAGTCCTTGGCCATTTCAAATCTCACGTTTCCGGTTCAGTCACCATGTTCCAGGATCAAGAGGGGCCACCTTCGTTTTCCCACAGTTTGCAACATTCTTTAAAGAGGGGAAACATTTGTAGGGGTTTTCAAATAGCTGGTGGCCTCTTATAATTTGGAGCCTTAATCTGAGTATTTTCCCTTCATCAGCACCTTGAAAAATGCCAGACCCCCAACACAGTATTAAGTTGCATTTAAATAAACCTACCAGTTGCAGTCAAATGGGGAACAGTTTTCTTCTTACCAAAAGGAATTGGAAGGAAAAGTCCTGGAACCAGGACCAAGCTCTCTGTTGACATTCATGCCTTTTTGCTTCGCAAAGCTGAATTTTCACAAAGTCAAGCAATTCATTCAACTCCAGCCTCAGGTTCCTCATCTGTAAAATGAGGACCTGGATTTGATAACCTCTCAGGTCCCCTTTCTGCTCCAAATCCATGAGCTCATAAGTATTCTATCCAGTAAGATTTACAAGGAGCCAGCATTGGGCCTTCTCCTAACACTGGAGGATTCCAGAAAAAAATGTGTATTACTCTATAGAAGATACGGTGCTAGGAATTAAAGCATTCCAAGTCAAAATGAAATAGTTGACTTCCTCATAGAGTTTCCACTCTGTTGGCAGATAGAACATATAGTCAGGTAAATAAAAACAGGATCATTGGAGAAGCCAAAGACCACGAGGAATTGGTCAGATGAGGAAAGGTCACACAGATAAGGTCGAGTGCGTATTAGCTTTGGACTAACTGCCCCTGGGAACAAGAGAAAATCCTTTTGTCCTGGGTAAACTCACAAATCTGCTTCTTGCTTAAGTTTTAGGCTAGTAAGTATCTGCTGTCATTTGGGAAGGTAAGTGGAGTACTCAACTTTACATGATAATTCTCATTTTTATTTTGCCAGTTTTGCTGTTTGAAACAAGAGTAGTTCCCTTTACTGAAGCCATTGGTGTGAGGGGTGATTAGTGATCATAAAATAAGATAGTGACCATACATCTGGGAAGGACCTTAGGGAGCATCTAGGCCAGTGTTTTTCAACTGTTTGGTCTCAGGATCCCTTTACCCTCTTAAAAATTGTTGAGGACCCCTAAGAGTTTTTGTTTCTCTGGTTTACACTTAAGAGATATTTACCATTTTAGAAATTCAAATGGATAGATTTTTAAAATATTTATTCATTTAAAAATAACAATAATAAACTTATTTTACATTCATATAAATAACATTTGTGTGAAAAAATGATATTTTCCAAAACAAAAAAAAATTGAGAAGTATGGCATGATTTTACATATTTTTGCAAATCTCTTCAAGGCCTAGTTAGTTAATAGAAGACAGCTGGATTCTCCTATCTACTTTTGCGTTCAGTCTGTTGGGATATGTTGTTTTCATGAAGGATATGAAGAAAATATGGCCTCACACCGCTATGCAGTTGCAACGAGAAGAACATTTTAGCAAGCAAATAATGTCTTAGTATTATAATAAAACTAGTTTTGTCCTTATGGACCCCTTGAAAGGCTCCTCAGGGAGCCGCTGAGCTAGTCCAGAACTTCCATTTTATAGGACCATAAATCTGGGGTTGGAAGGAGGCCTCAGAGACCATCTAGTGCAAGACCCTCATTTTAGAGAAGGGGAAACTAAGGCCGAAGCGGGTGAGATTTGAACCTAGGACCTGTTTGTTACTCCAGAGCCAGGGCTGTTTCCAGTGAAGCATGCTACCTCTCGTTTCACAGAAGAATAAATCAAGGCCCATGGAGGTTGTGACCTTCTCCTTTGCCTGTGATTGGATTGGATTCTGATTTTCACGCATCTTCTACTTCCCTATTTTTGTTTTGCAAAAACACCGTTTTCTCAAAGTGTCTATTTCTTTGGAGAGTTTCTTCCTTGGCTCTTCTAAGAGACGTATCCTCTTGTTGGTCTTTGTTGCTGTTCAGTTATGTCCAACTCCTTCTGACCCCATTTGGGGTTTTCTTAGCACAGTGGTTCTCAACCTTCCTAATGCTGTGACCCTTTAATACTCATATGTGGGGGTATCTGCATATGGGCAGACCTGCCTGGAGATGGATAGAGGAGCAGTGTCTCGGTTCCTAAGACCATCAGAAATATGTTTTTCCATGGTCTTAGGCAACCCCTGTGAAAGGGTCATTCAACCCCCAAAGGGGTCGCGACCCACAGGTTGAGAACCACTGTCTTAGCAGGTCACAGAGCTAGTAAGGGTCTGAGATCAAATTTGAACTCAGATCCTCCTAACTCCAGGGTCAACACTCTATCTACTGCCCCACCTAGCTGCCCCTTAGGTTCAAAAGTCATCCCATAAAAGTGAAAATTATGTGTAGTTAAAATTATTTTTGAAAGTCCCTTAAATTGCTCATAAAATGCATAGCTGTGGCTAGGTGGTGTGGCAGACAGAGAATTGGACCTGGGGTCAGGAAGACCAGAGTTCAAATCCTGCCTCAGACTTCATGTCTGTGTAATATTGGGCAAGTCACTCATTGTAAAATAGGATTGTTGTTAGGATAAAATCTGCAGAGCATTTTGCAAACCAAAGTGCTATGTAAATGTTGGTTACTTTTTTTAAAAGAGTTAGTAGGGTCTCTCTAAGAGAAAGCAGTCTGTATCACAGAGAAGATGGAGCTGGGATAGAACACTATCTAACGAAACTATATTGTCTACATTTATTATTATTTTTAAGCCAAGACTTTCACTTTTCCTCAAATAGAAGGAAAATACTCTTGAAGGGGTTTTGAAGGCAAATTTTTTAAAAAGAGGGTGTTCACACCATCACATAAATGTTTCTTCTTCTTACTTGTGTATGAAACAAGAGAGGACTCAAGGAAACCAGACCACAGAAAAGACCCTCTAGCAAGCCAAGAATGCTTGGCTAATGATGGAATGACTGGCCAATGAGGACCTTGTCTTTGGAGCAAGTGCTGACATTCTTTGCTTGGTTCCAATTCAACATTTGGAATTTTGGGGATCCAGGTATTATTCATGGTAACGAAGGGTTAGTATTATGTGATGATGAAAATCTCCTTTGCCCTGGAGCCAGAAGGACTCCATGACTCACGAGTTGCTGAGTTGGAACTGAGTGTGCCTACAAGACATTAGAGCCAATGACCTCTCACTCTTGCCTGGCAGCTTTTGGGTGAGGACCTCTGAGAACTTTGAGGTGGTTGGGGGAGCCTCAGCTGTCTACTTCCACTTCCACACTCACGTGTCTGCAAGCATACATCAATTCTTTATCTTTAGTGTCCATTCTTTCTTGATTTGGGGTGACTAAGCCTCCCGCCATGGGAGTGTCCAGTTGATCAGTAAGACTGAGAGATCCATCCAAGCCATTAGAGGAGCCTCCATGGGCAGCTGGAGTCAGTCACATTTATTGAGGCATCAGCCAGAGTTTAACCCAACCCAGAAGTATATTGACCAATTGGCCAAGATGCCATCTTAACTAATATGGAGCTGGGTCAGATGAGCACAGGAGTGACTCATCACATTGTCACCACCTTGGCCCAATGAAAACTTAGTGGGTACTTGATGAAAAGGGAAAAGAACTCCCAGAGCCAGGAGTCTCAAGGTGTCCCTCCACTCCACATTTTCATCACATGTGTGTCTCACTGTCTTTGGGATCTAAGCTGGAGTTCAATCTTTCCAGGGTCCCTGTATGTAGAGGCCCTGATTTAGGTAGCAGTCGATGGAGAAAAGGGGGTATATACAAGAGGTTTTGAGAAGGTAGAATTCATAGGATGAGAGAGGATGGGTACAGTTGGTGGCATCAACCTATCTTCTGTTCTCTCTTTCCTCTCTACTGCCATATCCTCAAAATTGTTCCTCTGGTTCTGATCTAGCTAACATTTTTTTGTTTTGTTTTGTTTTTTACAAATTTCTCAGGGCATAACTAAGTCCTTTGCTCAACAAGAATAGTCTTCATGTTATACCTAAATGAAATGTCTTTGACTGAAGGACATATCACACCTAGTTCTGGATGATTGATTCAATCAAAAAATGTTCTTCCCTAACTTGAAGATGATTGGGTTGCACAGTGGATAGAACCCTGGGCCTGGAGTCAAGAGGACCTGAGTTCAAATCTGGCCTCGAACACTTCCTAGCTGTGTGACCCTTGGCAAAGTCACTTAACCCCATTTGCCTCAACTTCCACATCTATAAAATGAGCTGGAGAAGGAAATGAAAACACACTCCAGTGTCTTCACTCCAGTATCTTTGCCAAGAAAGCCCCAAATGGTGCCATGAAGAGTCAGACAGGATTAAAAATGACTGAACAACAGCAATTATAGAAGTTGTGGAGAGGAGGTATGGGGGTCAAGAAGATCTGGATTCAGATCCTGTCTTGGACATATGCAGGCTTTGTGGCCCCAGACAAGTCACTTTCTCAGGGGCTCAGGTGTGCACATTCACATTGATGCAGAGAAATTTCCAGCCCTGTGCTTCCCCATCCGGTTAGAGGGCCTCTGAGTTCCCAAATCTAATCTTTGATCCTGATGGGGAGCTGAGCATACATAGTCCAGCAACTGTCAAATTAAAACAAAAGGCATTCATAAAACTTATTTTAAAAATAAAGAATTTTTAAATCGAGTGATTTGCACAGAGAATAAGGAACAGAGGCACCTCTCCCTAAAAAGGGGGGAGCAATCACATCTTAATTCTACAGGCAGAGTCTGAGGGTTAGCTAAGACAGACACAAAGGAGTTCCACCTTTTTCAAGCCCATCATTTTGGAGTCCTTTTCCTCAGATATTATGCCAGGGAACACTGCAGCCTGGTCTCCACCCCCGCGCACAAACCAGCCTCTAATGGAAAGGATCATGGGGATGTTTCCCTTCCCACTGTCCCCTCTCACTCACGCTGGCCTCAAGTCAACCTTTCCCCAGTGTCCTTTGTGAACTGCCAAATTCATCTCCCTCTGCTCTCTGCCCAGCCTTCCTAGAAGCTCTGAGAAAATCTGGACTCTGATCTCAGAGCTAAACTCTGACCTTTCTGACCTCTGTGGACTTGGGAAACTAGGATCCTAACCCTGAGAGTCTGAAGGGGCAGTGAGATGCCCCCACACAGCCAGCTCCCAGGCTCCCTTATCTTGGGTGCAGGGGGCTGGGATTTCCTGGCAGGAAGTACTTTCTGTTGGACACAATGAGCAGTTATCAGCCCCAATCAGAGGCCGAGGATCATGATTGGGCACCTCTGGAGGGGACCGATCTAGAGAGTTCTTTTGGACCCCACTCCCTTCACAAGTGGGGTTGCCAGACCTTTCCTGTGTGACTCTTGGTTCCTGTAGCTGTCTTAAGATTTGGTCTATCTCAGTACTGACTTCCTCTCCATCATCACCCTTTCGTCCCCACTCCTATAACCTCTATACGTCTCCCTTGAATTTTCAGGTTTGATTGAAATGTTGACTGCAGTTGAATCTGAGAGCCAAATTAGGCTTAGATCAATGTGACTTGGCTCAATTTGAACACGTAGCAGAAGGCCACAACAGGCTTCCTAAGGGTTATATTTTCTTTGACAAACTCAAGTGACATGGATGTCTTCATATTAGGAGAATCTTAGATTAATTTTTTAAAAATAAGTTTTATGGATGCCTTTTTTGCGTGACTTGACAGTTTCTGGACTATATATGCCCTGCTAACAATCAGAATAATTGATTTAGAGTTAGGACCCCCACAGGCCATCTGACCTGGACCTTCATTTTACAGATAAGGAAACTGAGGTAAGGGAAGCTAAGTGTTTTGCCTAAAGCAGGGTTGGGGAACCTGCACCCTATTAGTCCAGTTTGGATTCAGTCAGAGGGCCACACTTGAGGACCTAGAGGGCCACATGTGGCATTGAAGCCGCAGGTTTCCCACCCACTAGCCTAAAATAGCACAGACAGTAAGGATTGGGCAGGTCCTTTGATTCTTGAATTAGTATGATTTCCAACATGCCAGGATCCTAAATCATTGCTATGGGACCTCAGAGGTCATGAAATCTAAGCCTTCCTCTTATTTTGCATATGAGAATACTGACATCCCCATAAGAAAAGTAGGCTCCAGTGACACAGACCTCTTTGTTGCTCCTCACACCATATGGCCCCGTCTTCTGACTTTCTCTGACTGTCCACCATGTATGGCATTCTCCCCATTTCTCATCTCTGTCTCCTGGCTTCCCTGCAGGAAGACTTTATTTCCCTTAATTCTAGTGTCAATTCCCTCTGGTGATTATTTCCAATGAACCAATGTATGTAGTCACTAGCACAATGTCCCCATCATTAGAGTGGGAGATGCTGGAGGGCAGGGACTAACCAGACTAACTAACTAGCTTGTTTTTTAATTTAACTGTTCTTTGCATTTTCAGTGCTTAGCACATAGTAGGTGCATATTTACTTCCCAAGGTTTTTGTGGGGATTAAATGGGAAATTTCATGACAAAACATTTTCAAATCTTAAAGTACCATAGGCTGTAAATATCTGATATATACATATGTGTATATATGCATATGTATATACTTATACATTCATGCATGCATACATATATATATGTGTGTGTGTGTGTGTGTGTGTGTATATATATATATATATATATATATATATATATATATATATATATATATATATATATTCAGATAGAAAGTAGGAGAGGATAATGATAGGTCATTGTACCTGGAATCACAAAGACCCAGGTTCAAATCCTTCTTCAGCTGTTCATTAGTTGTATGACACTGGGTATTTATTATCAGAGGGTCACTGCATGGGATAATTTCTGTTACAGATGAGAATCATCTTGCCAGGAAAAAGTCTCTAACATGGTGTTTCATACTATCAAATCATATGTTTTTACATAATAAAAAAAATAAACTCAATGGGATCCTATATTTTTATATCTTTTGATGACAAAATGGTAAAGATATAGTCCATTGTTGAATGTTGCTCAGGAGAACATAGTTATCCCCTACTAATAACTTATTATAAATGAGAAAAACATATGGTATGCGATTGAAACATCTCATTCCTGAACTAATTAAGTAAGTGATCAGTAATAGGAAATGGGAAATGGACATCAGAAATGACATCCCTTGATGCCAGTGTGTTTGACTTGGATAAAGATTTTGAATAGCTAGACGGGTAATTGATTATTTATTGATGTTTCTCAGTCATCTCCTTTTTTGAGGGGAGCATATTAACAAGGTCCTAGGTTTTTTCCATGCCCTAGTTATCTTCTCTTCCTCCAGACACCTCTTAAGTCTCCAGACACAGAGCTGTGAGGGCACAATTCTGTCTGCTTTAGCACAGATCTCCTCTCTATATACAATCTCTCTTTTGTTTTCTTTGGTTTTACCTCTATCTCCCTTCCACGCTCATGTGGGAATGCAATATTATATGGGAGCTCTACTATTCTTGGTGGTGAAAAGAGCTTCCCATAGTAATCTTTACAGATCTTTTCCATTTTTTCTCCCGTTTGTTGTCTTTTTTCCACTTCTGTGCTTAAATACTCTTAGCTTAGCTGGATTGCCAGTTAATCTTGGTAACTTTCCTTTAAACTGGTTTTATCCTCCACTGCTTCTCCCTGCTTGGCTGTCAGGGACCATCGTCATTCTTTATAAGAGTTTACAAACAAGTTTGTGTTCTAAAGCGTTGCTGCTTTTGCTTTGGTCTCCATCTTTCTTCGCTTGCTCACCAAGGCACTTTCTGGGCTATTTTGTGTTCCTTGTGGCAATAAATTTACAGCAGTCAAACATCCGTATAACATTATTATAATTGCTATTGATACCATTTTTAATGTCCATCTCCCATTTCCTGTTACTGATTATTTGTTTAATTAGGTCAAGAATGAGTTGTTTCAATCATATGCCATATCTTTTTCTCATTATAATTCTTTCTTTTTGTCTTGTACTCATCAGTAAAAGTTAAATTCATAGAGATACAAAAATGAAAACAGTACCTATCTTCAAGAGGCTTACATTGAGGACTCTATAAAATCTATACAGACACATAATTCAAGGATATTCTGTGGGAAGACATAGCAGGGGGATCTGGAAAGGCTTCTTCTCATCTAGGGTGGCCCCTGGGCTGAGCACTCTAAAGTAAGGATTATAATTCAATTCCATCAGCAGATATTGGTTTTCTACTATATTCCAGTTATTGGGGGTATAAAGAGACAAGGTAAAACCAACCTCAAGGACTTTACATTCTCTTGGGGGGGGAAATATATAAAGGGTGAAAAGAGTGATTTGGTGGGGGTTGGAGTGGGGCCTGAGTACCGAGGTCAGGATGGCTGTGTTTTTAAGGATGTTGGACAATCTAGCTGTACTCTGAAGGAAGGAGGAATTCTAAGGGCGCGGTTGGAAGAGTGGATGGAGGACGGCAAAGGGAGGTGGGACCCAAGTGAATAAAAAGTAATCACTAATAATTCACATCCCTATGATGCTTTGACTTTCACAAAAGGCTTTTCTTATATCAGCCCTGGGAGGTGGTCACAAACATTATTCTCCCCATTTGGAAGATAAGACAACTGAGGAAGACAAGGGACTTGGAAGCAAATAGTAGTTACAAGACTTGCTTAAGGTCACTGGAGGACAGAGCTGGCATTTTAATTCAATTCAATCAACTCAGTCTAGTGTTCTCTCCAACCCACTCTGCTGTCTTCTCCTTCTTCTTCTTCTTCTTCTCCTCCTCCTCCTCCTCCTCCTCCTCCTCCTCCTCCTCCTCCTCCTCCTCCTCCTCCTTCTTCTTCTTCTTCTTCTTCTTCTTCTTCTTCTTCTTCTTCTTCTTCTTCTTCTTCTTCTTCTTCTTCTCCTCCTCCTGCATTTCCTTCTCTGTGTGTGTGTGTGTGTGTCTCCCCTTTCCAATAGCTCCTTGAGTGTTGTGAATGGTGTATTGGAGCTCCTGCTTGCCCAGTCTCCTAAAGCCCTGGGCAGAGCTCCGACCAGGAGCGGGAGAGACTGATATGGACTTCATCTCCTTCCTTTTCTAAGCCTCATCCCTTAGTGACTGGAATTATGAGCAGCAGCACATAGGAGAGAAGAAGAAAAGTGGCAAGGGCCCTGGGGCATGTGCCTGGCCCTTGACTCATGGAGAGTTGGCTGTGTTCATTTACCCTCTGAGTATAGGCCTGCTCCTAGCCAACAAGACTGAGGCCAAATCCAGTACTTCATTGTTTACACTCAGATTCAATTGGGACCCATTTTGCAATGAGTCAATTTTGCTCTGACTGCCCCAGCAGCCTGAGGGGGGCTGTAGTCAGCTCTCTCTCGGTATCCAAAAAGCTCATTTCATTTATTTAGCTGATTTATTATTATTTTTTGCATTCAAGCAGACCCTCCAGAGCCAAGGAGAGAAGCGTACTTAGATCACACAATGACAGATGTGTCCGAGTGGTTCATTATCTCTCAGCAATGGCTTAAAAGAGGTGGAAAGCCACATGCCAGAGTTGTGATGTCTGCTGCAGGGAGTGTCTCCTGCCCTGTGGGTCCTAAGGAAGAGTCAGTGGGAGAGCATGTGAGTCAGATTGATTGGAGATGCTATGGGGAGCATCTCTGAGAAAGACAATGAGTATGGGCTGGGGAGGGGGGGGGGGGGTCCTGCCCCTGGCTCTCTCACTGGTATGTTTGTGACTGATCACTTGCTCTGATTAGACCACCTCTGAAGTATGGTTTTCAGTGCTGGGGACCCTATGTTGGAAATGTTATTGACAAACTGGAATATGACCTGGGAAGGCAGCCAGGATGATGAAGAAATAATTCACATCAATCAATTAACCTTTGAGGCAGCTAGGTGGTGCCATGGATAGAGAGTGCTGACTTTGGAGTCAGGAAGGCCTGAGTTTAAGTTCTGCCTCAGACACTTGTATAGCTGTGTAACCTTGAATAAATCACCTAAACCTCTCTCAGCCTCAGTTTCCCCATCTGTAAAGTAGGGATAACAACAGCCCCTCCCTCGCTGGGTTGTTGTGAGGATTCATTAGAGGTAACATCTGGAGAGTGCTTTGCAAAACTTACGGGTTTAAATGTTAGCTGTCTTTATTAAAGGTGCCATACACCGGGAATATGAAGCAACAGTGAGTAATCCTGCTCCTGTGGAATCGCACGTTCTATCAGAAAAGACAAAGTGCACACAGATGAGCAGACACAAATAAGCTTGTACAGCATATGGAGAAAATAAATAGAGATAAAACTCCGTAAAAGCCTCCAGGGTCCTGTGATGGCGACAAAAGGAAAGTCCTGCTCTGGGCTCTGGTTTTTCTTCATCAAAGATATGTAATTCTAATCAAACCAAGATGAGGAAATTCGGCTTTCCCTCCTGGGATGTGAAGGGCCATTCCAGAGAATCGAATCAAAAACATCATGGTGGTGACTCACTCAGACCCGACCAAGGAGTGGCCAAAGGGGAGTCAGCATGACACAAGGGCCCGGCCTCATCATCTCCATCTGTAACTCATGTTTTCCTCCTTCAGATGGGCTTGAATGGGCACCTCCTGTTTTCCAACATCACTTTTGTACACGAGACATATCTCCTGCCTTTGCAAGGGTTGCATGGCCAACCTCAGACCCTTTTGGTAGGGATCTGGTTCTGGCTGCTTCGGATGGAAGAAACCTTTCTGCTCCCAGCCCGCCTCAGCATTCTGGGATGTGACTCCCGATCTGCTCTAACGGTTGAATCTGTAGTACAATTACATGTAAAGAAAAAATTTTAAGTTATTTTTAAAAAAATTTGATTTCCCTATTCTCTCCCTCCTTCCTCTCCCTCCCCCCTCCTTGAGAAAGCAAGCATTTTGATTTAGATTATACATGTGATATCATGCAGAACATTTCCATATTAGCCATGTTGCAAAAGAAAATGCAGAACAAAAAAACCCCAAGAATAATAAAGAAAGTAAAAAAAAAAAGTCTGCTTCAATCTATTCTCCATCAGTTCTTTCTCTGGAGGTGGACAGCATTTTCCAGCATGAGTCCTTTCAAATTGCCTTGGATTATTTTATTGCGGAGAATAGCTAAGTCATTCACAGTTGATCATCATACAGTAAAGCAGTTACTGTGTGCAACCTTCTGGTTCTGCTCATCTTGCTTTGCGTCCCTTCATTTAAGTCTTCCCAGGTTTTTCTGAAAGCATTCTGCTTGCCATTTCTTATAGCAAAATGGTATTAAAAGGCCAGGGCAGCTGCGGGGTGCAGCAGATAGAGCAGTGGGCCCAGAGTCAAGAAGACTTATCTTTGTGAGTTTGAATCTGGCGTCAGATGGTTACTAGCTGTGTGACCTTGGGAAAGTCACTTTACTCTGTTTGCCCAAGTTCCTCATCTATAAAATGAGCCAGAGAAGGAAATGGCAAACCACTCTAGTATCTTTGCCAAGAAAATCCCAGATAGGAGCATGAAAAATCAGACGTGACTCAAAAATGACCAACCTTAATTAATAAGCAAATACATCGATAGGAGCCTATGAAACAATATTTTTAGATGTGTGTGCCTGTAGATTACCTTAAATCTGGGGTAGTTGCTCTCCAGGGAACCTGACCTATGAGTATGCATTTAAGGGGAGGAAGGAACCTAGAAAAGCTCTACATATAACAAGCAGACACAAAATAAATTCAGATTTGGGGGGAAGAACATGAACAATTAAGCATAAGAATCACAGAGGCCAAAGGAACCACAGTGGTCATCTAGTCCAGGCCATATTCAGAAAAGAACCTCAATGACCAAGTCTCCAGTAAGGGGCCATCTGGTCTCTGAAGATCTCTAGGCATGGGAGCCCGCTTCCTCCCAAAGCAGCCACTCCACTTTTGGACAGCCCTACCTAATTTGTAAGAAACCTTTCCTGACCTCAAGCCTAAATTTGTCTCTTTGCAGCCTCTGGAGCCAAACAGAAAAACAAAGGGCCTTGGGTAGAAGTTAGCATTTGAGCGGAGCCTTGGGGTTCAGCACCGGAGATGAGGAAGGAGAGCATTCCAGCTACTAGGGACACAAAGGTAAGAGATGAGATGTCATGTTACATGGGCCGCTCTGGATGGAACATGGAATGTGTGAGGGGCAGTTGCATGAAATCAGCACAGAGTTGTCTGTTGGAATCAAATGATGACTATGAAAGGCTAAAGTCTAATGCCAAATAACAGAGTTTGTACTTTATCCTGGGAACTGCAGGGGGGTCGTTAGGCTTCCTTGATAAGCACATATAAAATTAATACATAAATATGAGGTCATTTGGAGAAGAAGGGGCATTATGAGGGGACTATATTCGCTCTTTAATCCCCAACTCAAATGCCACCTTCTCCAGGAAATTTCCCAGGTTCCCCCAATTGGGAACGACCTTCCTTTTTCCATCATTCACATGGAATGATGCTTCTGTGTCTTTTGCCTACTCTTGTATTATTTTTAATTTGATTTTTTTAATGGATGTTATCTTTTTTCCCACCTTCCTTACCCCTTACCCCATCAGACTATCTGCTGCATTAAAGTGGGGACAATGTCTCTGGTCAATTTTGTATCTCCATCAGTGCCCAGTACGGGCTTTTGTATACAAGAGATGCTTAACAAATATTTGTTGAACATAAATTTTTTCTTGTCTTCCATGGCCTGTCCAGGGGTCCTCAACCCTATGGGAAATGGCAGGGAGGGATCAAGGATTAGGTAGGTCTAGGTAATTAAGAGCAAGTAGAACTCTGGCACAGAACACGGCTAGAACATTGGAACGGAGCTCAGAATTCCTGTAAGACACTTTGCAAACCTTCAAGCACCATATTGAGAGGCAGTAAAATGACATAGTGAAGAGGGGGAATGGGACTTCAGGAAGACCTGAGTTCGAATCTCAACTCAGACCCATAGTAGTTCTGATGCTGGGCAAATCTCTCCTTGTGCCTAGTAAAAGGAGGGGATTGGACCCTATGGCCTCTAAGATCTCCTTCAGTTCTTGAACAATGGTCCTACCATATAAATGACATCCGTTATTCTTACCTGAAGGACCTTGGACAAGTTGCTCTACCTTTCTAAACTTCAATGCCTTCATCTGCGGGAGGAGGGGGCTGCACTAGGTGACTTCTCTGGTCCCTCCCAATTCCAAATCTATGATCCTATAAGATCTCTTGGTTCCTTTGCATTAGGGGTGAATAGAAGGAGGTAAACTCAGAGGCCTAGGACTATCAATACATAGAATGCTAGCTTTGGGAAGAAATCACAGCCTATTCCTTATAGTTCTGATTATCCTACAACTCCAAAGAGATTCTCCAAGCATCCTTGGAGACCTATTTCAAGGCTTGGGAAGTCTATTTTACCCAGATTAAATCCTTGGAATTAAAAGTCTATTTGATGTGACTAGTAATAAAGAATAGAACGTGGAAAATTTTACTGGAGAGAACAGGGATCTGTGGAAGTCAGTAAAGATACCAAAGGGACAGACCAAATTAAGGAAACAGTACATTGGTAATTACATACCACAAGAGAAGACCTAGCTAAAAGAAATATCTATCACTATAACGATTAATAGATCGATCAACAAACATTTATTTTATGTCAACAAGGTGTCAGGTACGGGGCGTCTTACTGGGGATCCAAATGCGAAAGTGAGCCCCTCCCTCCCCTCAAGGAGTTTACATTCTACTTGCTACCAGGGGAGTTAGAGGCAGCAATGAAACTTTGGGAGACCCTGGAAAAACACAGCACCTCCAAGAAACCTGAATGCTCACCTATCAGACCACGATGGTATCCCATGAATGGCACATCCAGATTCTCAACAACTGTGATTTGAAAACACATGGAAACCTTTTCTGTACTCACCGGAGAAGGGGGAGAATGATTTATGGGAGAATATTATATTGGCTCTTCCTCACTGGTTCTGTGGCTTTTTTCAATTCTCAGAAAGTTTCTGATAAAGATGAGGAATGGGAAAACCATGGATAACAGAGAGAATCATTGAAATGAAGAAGCCCAAGGGAGATGCGTGAGCTGCTGCTACATCATTTTTACTTCTAGGATTATCAAGTTTCCAAGTGTCTGAAACATGTAGGAGAATGAGGTTATTGGTCACAGATCCTAGATCGTATTGTTCCCTCTATAACTATTGTTACTGATTTGGAAATATCCAAGTAGAATAAAAACACACGTAGCTGAAGCCGAACGAGGCTACTCATTTCTTTTCTTTTTATTCCCTAAAAAGAAATGTTTTATTGATGCGTTTTCTTTACAACACTCTCCCTTCCCAATAACTCCCCTTGCCCTGAATAAATCCCTTCCTCATAACAACAAAGTACGGTTAAACAAAGCACACCAATGTACTGGCCATGTCTGGTGATATGGGCTGTGTTTCTGTACCTGGAATTCACCAACTCTCTGCCAGAGAGAAGGAGGCAAGTTTTGTTGTTAGTTCTTGGAAACTGAGAAGCTACACAGTCGAGAACTCTGATCATAGTATTGTTTTTCTGTAGTATATTATGATCATTGTAGAAACTGCTTCCTTGGTTTCATTCTGTATCAGTTCTTTTCATGTTTCTTACCTGTTTACAGTTTTCCCAAGTTTCTGGTTTTCTTTCTTTCTTTCTTTCTTTCTTTCTTTCTTTCTTTCTTTCTTTCTTTCTTTCTTTCTTTCTTTCTTTCTTTCTTTCTTCCTTTCTTCCTTCCTTCCTTCTTTTCTTTCTTCCCTCCTTCCTTCCTTTCTTTCTTCCCTCCTTCCTTCCTTCCTTTCTTCCCTCCTTCCTATCTTCCTTTTTCCTTCCTTCCTTCCTTCCTTCCTTCCTTCCATTCTTCCTTCCTTTCTTTCTTTCTTCCTTCCTTCCTTCCTTCCATTCTTCCTTCCTTCCTTTCTTCCTTCCTTCCTTTCTTTTTCTTTCTTTCTTCCTTCCTTCCTTCCGTTCTTCCTTCCTTCCTTCCTTTCTCTCTCTCTTTCTTTCTTTCCTTCTTTCCAAAAAAAATTCTATTACATTGATATATACCAACCCTCCAATTTAGCAATTTCCTAATTGATGAGCACCCAGTTTTCTCCCTCCCCCGCTTTGCTTTTGCTGTTGTACAGTGTTGCTATTAACATTTTTGTATATTTGAGATTTTTCCTTCTATCGTTGCCCTTCTTAGAATACACCCTGAAATGGTATCTCTGAGTCCAAGAATATGTACAATTGAGTGACTTTTTTTAGTCAAATTGAAGACTGATTTCCAGAATAATTAGATCAATTCACAATTTTACAACCAGCCCACGAGTGTGCCCATTTTCCCAAAGTCCCTCCACCACTGGACATTTTTTATTGTTCTCTTTACTAATCTGATGTGTCCACCCATTTCTCCTACACATTAAGGGCATCCCTCAATGCATTTGACTCCCTAAAATAATCCAGCTTTCTTGAATATGTAAATGAGGTCAGAAATCAGACATCCAAGGGTTTGACCTTGAGTAGCATTACTTAAATGACCTAGAACCAAGTGTGAATAACCAGTAAAATGCCTTATTTCTTTCTTTTGGTCGGAGAGGTCATTTACCTCCATCAACAAAATATGCCTTCTTCACAGCCCCAAAGGGCAGCCATAAATAAATCCCCTGAGTGATTCAGGACCCTAATTGGAAGATGTAAGAGCCCAGGCTGTTGGAAATACTAGAAGCTTGCAGCAATCACATTTTGAAATGTTGTTATTCTAAGGATTTTCTTTGATTTTAACTGTTGTTTCTCTTGGATAGGATTTTTTGTTTGTCTAAGCAAGTTAGGCCACTGAGCCTGGCAAAGAGGGAAGAAGGAAAATAAAGGGAAATTATTGGAAAAGGCAGTTAAAATAAGTTTTTGCCATAACTCTGCATTTTAAAAATCTCATTCTAAAATGTACCAGTTTGCTCAATCAGCTTTGTCACTCTTCATTTAAAATTCATTCACAAGTACCATGACATGCCAAGTATTTTTATCCCCCTCTTTTAGAAAAAGATTTATGTCTTTTGTCTTTAAATCACATTCGTTTCTAAATATATCTCTCCTCTCCTTCCCAGCGAGCTGGCCCTTGTAGCAAAGAGCGGGGAGGGGAAGCAATTGAGCAAACCCATTGGCCAACACATTATGCAATACTCCACACCTGCAGTCTCCCACCTCTGCAAAGAGGAGAAGATGGTGAGTTTCCCCCTACTCTTCCTGGCACTAAACTTTGTGCCAAACGTTTTTCTTTTTAAAAATGCATTACTGTGACTTGAGTGCAAGGCTTCGAACCTGCTAGGCTTCAGAGTTCACAGGTGCCACACAGGTGGCAAGACTTCAAAATAAGAAGTTTGTAAATAATGCCTAACAGGAGTGGGGAAAGGACCAAACAAAGAACGCAGGCACGTTGCCTTCATCGACCTGTTTTGTGAGTTGTTTCATGGGGGAAGACACTCAGAAAGGCAAGGATCCAGTTCAGAGGACATTCCATGGAAGGGACTGGTTCGATCTGACTGGAGAGGGTTAGGCTTAGAGGGGTAGGAGGGTCGTCATTAGGGACTTTGAAGGGTCATCTATGGAGCAGCAAGTATTGGACTTATGGGGTGGGAGCAGTACTAGGAGCACCAAATAAAAGTTTCAGAGAAAGTGGTTTGAAATCTCTAAATAAATAGGTGGAGCAGTGGATTGACTATCAGACATGGAGTCAACAAGAACCGAGTTTGAATCCTGCCTCGGACACTTGCTAGCTGTGTGTCACTGAGTAAGCGTTTAAAATAACCGTGCCGCAGTCCCTCATCTGTGAAATGGGGATACTGATGGACTGCTTCACACAGGTTGTTCTGAGGTGCAAGTGAGAGAACATATATATGTAAAGTGCTTTGCAAACCGTACAGTGCTCTATACATTTTTTTTTGTTGTCCAAGTTGTGTCCACCTCTTTGGGGTTTTCTGGGCAAAGATACTGGAATGGTTTGTCATTTCTTATTCCAGCTCATTTTACAGATGAAGAAACTGAGGTAAACGGGGTCGCACAGCCCAGGGTCACACAGCTAATAAGTGTCTTGAGGGTAGATTTGGACTCAGAAAGATGAGTCTTTCTGATTCCAGACTATCTAGCTGCCTTCTCTGTAAATAGGTAATAATTACAAACTGTATAATTTATGTAATTATATATGCAATTTATATAAATTATATATATACATTAATAAGAGTCAAGTGGCAAAGAAATAAAACAAAACAAAAAAATCCCTGGATTTGGAGTCAGAGGACATGGTATTAAAATCCTGCCTGTGTGACTCTAGGCAAACCACTTAATGTTTGGGGTGCGAGGGGACTCTGTTTCCTCACATGTAAAATAATGGGGGTTGGAGCCGTGACTTACCCAAGGACATTCCCCTCTTTCCTTCTTCTGAAGGGAGCAGACTATTGGTCTCGAGGAGGAAATTCAACCAACAATATGCATCAGGCATGGTACAGGTAATTTATTCCTACACCCAAAAGGAATGCTGGGATGAATTCAATCATAGAACAATGGGTGGCTAACGTGTTGGACCTGGAGTCTGGGAGAGCTGAGTTCAAATCCTGCCTCAGAGGGTCTCCAGCTGTGTGACTTTGGGCAAGTCACCTGACCTCTTACAGACTCATTTTCCTCATCTGTAAAACGGAAGCAAGGACAGCAGATACCTTATAGAGCTGCTACTAGGATTGAATGAAAATTTTTGTAAAGAACTTTGTAAACCTTGCAGTACTTACACAAGGGGTAGCTAATAGGGACAGCAAGGGGGTATGGTAATAGGGCCCTGGCCCTGGAGTCAGGAGGTCCTGAGTTCAAATCCGGCCTCAGACACTTACTAACTGTGTGACCTTGGACAAGTCACTTAACCCTGATTGCCTTCTCCTCTCCCCCCAAATGCTAGCCAATAGAACAAGGTTCAGTAACTTATGACCCATATTACAGTGTTCTTGGAAGTTGATTTCAAACCTCATTAGAACATAAAGCCGTGTGCAAGTGTCTCTATGGTCCATCAGAAACAGGAAGGGCCCCTTGCTGATCAGCTGTCTTTAGCCAAACAGCTCCATACACAGTTGTGTGTATGCATTAATGCGTATATGTGTGTGTGCTCATGCATGTCTTTTTCCATGATCTATCCCCCTGACCTCCCCACCAGAATATAAGCCCTCTGAGGGCAAGGATAGTTTTTCTTTTTATCTTTGTAATCCCAGCAACCTGGACAGTACAATAGGTGCTTAATAAATGCCCACTGGATTGGACTAGTAGCCATCAATAGAATCGCTGTGGCTGAGAAACCTTCCTGTGGATTAAAGGAACAGAGAAAGCTTGAAGCTTTGAGGTGCATTTTTTGGAAGTGACGTTTTTGTTCCTGTGTCTAGGAACAAACCCATTGGTCGATAATTGTCTTTAGGAGGTCAATGAACACAGACAGAAAGGCTTTGAGCCGACCATAGAGAGTGTTAGGAACAAAGTTAACCCTGAGTTAGTGAGGAGCCTGATAGTGTGTGTGTGAGGCTCCCCTTGGAGAAGAATCCCAACTTTCTGAAGAAGTAGCTAGCTATGGAACATCAAGAAGAAGATGTTAGCACAGCAGTTCTCTCTCCTTTTTTGGAAGGAGGAAAGGCAAGGCAATTTGGGGTAAAGTGACTTGCCCAAGGTCACACAGCTAGTTAAGTGTCAAGTGTCTGAGTTCAGATTTGAACTCAGGTCCTCCTGACTCCAGGGCTGGTGCTCTATTCACTGTGCCACCTAGCTGCCCCAATAGCAGTTCTCAAAGTGTGGTTTGGGGACTACTGGGAATCCCTGAGAACCTTTCAGGGGGTCTGAGTTCAAAACTATTTTCGTAGTAATTCTAAAATATTTTTATTTCCAATAGAGTAAATATTGATAGATAGAACTCACACAAACCAAAGCTCTTTGGGAGATTTTTTAAGAGTCTATAAGGGTTCTGCAGCCCCAAAGTTTGAGAGCTGCTGCATTGGCAGCCCTAACAAAGGGAGGAGTTCTTTGATCACCCCCAAGAGGAAGAGATGCTCTGTGGTGGTAGGTGAGTCACAGGGTCACAGAGTTAGAACAGGGAGGTAGTTAGAGACCACACTCCCCAACCTTCACTTTCCAGATGAGGAGACTGAGGCCCAGAGAGTTTGAGTGACCTCCCCGGGGACACACAGCTGGTCTGGAGTGAAATTCACACCCAGAGCCTCCTCTTGACTCCCAGTCTAGCTGCCCACCGGCTCACTGCCTCTGTAAGTGCCTCCTGGACTTTCTTTCCCTGCCCCACCCCAGAGAAGAGTCAGGAGCATAGCTATGGACTGAGGCTAGAAGCCATCCGTGGCGTGGGCTGTGATGTCAGCAGTCTGCCCTGGTCTGGGTGGGGCAGTCTACAATAGTCTGAGAGGTTCATTCAAGGCCATAGATTCCATTCTTTGATTAGTTAATATGAAGTAATTAGTAAATGGGAGCCAGAGACAGTAATCACCATCAAGAAAATGAAATATATATATTTTTGGGTCCAGACCAGTGACGCAATTGGTTAGGGGGACCTCACAATTAAGAAATCTCCTAAACCAATGCAGATAAGCAACTGTTCTTTTAGTATGAGGGTTGTCTGGGAGCACTGAGAATTTCCATGATCTACTCACGGTCACACAGCCGGGATATGTCAGAGGCAAAACTTTCTGATTCGGAGACTAATTCTCTAGCTACAAGACCTCACTACGTACAATAATAACACCACCTACATCCCTGAAATGCTTAAAGGTGTGCAAAGCATCAAATCTCGTTAAATCCTCACAACAACCCCTGTGGGCTAAAACACCGCAATGATCCCTGCTGTTCCCATTTTGCAGATGAGGAAAATAAGTGACCTGACCACAGTCCTGGAGTCTGTGCTGGAGGAAGGCTTTGAAGCCTTCGAAGCAGGAGATCTCTCCCAAGCAGCATTGGGGCAGAATGGGCAAATGAGCTAAGATCAAGGTCAAGAAACTGACCGTCTGAGCTGATCTGAGTTTGTATGAACAGAGACGTGTCTACTTTTACTTGCTTAACATGGAAAGTAAGAGGCTTGGGAGTAAGGTTGGTATTTTATCCTTCTTTGATGATAGAATTACAGACACACAGGATCTTAGAGTCCAGAGGGACCTCAGAAACCATCTGGTCCAACGTGGGGTCTTCTAGTCTTTCCTTGAATACCTCTAGTAACGGATAACTCACTACGTTTCCAGGCAGCTACTCCCACTTTGGCAGAGCTCTGATTGTTAGGAAATTTTCCTTTACTTCTGTTCAAATCCTGCCTCTTTGCAGGGCATGGTACAGAGGAAAAACGGTGGCTTTTAGAGTCAATAGTTTATTTTCTGTGAAATGGAGATAATAATGCCTTCCTCCAGGGGATTCTGCGAGGATCCAATGAGAAAATATTTGTAAAGCACTTTACAAACCTGAAAGTCCACATAAACGTTAGCTATTTTTCCTTCTTCCATCTTCCCTAGGAATCTTTTTTTTTTTTTTGCTTTTTTGGAGGAGGGAAGGCAGGTCAATTGAGGTTAAGTGACTTGTCCAAGGTCACACGGATAATAAGTGTTAAGTGCCTGAGGTCACATTTGAACTCAGGTCCTCCTGACTCCAGGGTCAGTGCACTATTCACTGTGCCACCTATCTGCCCCTCCTAGGAATCTTTCATCTTGACTAATCATCTGTTGGATAGTAAGAGTCTCTCATACCCTTTCACCTTCTTGTCTAGCCTGGAGACAGACTCACATTTGTGGCATCTTTCATGCCTGGTCAGCTCGTGCAAGACCAACACTAACATAGCACATACCCTGGGTGTTACTGGAATCCCTCCCTGCTGGCCATACTTCTGGGGCTTACAAAAAAACCACAGTCCTTTGGAGACTTGCCCTTTAAACTTTCACGGCAAATTCTCTGTTGGTTCAGTCTGTGCATCTCTGGTCTCTTGGTCCTGGAAGGGCTCTTGGAAAGCTGCTTTTCTGCTTCTCCTGATGGGTTTTTGGGAGCCTCATATCATGGTGCCCTTATAACAATTTCTATAAGGGCATAGGACAGGAGCTCATCACCTCACATCTACACAACAGTAGTGCACTGGGGGTCTGCCTGCCAAAAGTCTCTCCCCACTACAGTCCAATCTCCACTCAAGTGTCAAAGTGATCATCCTGAAAACACAGGTCACCCAAGTCACCCCTTCTTCTCCGCTCAGTAAACCTCAGTGGCTCCCTAGTTCTAAGCCCTCCACTACCTGACCTCTTCCTACTTTTCCATCTTACCCTTGTTTTCTTCTATTACTTTTTTGACCCAGAACTCTTGCACTCTTGCTCACAGACATGACATTCCCGCTCTGGATTCTATGCCTTTTCATTATCTAATATATTTTCATATATAATATTTATTATATTAATATATTTTATCACTATTATATTATTATAGTAATATGCCATGTTATTATATTTCATTATCTAATATATTTTCTGATATTTTCATTATCTAATAATAGTAATAGTTTATATATTTATAAATAATAGTTTATATAGTGCTCTGAGATTTGTAAAGCATTTTACAAATATTATCTCATTTTATCCATACAACAACCATGGGAGGTAGATGCTATTATTCCCATTTTATAGTTGAGGAAATTGAAACAGAGGTGTAGTGACTTGCCTAGGGTCACACAGCTAGTAAGTGTCTGAGGCTGGATTTGAACTCAGAAAGAAGTCTTCCTGACTCCAGGTCTGGCACTGTGTACACTATGGCGCCACCTAGCTGCCCCTTCCTTCCATTTACACTGTATATATCTGTGAAGTATATAGTTGTGTGCTGTCTTCCCCATTAGAATGTAAATTTCGTGGGCACAGGAATTGTTTTTGCCTTCCACTGTATCCTCAGTGCTTAATTAGGTTCCTTTAGCAAACGCTTATTGACTTGATTTGGCATTTTGATGAGCATTGTTAGGTGCCAGTGGGTACTCTAGTGGGCAATATCTGACTGTGATGAACCCAGGTAACCTCAGATACCTGGATTACACAAACTGAAGGGAAAATCTAGAGATCACTGAAGCAGGCAGCTTCTTTCTTCCTCAAAAAAATTCTGATCTGCTACATGGGATCCCTAGAGGCCTTGGATCAGTGCAGAAGTGCTAGAATTCACAATTCTCCCTAAAAGACAAATGAACGTCCATGACAATGAGCTGCAATAAAGTATTTCCTGTAATGTACTGTAAAAATGGTGCCAAGAGAAAGATATAATGTCCATAGCCTCATCTGCCGGAAGGTTATAACAATCCCACGGGCAAAGTCATTTTGCACGCCTAGTTAAAACTGTTGGGTGGGAAACTGTCCATAAGTACGCACAATTGTGCATAACTTTATTAACACAGTTACAAATCACTCTCCAGAATGACTGGCTTCATGAATGTAACTGAATATTTCTGTGCTACAAGAAAAAAATATGATGAATATTAAGAATTCAGAAAAACATGGAAAGGAAATTGAACTCATGTTGTCAAGTGAGTAGAACCAGGAAAACGACATGCGCTATGCCCTCTTCTCTCCCTATGCTTTCTGGGATTTGATTATGACTCATAGATGTATACATCCAGCCCCAGTCTCTCTCCTGAGCTTCAGTCCTACAATACCAACTGCCTAGTGATTGGAGGTAGCAAACCAGACTTTCTGTAAGCATCTCAAACTCAACCCATCCAAAATGGAACTCATTATCTTTTCCCCCAACTTTCATTTCCCAACAGGCTTCCCTATTGTTGTCAAAGGCACTGCTATTCTTCCATCCTCCTAACCTCAGCATTAATTATAACTTCTCATTCCCCCTCACCCCATATATTCAATCATTTGCTCAAGCAATCAAGCAATCAACAAGCATTTCTTAAACTCTGTTTCAAGCACTGTGCTAGGCACTGGGGGTATGAATACACAAAATTAAAGAAGTTTGACTCTCAAGGTGCTTCCTGTCAAAAGAGACAACCTCCATATCTCTTGCCTCTGAACCCTTCTTTCGACTCTCACATCTACCACTTTACTTCATCCCTCCCTGTTTAGATTTTGACAATTGTCTCTTAATTGTTCTCTCTTTTTTTAGGTCTCTGCCTGTCCTGATCCACTGTCCTAAACATAGATCTGATCATTTCACTCCCCCCCCCCTTAATAAACTCCTATGGCTCCCTATTGCCTCTAGAATAAATATAAATTTCTGTAGCCCCACTGTCTTTCCAGCCATACTATACACTGCTTTTTCAGGTTTGGGGATGGGTTTTTTTGGTCCAGCCATACTGGCCTTGTCTTTGTTCCTCACACAGAACCCTTCATTTCCCAACTCTATATCTGTGTCATGGCCTTTCCCCTTTCCTGGAATGTATTCTCTCTTCACCTCTTATTCTTTTTTTTCTTCAATTTTTTTTTATTTTCCTTTTTAAAAATTTCCTTTAAAATGCAGCTCAGTCATCATCTTCTATAGGAAGGCTGACTTAGTGATCTCTCCCAAACCACCTTGTATCTAAGTCTCATGGATGTATTTTATATTTTTTCTATACATACTTATACATGTCCATGTTTTCTCACCACTCCCATGCCCCTAAGAGGTGAGCTCCTTCAGAGTACGGATTATTTCATTTTTTTGTATTTGTATCCGTGGAGCATAAGATAGTGCTTGACATATAGTAGGTGCTTAATAAATGCTCACTGACTTGACTTGAGAGAACTAGACCCTGAAAAGGAGAGGAGACAATGCACCTTCTTCCTGTCTCATAGAGGTGGGAGCATAGGGGTGAAACATGGTGGCTCGGTCAGACTAGGTGGATGTGTTAGCTTTGCTGAAATGTTTTCTTTTTTTTCTTCTTCATGATGAGGGGGTGATTCATTGGATATGAGGGAAGGAAATATATTTGGAAACGAAAGTGATGTCAGTGTAAAGACCATGGCTCAACTCTTTCATTTTACAAATAAGATAAATTTGTGCAGAGGAGTTGAGTGATTTATCTGGAGTCACAAAGCTAGTGTCTAAAATGAGATTTGAACCCTGACTTCAAGACCAGGACCTCATCCATGACCTCTCTTGTACATGAAACTAAAAATCTCTAATATCAACAAATTTATTCATTTACAGTTTATTTTTTCTATTAAATAGCATACAATATGTATGTGTAGGGGCAACTAGGTGGCACAGTGGACAGAGTGCTGGGCCTGGAGTTAGAAAGACTAATTTTTCTGAATTTCAATCTGGCCTCAGACACTTAGTAGCTATGTGACCCTGGACAAGTCACTTGGTCCTGTTTGCCTCAGTTTCCTAATCTGTAAAATGAGCTGGAGAAGGAAATGGCAAATCACTCCAGCATCTTTGGCAAGAAAATGCAAAATGATGTTGGGAAGAGGTGGAAAAAACCCAACAACAACAACAACAAAATGTATGTGTAATATGTAATTTGTCTGCTTTTTTCTACCCTTCTACTTTCTTTTTTTCCCCCTTTAAAAATATGTCTGTGACCCTCTTTTCTTTTATTATTGCTAGCCCTCCTCCAGTTGACTGTCCTCCTCATGGAGAAAAAAGGCAAACAAATTCATATACATAATCAAGCAAAAAGAAAAGAAAATCTTGGTTGTGTCCAAAAATATATGTCTCATTCTTCGCTTTGAGTCCATCATCTCCCTGTCAGAAGGTAAGCAGCTTACTTCATCACTGGTTCTCTGGAATTGGGGATAGTCATTGTATTGGTTAACATTTCCAAGTTGTTTTTCTCAAAATTGTTTTCTTCACATAAATTGTTCTAGTTTTGTTCACTTCACTCTGTATCAGTTCATAGAAGTCTTCCCAGGATTCTCTAAAACCCTAAGAGCTTTTAATTAGTTGGAGGGTGGGAGAATGTCAGCACCCTTAATTAAGAGTCCCCAAAGAGCCTGGATTTCACACCAATACAACGTTGCAATGCACTGAAGTAGATATGGAATTGGAAGAGATGAGAAGTTTGATCTTATTCCCTTTGCTGAAATGTTGTCCATATTTTTGGTATGAAGACAGTGGAGCAAGATGGGAGGGTGCTATGGGACAAGAAAAGGAGTGGCAGGAGGAGCAAGGATGAGTAAGTGCTGTCTGTTGCTCCACTGTGACTGATGTGGGAGAGTAGGGAGAGCTTACAAGACCTCCCTTTCCCAAAGGCATTTCCTTGGCAACCCTTGCTCTTGATGTGACGCTGTGTCTTACAATTGATCTGGACAGGAAGTTCTGGGGATGAAGATAGCCAAGGATAGGGGAACTTCTTTATTATTTCTGGTGGGTCTATGGTCTTATCTCACCTACCTAGAGGTAACTGGGTGGTATACTAGAGTCAAGTAGACCTGAGTTCAAATCCAGCCTCTATCACTTCCTAGCTGTATGACCTTGGGCAAGTCATATAACTGCTGCCTGCCTCAGTTTCTTCAACTATAAAATGGGAATAATAAGAACACCTGCCTCTCAGGGTTTTTGTGAGGATTAAATGAAGTAAGATTTATAAAGTGTTCAACACAAGTGTCTAGCAAATAGTAGGCACTTGATAAATGCTCATTTTCTTCCTTTCTTTATCTGGTGTCCATGCCCTTGAATTCTGCATAACTCTTTTCCATGTCCTTCTTATAAATCTCCCACAGGGCATTCACCCAACAAGTTTAGAGCCTTCACGTTGATCTCTTGACATTGTCTGGATGCCAGTGGAGCAAACAGGCAAGTCCATTAGTTTTCCCTTGCCCTCGATTCATGACTAGCTCACTTCCTTTTTTGGTCAAAGGGTTCATTGAACATTCTTTATCCAGCTTCTCTTGCCCAATTCTTGGTTGATAATGGGTTACATTCTATTCATAGACACTACCCACCTCTCCATTACTCTTTGGGTGACCTGCAACTCAAATTCTTCAGAGACACTGATAGTCCGTGACTTGAAACATTACTTTGGTGACTGGGTCAAAGATGAGCTGGAGTTGGGGAGAGGCTTAGACAGAGAAATCAGTTAGCAAACTATTGCAACAGTCTCTAGATGAAAAAAAAAATGATGAGACCTTGAATCGGGGAGATGTACGTGATTGAAGAGATGAGGACCACCGGTTTGACTCACTCTCTGGACTTCTCTACCTCCTCGCCTCCAGCTTTGCTCAGTCTCTTCCCCAGCCCTTCCAGCTCCCTTTATATATTTATTTTCTTCCATTAGACTATAACCACCTTAAAGGTAAGGATTATTTTGTTTTGCTTGTATTTAAATCCCTAGCACTTAACACAATCCTTGGCATGAAGCAAATTCTTAAAAATGTTTTGACTTGAGTATGTGTCTATCTGTCTGTCTATCTAATTATCTTTGTTCATATGTGAAAAATATAATGGAGATTGGTACCTAGTTGGTTATGTGGGGTAAGTGAGAGTGAGAAGACAAAGTTGACACAAAGGTGCCAAATGGAGTGAACAGAAGGATGGTGGCGCCTTTCAAAGTAAAAGGGAGGCTTGGAAGAGGTTAGAGCTTGAAAGTAAAGACAACCAGTTCTGTTCCGGACACGTTGAGTTTGAGATGTATTCTCTGATACATTCAGTTTGAAATATCCAACAAATAGTTAATTGGTGATATGGTATGATATGGTACAGGAGATCAGGAGAGAGACTAGGGCTGGATATATCGATCTGGGAGTCGTCTGTAAAAATTAAATGTGAAATATGGCTAGTCTTGAAGAGCTCCTCAAACTTTCTGGGTTTGGGGGAAGTTCTGTTTATTTTCATGGGCACATTTTGGTTTGCTTTTATCTGTTTTCCTGTTAAATATTACTTGTTGTATGCCTTTGATCAACATCTATTAAATGTGGCAGTGTGGGGGAAACCCCAAGCACTGGTATTTAATAGGCAATATCTATAACAACCCTATTCAATTTATGACAATCCTATTAAATCCATTTTACAGGTAAGGAAACTGAGACTCAGAAGTGTTTGGTAATTCGCTCAAGTAGTACGTGTCTGAGGCAGGATTAAAGTCTAAGTATGTCAGGTTCAGAGCCCAGAGCCCTATCTGGACCATAGGGGCTTTCATACGCCAGTAAATGACCAAGGTGATAGTCTAATGTCTAGAGCAGGGGTTATTAATTTTTCCCACGTCATGGACTCCTTTGGCAGTCTGGTGAAACCTCTGTTCCCCTTCTCAGACTAACAACTTTAGACTGAGTGTTGTAATACATCCAGTTGCTTCTGATTACCCCTGTAATAAGAGTAAATAATATTTGTAAATCACTCAGTACAGTGCTTAGCACAGAGTAGGTACTTAATTCCTTTGCTTCCCCCCATCCCCATTTCTAGAGAATCTAAGGGTCTGTTGTGCCCCGAAGTTCTGAACTGTGGCTATAGTCAATCAGATGTCAGCATTAAATGTGTCACCAGAAATGGGGGTTGACCAGGCTACCTAAGGAGGTGTGAGCCAGCTCTGGTCAAAAATGGAGCAGGTCGAAGTTCTGGTGTCGATCAGGGTCTGGGAGTGTTCCTGCTGAACTTCCAGCTTGGATGAGAGAGAAAGGATCAACCTAAAAAAGTTTTGAAATGCATAAAATAATATAAGCAAGAAGGAACCAATTATATTGAAATACAGTTATCAAAATATTAAAAAATAAAAAGCGAGGTCAGAAACGCTAGGTTAAGAACTCCTGGTCTAGACGAAGCTGGCTGCCGTCATATTCCATGAAACCGACACCTAGATCACAGCTACTGAATTTAAAAATGTATTTTGTGTGAAGTCATTAGACTGTGATTTAGTACAAACTTAAATGCTCTGTGTTTTAAACAGTTTTTCTCCTGTCTTTTCAGGCTCAGCATCCAGGGTTTGCTACCATTTGCCTGGATTCCATTTAACTTGCTATGATGCCTTACATTTCTATGTGGCAGGAGGACATTATTTTTAGGGAAAAAAAATAACAGCTTCTTCTCAAGTGGTTTAGATACAGCAATTTGCTGTAATTGCATTTTAGGCTACAGGCCAGCTTCCTTCTCCCATTAGTGAATTCCTAATGTGGGGCTCCATTTTGGAATGGGCCCAGGCTAGCCAGGCTATCGTCCCCTCTCAGTGGTGCTTCTGACTCTCTGGACTTTGTCACTGGGCCCCTGAGCGGGTACTTTCCTCTTCCTGTGTCCTGTCCCTCCCTTGTATGTGTTCTCTTCTCTTATTAGAATGTAAGCTCCTTGAGGGCAGGCACTATTTTTAGTGCTGTGCTGGGCATACAGTAAGCACTTAATAAATGCTTGTTGCCTTTCTTTGCCCAGTACCAGTGTATGTATTTTTTCCCTTTTAAAGAGCTCTCCTCTTAGAGGTACATTCTATATTTGGAAGTAGTCTCTATTAAAATCCAATTAATATATGGTAATGTGTAGAATATGGGTAATAACCACACTGAATTTAAAATTTTAATGGCAATATCATTAGAATAAAGAAATTTGCCTAAGGGTACCAGGCATCATCTCATTGCAAATGGTGGCATGGGACAATGGAAGAATATTCCTTTTTAAAAATAAACAATGTAATTAAAAAAAGGAAAGACAAGTGACACTGTGGAACTTTCATGGAAATCCATGATGAGGGTAGAAGTATGGTGGTAAGCATTTGGTGAAGATAGAAGGAGAAATTAAAATCAAATTGTTGTGGCAGTAAAAAAACAAACAAACAAACAAACAGACCACTTGGTCAGACAGAGGATATTGATGATGTTTTCCTTATATGTGTATTATATAATAGGTGCAGAGGTAAGATGTGATAATGAAAGGGAATTAGATAGTTGATATAGCTTCTTCTCTTCTAAAAACAGAGCAGCTATTACACTTGACTTGCCTTAATGATAATTTTATTTATTAAATAATGGAGGAAGTACCCAGGGGAACTTCCTTTTGGAGTTTACTTTCTGACCAACAAAGAGGAATTATTTTCCATAGGAAAAATGTTGGGAGGATGTACCCTATCCATCTAAGAGTTCATGACCGATGAGGAAGGAAAAACCAGACACAGTCTGACATACATTGTAAATCTGGGGACAGCAAATTTCAAAGAATTTAGGAAAAAGGTTAAGTAGGATGCTGTAGGCTAAAAAAACTATAGAGGAAGTGTTCCCAAGAGGGTTGGTCTGCTCTTAAGAATGAAATTCTGATCATGCAAACGCAAATGATTCTAGTAAGAAAGCAAGCACAGAACAAACTAAAGAAACTAATGTGGACAGCCTAAAAAACTTAACAATCAAGTTATAAAGGAGAGAGAGTGAAAGGCACATAATGGAGGATAAATACGAAAGCATGGCACAGTCCTCAAGTCACCAATGCAAAATCTTGGAACAAGGCGAGGCTGATGAGTGAGATGAATGCTAGAAACAACAGAAATGGCTTTTGGAGTGTTATTAACGGGGGCAAGAGAAGGATCAAAGAAAGAGTAGGCTTGCTTCTGAGGTAGCTGGGATGATAATAACAGATGACGACAAGCAGGCAGAAATACTTAACTCCTATTTTGCTCCTCATTTCTCTCCCAAGAAGAATAATCTCTGGACTGGGAAAGACAGAATCATGAAGACAATTTGTAGGTATTTAAAATCTAAGGTAAGTAAGAGAATGCCTGGCATTTCTCCGTGACTTTAAGTTGTCATACCTAGAAAAAACTGTACCCCAAGGAGAAAATTGGTGAGTGTTACTGTCAAGTTGTTATCAGTGAATTAAAAAAACAAAACAAACAAGCAGAAAAACATGGAGAGCTCAACTCCAACCTCCAGTGACGAGGTGGCCTCTCTCCTCTTTTATTTACACCCTTAATCCTGTGCTCTTTCATCTTTTCCAGCATTTTGCCCCCACAATTCTCTCTTATTTTCAATCTGCCAATAGTCATGCTCAGGTTTCTCCCATACTTAAAATATAAAACAAAGCAAAACCTTTCACTTGACTCTACTATCCACTTAAGCTATTGTCCTATATCTTTATTCTCCTTCTCTTCCCTAAACTTCTAGAAAAGGCTGTCTGCACTCATAAACACCACTCATTTTCCATTCAACCATTTCTTAAATCTTTGCAAGTTGGTCTCTGATCTTGTCACTCAACTGAAACTTCTCTCTCCAAAGTTAACAAATGATTTCTTAATTTTCAAATGCAAGGGCCTTTCTAGTCCTCACCCTTCTCTTTTAAAAAAAATTACTTATTTTTATTTGTTTCATTAGATATTTTCCAAATGTATGTTAAATTTTTAACAACATTTTTGAAATTTTGAGTTCTAAATTTTTTTTCCCTCCCTCCAGCCACTCCCCCTCCTTGAGAAGGCAAACAATTTAATTTCATTTATACATGTAAGGTCATGCAAAACGTATTTCCATATTAGTCATGTTACAAAAGAAAAACAAACAAAATTTAGAAATAAAAATGAAGAAAATAAAAAAAATATCCTTTAATCTGAATTCAGAGTTCATCAGTTCTCTTTCTGGAAATGGTTAGCTTTTCCACCATGAGTCCTTCAGAATTGTCTTGGATTATTGTGTTGTGGAGACTAGCTAATGGTTGATCATTGTAGAATATTGCTGTTCCTGTATACAGTGTTTCTCTGGTTCTGCTCACTTCACTTGGCATGAGTTCATACAAGTCCTCATAGGCTTTTCTGAAATTATCCTGCTTGCTATTTCTTAGAGTGCAATAGTATTCCATTACAATCATATACCACAACTTATTCAGCCATTCACCTATTAATGGGCATCCCTTTGATTTCTAATTCTTCTTCACCACAAAAAGAGTTGCTATAAATATTTTTGAACAAATATGTCCTTTTCCCTGTGCTTTTTTATCCCTTTGGGATATAGACCCAGTAGTGGCATTGCTGGGTCAAAGGGTATGCAGTTTTATGGTCCTTTGGGCATAGTTCCAAACCGTTCTTCAGAATGAATGGATCAGTTCACAACTCCACCAACAGTGTATTAGTGTACCACTTTTTCCACATGACCTCCAGCATTTGTCATTTTCCTTTTCTGTAATATTAGATAGTCTTATAGGTGTAGGTGGTACCTCAGAGTTGTTTTAATTTGCATTTCTCTAATCAACAATGATTTAGAGTGTTTTGTCATATGATTTGATTTCTTCTGAGAATTACCTGCTCATATCTTTTGAGTATTTATCAACTGAAGAATGGCTCTTATTTTTATACATTGGTTCAGTTCCCTGTATAGCTGAGATATGTGTCCTCATCCTTCTCAGTTTTTCTACAGCATTTGATACTATTAACTAACCTATTCTGGATATTCCTTTCCCTCTGGGTTTCCATGACACTTGGTTCTCCCATACACGGCTGGACATTTTTCAGTGTTCATTCCTGAATCATTATGCCTGTCTTACTCCTAACTAGGGGGGGGTACCCTAAGGTTCATTCTCCGGTTGTGTACTTTTCTACTTTCTCTACACTCTTCCTCAGAGTGATCTTATCAGCTTGGATGTGTTTAATTCTCATCTCTGCAAACGACTCATGTGTATATATCTCTTAATTTCTCTCCTGAATTTCAAATTCCTCATCACCAACTTTTTTTGGGGACATTTCCAATTGGATTTTCCACGGGAATCTCAAATTCAACCCATCAAATAGAATAGAATAGAGTTCATTATCTTATACTTCTGCACCCAATCCTCCTGTCTTCTTAACTTCCCTATTCTATCAGGAGTACCACCATCTTTCCAGTCACCCAGATATACAACTTTGGAATAATCCTCTACTTTTCATTCTTCCTTATTTCCCACATCCACCTCTTACCCAACCCTCACCTGTAGCTCCAAGAAGTGAGCATGCGCAGTGGCCACATTCCAATAAAATTGTCTTGGCAGAGGGGCTAAACCAGGTTGAGGATAGCCAATAAGCTTGTTATTGAATTAGGGGGCTATCCGCCCCAAGCATGTGAAGACCTCCCCCTCTGGAATGGGTGGATGAGAACAATTTGTTCCAAGAGCTGTAAAGACAGCTGAAACAGGTGCTGTAGAGTGCTTAGAGCTTGGTCAGACATTGAAGGTGCCAAGGTTAGCCACTGCCTCCTTATTTCCCACATCTCACTAAGTACCAAATTTTTTTCAATTTTACTTCCACAATATCTCTTACATGAGACCTTTTCGACCTTTTCACTATACTCACATGGCTACTAAGGGATGGGGGCATAAGGACAGATTTCACAAAGGAGTTGGTAATTAGGTTGGGCTTTTCTTGGAGGAAGAATGTTGAGGAGGGTCCATTCTAGGCTTTGGGAGATGGCAGAATGAGAATGGGTTATAAAGAGTGATCATGCTTGACAAGACTGTAGAAGGAGAGTAATGTGAAGGAGGAAGCCATAGAATGGTGGAAAGTGTTGGGTTTGGAGTGAGGGAACCTGATTTCAAATCTTCATTGGACAAAGGCTTCAAACTCCTCATCTGTAAAGTGAGGCATTTGGACTTCATAACTTCTCAGGTCCCTTTCAGCTTGAAATTGTTAATTCTGGGATCCTCTAAAACAGTGGTTCTCAACCTTCCTAATGTCGGGACCCTTTAATCATAGTAATATGTGGGCGTGTCTGCATGTGGGTGGACCCGCCTGGAGACCGATGGAGGAGGTTCCTAAGACCATTGGAAATATGTGTTTTCCTATGGTCTTAGGTGATCCCTGTGACCCCTGTGAAAGGGTAATTTGACCTGAAAGAAGTCACGACCCACAAGTTGAGAACCATTGCTCTAAAATGAAAAGCTTGACTTGATTGTGACTATGGAGGGCATAGAATGTCAGGATTCAAAGCACACACACACACACACACACACACACATTGGCAGGTAATGGGGACCCATTGAAGATGGATAGCATACTAAAAAGCAGAGATATCACCTTGTTGAAAAAGGTCTGTGTAGTCAATGCTATGGTTTTTCCAGTAGCAATGTATGGCTGTGAAAGTTGGACTATAAGGAGAACTTCAGAATTGGCACTTTATAATTGTGGTGCTGGAGAAGATTTTTGAAAGTCCCTTGGACAGCAAGGAGGTCAGATTGGTCAATTCTTAAAGAAACTAATTCAGGCTATTTACTGAAAGTTAAAATACTGAAGCTGAAATTTAAAACCTTCAGCCACATAGTGAGAAGATGGGACTCATTGGAAAAGATCCCAATGCTGGGAAAGATTGAAAACAAAAGGAAAAGAGGATAGCAGAAGATGAGGTGCATAGATAGTGTCATGGGAGCAATGAGCATGAACTTGAACAGACTGAGAGACAGTGCAGGATAGAAGGGCCTGGAAGGCAATGCTCCATGGGGTCATGAAGAGTCAGACACGATTGAACAAACAAACAACAATAATGAAACATCCCTCAGGCAATGGTACTCAGGCTGAATTAGAGAGAAGATCACGTAAGGGGCTACACTAAAAGTCCAGGTAGAAAACATAAGTCTCTGAATTAGGGTGGTTGCAATGAGAGTGGAGATAGGTCAAATGTGACCATTAGCAATTAAATCTCTCGGGTAAAAGGATTTTGAAGGTCAGATGAGTGGGGAAAAAAAGGCTAGCTCTTTGTAAAGCGTCGTCTCCATCGATGACAGCCTCACTGGTGCTTTGAAATCAAGGGAAACACAAGTAAATAGAGGAACATGGGAGAAACTTCTTAGCTGTTAAAATTATCCAGAAGTGGAAGGGGCTGCCTTAGAAAGGAACAGGTTCCTCTTCTTCCTTGAAGTCTGGATCACCACTTTGGGAGACCTCTGTAGTGGGGATTCTTGTATAAGTATAGATTGAATTCTATGGTCTTTGGGGTCCCTTTCAACACTGAGATCCTGTGATTTAGTGTTGACTTGGGGAAATCGAGAATCAGGGTGCCACAGTGGGCAGAGTGTTGGCTTTGAAGTCAGAAAGACCAGGTCATCAAATCCTGCCTCAGTCACTGAATTGTGTGACCTCTTAGAGTGCCCAAATGAGCCCTTCTATGACTTAAAAGATGAATTGTTGATCCCCAGCCCCGGGGAGGCTTTCCACACACTGGGAATTCTTTAAACTGATGACATCACAGACCTATCCATAGCCATGCCCAGCCCTAACTCTAAAACTAAACAAAATAGGAGAAATAGTAGGCATGAAGGAAAAGGTTTGTTCTGTTATCTCCGAAGACTCCAATGCAGAGGTTCTGTTTGGAGGAATTCCTGTCCTCATCCTTCCCCATCCTGGCCTCTAGCTCTTCTCCTAGGCTCTTGAAACCGCAGGTGTTGCTCATTACAACATCTTTGACCCTTGAGATTTCCCACCTGCTGTTTTCCAATTAAGTTAGATGTTTAAGCCAGGCCAGTTCAAGGTTGGGAGATTTACAAGTTTGTAATCTTTTTTCCCCCCTCATAAACAAACCCAGCTGATAAATACCTCCCTCCTTGCCTGTCCTTGTGGGCTCTTCAATCACAGATGTGCTTGTAGTTGGCTCCCACAATGCACCACAGCAAAGGGACTCTTCCATGGGATTACATAATAGCATGGCCCGCATCACTTTTCCATTGGCTTCTCTACTTCTTTACTCTCACCATGTGCAACACAGTCCTTGGGGGATTTTCTGGAGTCCAAACTCCTCCGGTGCCAGGACTGAATGGCATGTTCCAAGACTAGAAGAAACAAAAATAATACTGCAGAACACAGTCCTTGTGACTTCTCCAAAATTCCTGATTAGATCTACATTGGCGGCATGTGCAATCTGGCTTCCCCCAGCACTCCCCTGAAGCTCTTCTTTCAAAGTTCACCAGTGATCCCTGCAAGGCCATATCCAGTGGTGGGTTTGTTTTTCTTCTTTTTGGTCTTTACCTCTCTTTTAGCCTCTGTTACCATCATCTCATTGAAACTCTCCTTCCTTCGGGATGGGTCACAATATTCCTGGTTCTTCTCCCTTTCTGTTGTCTTCTCTGGCTTCTCTGTTTCCTTCCCCTTCCTAGTTTGGCATTGCCCAAGGCTCACTTCTTTCCCTTTCTGTCCTCTCTCCACCTTGTGTTCTTGGGAGAAATTTCCTCCTTCTTATGGCTTAAATGACTATCTTCCTTTAGGTGACTTTCAAATCTTTCTTTCCAGCACTAAGCACTTCCCCCTACCCCAGGCAGCTGTATGGTGACCTAGCATCTCCTTTCCAAAATGTCTCTTGGAGTCACCCCTTTGAATCTGTCACTCTGTTTTAAAGTCCCTTTGGATCTCATGCCAACATTATGATAACAGTCATATTATAGAATTTTCTAGAAGCATAGATTTCAATCTGTAAAGGGATCTAAAAGTCGTATAATTTGACCCCAATCATCTCTATACCAACTACTATGCCTTGGAGGTGCCCTTTGCATCTTGTCCGTCTTCCATCTTTCCAATTTTAGAACCATAACATTGACTCCTGGAAGGGTGTGCCAATCTATAGCCATGTGGCCCAACACCACATCCCTATAACTTTACAGACAAAAATATTCTCTTGTCATTTGTGTTGTCTCACCCTATTAGAGGGTAAATTACTGGAGGGCAGGGCTATTTTGTATTTATATCCACAATCTAGTGCTTGACACAGAGTAAGACTTACCTCCCTCTTTTCTTCCTTCCTTCCTTCCTTCCTTCCTTCCTTCCTTCCTTCCTTCCTTCCTTCCTATTCTCTCCTTCTCTTTCTTCCCTCTTCCCCCCTCCTCTCTTTCTTCCTCTCTTCCTTCACTGGGAAACTGACTTCATGAGATGAAATGATTTTCCCAAGATTACACAGAGAGGAAGTATGCAGAATTCAAATTCAAATTCAAAATTTTCATCTAACTCCATAAGGAGTATTCTGTCCATTGTACTACAGTAACTTTTCTCTGGCAACCTTGTTTTATCCCATCCTTGAAGGTGTCTGGGATTCAAATAGAAATATGTGAGGTTCTCAGGAGTGTAGGAAAGTCATGGGCACCAATCCTAGGAATAGAAAGAGAGGGGGCTTGTGCAGGGTCAATGATCATAAAATGAGTCAGCGAGGGAGGAAAGGTCAAGTCAAGTGCTATTCATATCCTAGTGTAGACTGAGAATAATATTAATATAGGCTTTTCCCTACAGATTTCTTGGAACT
Organism: Pseudochirops cupreus; assembly: GCA_028627135.1. Classification (NCBI taxonomy): domain Eukaryota; kingdom Metazoa; phylum Chordata; class Mammalia; order Diprotodontia; family Pseudocheiridae; genus Pseudochirops; species Pseudochirops cupreus. The sequence continues at coordinate 31,267,750 of CM053584.1, forward strand.
TTTTATCTCCCTCTCCCTTTAAAAAAAATATTACTTTTATTCTCCACTTGATAGGCTTCCCCATAGTCTCTCATAGTGAACACTCTTAGAAAATTCCAGGAGGAAACAAGGAACATCAACATGTCTTATGGTGCAGTAGGTCAGGGGGAAGAATGGGGATAGGAGCAGAAAGTAGGTGTGGGAGTCCACAGGAGAAAATAAAAGAATAAACGGGCTTCCTCTTCCTCTTCTTCCTCCTCCTTTCTCTCCATCATCATCATCTTGGTATTATTATTATTTGTAGTAGTAGTAGAAGCAGTAGTAGTAGTAGTAATAGTAGTAGTACTAGTGGTAGTAGTACTAGTAGCAGTAGTACTAATAGTAGTAATAGTAGTAGTAGCAGTAGTAATAGTAGCAGTAGTAGTAGTAGTAATACTAGTAGTAGCAGTAGTAGTAGTAATAGTAGTAGTAATAGTAGCAGTAGTAGTAGTAATAGTAGTAGTAGTAGTAGTAGTAGCACTAGAAGTAGTAGCAGTAGTAGTAGTAGTGGTAGTAGCAGTACTAGTAGTAATAGTAGTAGTACTAGTGGTAGTAGTA
>CM053584.1:31268825-31300463 GCA_028627135.1 Pseudochirops cupreus
AGAAGAAGAAGAAGAAGAAGAAAGAGAGAAGAAGAAGAAGAAGAAAGGAAGGAGGAGGAGGAGGGGGTGATCTCTCTTTAACTGTTACCACTTCCCAATCTCATACAGGTGAGAGACATTGAGTAATCCATCTCCACTAAGGAGGAGAGTGTTCAGGAACCTTAATGTCTTCCATTAACACTAGCTATTATCGTTTCTATCAGGATCAGTGGGTCCTCTAAGTACTCTGGGGCAGCTTTGTATCATCTGCTGTATTTTGTAGCTAAGAAAAAGAAAATGACTTTGTTTAAGGTCATGTGGCCTCTGGGGAGCAGTGAGACATAATCCTTGTCCCAGAAAAGGCATCCGAGCCTATTGGCCCGCCAGCCTCTTATAACACTCCCAGTTATGAAGAGTTACCTCCTCTCAACCCATGTCCAAATTATGACAGGAAATGTAAAAGCCACAGGAGTGGGGGAGGACTTTATGCTATAGCACCCAGGAGCCAAAAACACAAAGAAAAGAAGCTTTTTCTGGGGGAAAAAAACCCCCCACAGTCATGTGAGCTTTTTAAAGACCTGGTGAAGGGATTCAGAGGCGAAAACATGTTATTTCATCTCAGCAAACCTCACCCTGGGCCAAAAGCTGCAACAGTTTAGAGGCTGCAAATCCCTAAACCTGTTATGATAATATTCCATCAAGATCCTTCTCCATCTCCATGTAGACACAACCTGGGTTTGGAAAGGCCATGGCACCGTAGGTCTGCTCATTCTTCTCTGCTCCTACGTGCCCTGCCCCCAGTGCACAATCTGGAAGCCGTCCCTCCAGAACCCAAAGCCTAGGGGAATTCATTCACTGAAGTAGGAAACTCTGCCCTCAGCCTGAGTGGTCTTTAAGTGAGTGATACATCAAAGGTTTCCTTTCCGGTAATATGGTAACACTGGAGGCAGTATGGCATGGTGGATAGTGGGCCAGCATGGAAGCCAAGAAGACTTTGGGTCAAATCCTGCCTCTGACACAGCCTGGTTATACAATTCTGGAAAAGTCACTTAACCTTCAGTCTCTAAGCCAGTGGTGTCAAACTCAAATAGAAGCACTTCCTGCGGTCATGTATTGACCTAGAAAACCACAAATAAACATTATCTATCTTGTATTTTAATGCATTTTGTTGAATTACATTTTAATTCAGTCTCCTGCCCCCACCCCCACCCCCACCCAGTTGCCTACACTGTAATCTGCAGAGAAGGTGTTGACTTGCTTTGGAGAAAGGAAGTTATTCTCTGGCAACTCCTCTCCCCAACCAAAACAGCAGGTCCTGTACCCATCCTCTAGCCTCATTCACAGAAAAGATGACCACTTGAGAAGAGCCTCCCCGGTCCAAGAAGGGGTAATTGGTGGAGCAAGGAAATGGCCCTGTTGATTAGAAGTCTACATATTATGTCTTTATTCAAAGAATATTTATGGAGCACCCCTTATGATAAGGTACTGTAGTTAGACACCAAGGATGGATTAGACTGAGTCCTTGCCCTCAGAATTTACAGCCCAGTGGGTATGACACATATAGCCATTACCCATAGATTGCATTGCTTGTTTGAAAGAGGTTCGGATCAAGTACTCTGAGAATTCAGAGAAAGGAAGAGATCTGAGTCTCACTATTACATGGCTCATCCTACAACATCAGTGTTACTCAGTTTACTCTCCAGGATAATTTTTACCTGAAGCATTATTTTATTCTGATATCACGTGGCCCCATATTTTTTTTTTCCTAGCAGAGATCACAATGGAAATCCTACCATAAAGACCACTTAAGGACTATCAAAGGATCGGACCATATAAGGCATAGAGGATCTTTTTATTTTAAATAAGTTACAAAACTATGTATACTTTTACAAGGAGTCTGCCCTATTTTAGTAAATATTTGGCAAAACCTCTCGACTAAAAGAGCAAACTGACCTTCGTTCTGGCTGGGTTGTTTTGCCACAATGAAAATCTTTCATTAATTTTCTGAAAATAGAAGCAGCAGAATCTCAAGTCTTTCTTTTCCACTCGGTGGAGTTGGGCTCGTGTGTAGTCTGGTTGAAGTTGTACTGACCTGAGGTGTGACTCTCAGGATGTCTCTTTAACCTTACACACTTCTTTGCAGAACCTCCCTTCTGGCTTGAAAGGTAAATAAAGTTGGAAACCAGGAATTCGGCACAAGGATAGACGAATTCAAGTCATTTCAGTTCGATTCGATTCAATTTAAAACATTTATTAAGCGCCTACTAGGATTTATGAATGAATGAAAAAGAATTTATTTTTGCTATGTGCTGAGCACTGGGAATATAGGTAAAAAATTCAATTCTAGTTCCTCAAAAAGATTACATTCCCTTAGGAATAAACACATATAGAAGAGGAGGATGGGGGATTTTGTTTTGGGAAGTTACAGGGATGGTGTGTGGAGCTGTAGGAGAGCAGATTGCCCATGAGTGACATCACGTTATAGTAGATAGAAAGGGTAGGGGACAAAGGTTCAAATCCCGCCTCAGACACTGACTAGTTGTGTGTCACTGGGTAAGCCACTCAACTGGTCCTCATCTGTCGAATGGGGATCATGATAGCGCCTACCTCATAGGTTTGTTGTGAGGATCAAATGAGATAACATAGATAACATACATGAAGTGCTAGTTATTATTACGTTTTATCCCAGAGTCTCCCACAACATCCTGTCAATGCTAGGTCTTTAATAAAAGTTTGCACGACTGAATGGAACTGAATTGTACTGGAGAGTCCAGCCTTCTATTAAAAGACTCATAGGACCCCACAAATGCCTCCTTAGTGTCCCAAGGAAGTGAAAGCCCTGCCTGGTTGGATTTTCTCCTCTGACTTACCTAGTATCCTTGCTCCAATGGTCGGCCAAACAACCCCTGCAAGGTCTGGAGAAGTCCGTGAGTCCCTGGCTGTTCCAAAGGACTCAGACCAGGGTATTTGCTTCCCACCTGGTTCTGATTCCCTAGGAGTTAACTACTTCAGGATGTTGGGAGGAGCTGGTAAAAGTGGTTTGCCATTAGGCAGGACAGGTGTGACACCAGGTAGGGGGATGGGGTGTGGAGAGACAATTGGGGCTCTGTGGCTACTGGCCACAAGATACTTAGGAATTCTGGGCTGATGATGAGTCTTAGTGTAGCTGGACCTCAGTGAAGGGAGAGGCAGAGTCATGGGGAGAAGCCAGGAGGACAGCCTGGAGGGGAGGTTTGGAAAGGAGAGCCTGATCCTGTTTGGGGAGAGCTACGAAAGGTTCTAATCTAACAGATCCAGAAAGCTGATGAAGCCTCAAGGATCTCAGTTAGAGGCTGGCTGAGTGTGGATTGGGAACTCCCTTCAGGCACTAACAAGTCAATCAGGCTGGGAATGACGGTTATTATTGGATCATAAACACACACCTAGAGCTGGGAGGCAGCTTAGAAGCATCTGGCCCAACCCTCTCCTTTGACCAATAAGGAAACTGAGGTCAAGAAAAGTGAAGGTGACCTGACCAAGGTCATGCAGATCGTAAGTGGAAGCTTGGTGGTGGAGTGTGTAAGAGTGCTGGCTTGGAGTGAGGAAGGGCTGAGTTCAAATCCTCCCTTGGACATTTTTCTGACTGTGTGACCCTGGGCAAGTCACTTAACCCCTCTCAGACTCAGTTTCCTCATCTGTAAAATGGGAATCATAATCACATCTACCTTCCTTGGTTGTTGTATCAGATAACATATAGATAGATAGATAGCACCTTGCAAACCTTAAGGTGTCATATAAATGCTGGGTATTATAAATTCCAGTGAATTATTATCATTGATTTAGTAATGATTTCTTGTTAGATGTGTATAATATATGATTATATAATAGAAACAATTAAATAAAACATATAAATAAGTAATACAAAATCATTCATTAATTATATAAATATTGTTATTAATCCCAAAGCCTTCCCTCTGCTGATTATTTTCAATATTTCCCACCCATGGCTTGTCTGTGCGTTCTCTCTCCTCGTAGACCCTTGAGGGCAGGGCTCTCTTTTGACTTTGTATCTTCAGCACTTAGCACAGTGACTGACACCAAGTAAGCACTTAATAAATATTTTTCAACTGATTATTATTATTTTTATTCTTATTATCATCTGTATGGGAGAGCCAGGATTCTAACTCAGGTCCTGTGACTCCAAGGCCTACTCTCTGATTTGGAAGGACTCATTTCCTAAAGCAGAAAATGGCAGCCAGGAAGACCGTCCCATCCCAGCCCAAATCAGGGCCAATTCTCTTCTACCTCCTATTTCCAGGTTTATTAATAGTCAGCCCTTGACATGCAAGCACTTGGCTACAGCACTCTTCTTCCTAAAATGAACTCTTCTGAAACATCCAAGATTGAGAGCCCAAGGGGAGGGAGATTAGGAAAGGGGACATAACAAGAGAAGACAGTGAAGAGGTGGGGAGGGAAGGCGGAAGAATCCCTGGATTTTGTCTTGGAAGACCAGGATTCTATTACTGTCCTTGTAAACTGTGTGACCTTGGATCAGTCACAACCCTTCCCTAGCCTCCATTTCCCTCTGTCTAAGATGAAGGGGGCTTGACTACCTGGTCTCTAAGCTTCCCTTCTGCAGTCAATCCATGACCCTGTAACTGGTTCAAGGGCTGACAGGTAGGAGAAAGCTCTTAATGAGAGAGGAGGTTAGAGAAGAGGAGGAGGGAGAAGGGAGGACAGGAATAGAGTGTGATCAGCTTTCATGATTCCTACGGCGTGTTGTGGAGGAGCCGTGTGTGCACAGACCCCATAAAGGGCTCTATAAAATGGGGAGTCTTTGCAGCCTGGCTCGGTCTGGTCTCACAAGTGTGGTAAGACAAGATGACGTCTGGGCCTGAGGAAAACGCCAAGGCTCCAGGGCCTGAGAGTCTGGCAATCTCGCCTGAGTGTGGTGAGGGGTGGGAAGGGAAGGAGGGGAGGTGGGCCACCGGGCTGCTTTCTTTTCTTGGTCTGTGTTTGGGTCCCAACAGAGAGGCTCAGGGGGCCGAGCTACCCATCCCAAGGTCAGGGGTGCAGGAGCTCCAGATGATGAATGGGATCCTGCCACTCCAGGGAGAGCATCCTTCCCCCCACCCCTCCTCCCCAAGGCCCTTCCTTCTGCTGACTCTGCCCTTGTGAAGGGCTCCAGCGAGGGGGTGTTTTTGCAGCCATGCCTCAGTGGGCTGAAAATATGATGCTTTATTAGGTTTGCTGGACAGCACATGCTCTCCCCCACCCCCAACAAAGTGGAGGCCTGCTGGCCATCCAGCTAGAGGACGCCTCTCCCCATTGCCCTGCCTCCTCCCTCCCCTCCCTCTGACAACACAAAGACACTCTGAAGGTGCCCAAAAGAGAAGGAAAAAGTACAGTTGGGGCGAATTTACCCATCTCCCTGGACCTCCTCATTCCCTCCATTTCCCACCCCCACCCCCCACCCCAGTTCTGCCGCACTGACCATGACAAAAGACGTGTAATGGGATTTCTAGGAGCCTTGACCCAGTCCAATAACACACCCGCTGCTTACCTTGTATTAGAGGCAGGACATAGAATTGATTAAGCACCCACTATGTGCCAGGCACAGCCAAGGCTGCCCCTCTCTTTACACACACACCAACACCCACACCCACACACACACACACACACACACCACACACACACACACACATACACATACACACACATCACACACATACACACACACACATACACATACACACACACCACACACATACACACACATATATACACACACCACACACATACACACACATACACACACCAGACACATACACACATACACACACACCCCATATACATACACACACGTACACACACACCACACACATACACACACATACACACATACCACACTCCACACACATACACATACCCACACCCACATATACACACACATACACATACACACACACCACACACATACACACACACAAACCACACACACATACACACACATACACATACACACACACCACACACATACACACACCACACACACATACACACACCACACACATACACACACATACATACCCCAGACACATACACACATACACACACCCCCCACATACATATACACGTACACACACACCACACACACCACACACATACATACACACCCCAGACACATACACACATACCACACATATACACACACACACCACACACATACATATACCACACACAGACACAGACACACCACACATACACACACCACACACATACACACACACCACACACAGACACATACACACACATCACACACATGCACCACACACATACACACGCATACACATGTACACACATACCATACACACATACACATACCATACACATACACACACCACACACATACACACACATACACACCCCAGACACATACACACACCCCAGACACATACACACACCACACACAGACACATACACACCTACATATACATACCACACACATACACACACACCACACACATACATACATACATACACACACCACATACACATACACACATACATACACCCCTCGATGTGTTCTTTTCTCTTTTCCCAAGGATTATGCTACTTCTTTGCCTTTTTAGATGATGGAAAAACTTGAAACCCCAGGAGTCTCTGGGAGTCTGGACCATTCTGGAATTATACCATACAAGCCCACTGACTCACATAATCACATTAACAGCTCAGCTAATTGCAGAACCACAGGATCTGGAAGTTAATCAGCCAATGAGCCTTCACTAGAGTGGGGACCGTTGGTTTCAGCCTTTGCATCCTCAGCCACTTAGCAAAGTGCCTGGAACGTGTCAACGAGTCAAATAAGCACCTACTGTGTGCTGTGCGTTGATGATACAAAGGAAGACAAAAAAGACAGTAGGAACTCTCACTAGCTCTCAGCCTAATGGGGGAGACAGCAAGCAGAGACAGATGCACAGACAAGCTGTGGCCAGGATGAATAGGAGATAATTCACAAGGAGAGGTTTCCTGTAGAAGGTGGAATCTGAGCTGGGACCTGAAGGAAGCCAGGATAGCCAGGATGTGGAGACGAGAGGGCGAGTGTGGCATGCACGGGAGACAGCTATGGGAAAGGTATAGAATTGGGAGACGGCGGGTCTTGTTCAAGAAACAGAAAGGATGGCCACATGGGCCAACTGGATGAGACGTCAGAAGCCCTCTAGCCTACCCCTCACATACCTGACAAGTGGTCACCCAGCCTCTGCTAAAAAGACTTGCCCCTCCTCTTAGATTCACATCCAGCCTCAGACTATTACTAGCTGTGTGGCTCTGGACAAGTCACCTGCCCACTGCCTGCCTCAGTGTCTTCATCTGTGAAATGAGGGGGCTGGACTCAGCGACCTCAAGCATAATTTTCCTCCCACATGATGGCTTTACAAATACTTGAAGACTGCTATCATGCGCTCCTAAGTCTTCTCTTCCCCAGGATCATCACGCCCCATTCCATCCACCCATCCTCATATGTCCTGGGCCCACAGCCCTTCACAAGCCTGGTTGATCTCCTCTGGACATTCTCCAGCTTCTCAATATCTTTCGTCAGCAGGGATGCCCAGAACTGAAGAAAATACTCCAGAAGAGGCCTGACCCATGCCAGCTGGGACTGTCACCGTGCTGTTCTTCAGAAGTCAACTTCTCCCAACACAATCACATCACACTGATGATTCAGTTGAATTTCACCTATGATCAGAACTTAAAGAGAGGAAGGAAAAGAGATGGGAGAGAGACAGAGAGTGATAGAGAGGAAGAAAGAGGGAGCAAGAAGAAGAGAGAGTCCGTCTTTGTTCCTTTGACCTGAAGATGAAATTAACTCTTGGTCGCGCCATTCCAGGCTGATGACAAAGCATGGCCTAGAGCTCCAATAACAGCCTTTGGGCCTCAGTGTCTTCCATCAAACAGAACAGAAACAGCATTTGCAAATTATTTCTGTCCTTAGAAGCCCAGAAGAAGTCTATAAGGTCTTTTAAAAGCCTGGGAGTAAAAACACATCGACTTCTTTACTGAGCCAACTCTGGATCACTCATGGCAGGAATAATAGGAAGAAGGGAAATTCAATCACCCCCCAAATCTCACTTTAGCCCTTCACTCCACGCTCCTCCTCCCACAGGCCTGTCATCAGAGCCGCTCACAACCAAGGAAACCAACTGGCCAAAGTTTTATTTTCTTTTCTTCATCATTTGGTAAAGGCTCTATTTGAATGAGCAATGTGGCTAAAAGAAACAAGGGGCTAGAAGAATTTTCAGATCACACAAGTGAAAACTCATCAATTTTCCAAATAAAAAGTAATCAAGAGGCAGGGCCCACACGGTCCAAAGAGAACAGGCTTAAGAATTTAATAATCCCTGATGCACACTGGCTGTATGACCCTGGACAAGTAACTTCTTGTGCCCCAGGTAACTCTCCAAGATTATAGGGCTGATTTACAGTGGAAGAGGGAGCTCCCTTTACCAAAGAAATCAAGGATCACGTTTACAGTAATAATAACAACAACAAAGACGAGGCATCAGGAACTTAGAGTCGGGAAGTTGTTCAGTTATTTCTTCCTGACCCCATTTGGGCATTTCTTGGCAAAGATACTGGAGCAGTTTGTCATTTCTTCTCCAGCTCATTTTATGGATGGGGAAACTGAGGCAAATGGGGTTAAATGACTTGCCCAGGGTCACACAGCTAGGAAGTATCTGAGGCCAGATTTGAACTTGGGAAGATGAGTCTTCCTGACTCTAGGCCTGGTATTCTATTCACTACACCACCTGAGTAGACCATCATCATCACCATCCTCCTCCTCCTCCTCCTCCTCATTGTCATCATCATCGTCATCATCACCATCATCATCATTGTCACCATCATCATCATCACCATCACCATTGTCACCATTACCATCATCACCATCATCACCGTCATCATCACCATCACCATCATCATCATCATCACCATCACCACCATCATCATCGTCGTCACCATCATCATCATCGTCACCATCATCATCATCGTCACCATCACCATCATCGTCATCATCACCATCATCACCATCATCATCATCACCATCATCATCATTGTCACCATCATCACCATCATCATCGTCACCATCATCACCATCATCATCATCCCCATCGTCATCATCATCGTCATCATCACTGTCATCATCACCATCATCATCACCATCATCATCATGGCTAGCATCTGTATAGTATCTTAAGGTTTGTCAAGAACTTCACAAATATTACTTCGTTTGATCCCCACAACAGCCCCAGAGGGTGCCATTATATTCCCCATTTTACAGTAGAGGAAATTTAGGCAGAGAGAGGTGAAGTGACTTGCCCAAGGTCACACAGCTTATAAGTTTCTGAAACTGGATCTGAACTTGGGTCTTCTTGACTCTGGCCCAGTGCTCTGTCCACTAAACTACAGCATGTCTATAGATGAATTTTAGGCTCGACCATAGACTCATAGATTTAGAGCTAGAAGAGACTTCAAGGGCCATCTAAGTCTACCCTCCTTATTTTAAAAATGAAGAAACTGAGTCACAGAGAAGTTAAGTGACTTGCCCAGGCTTACTAAGCAGTAGAAGACTTGGGGAGGGTCACATCACCTCTATATGACTCCAAGCAACTCTCAAAACATCTATCTACTAATCACAGTTCCACACAGGGATTAAAAAAGGGTCACAAATCCTTTTTATATTCCTACACTGTAATGACTTACAGGGACACAAAGGCCTTTCCTTTACCATTGGCCCCAAAGGGAAGCAAGGTAAGGGTTATGATGAGGAAACTGAGCTCAGCTCCGAGGGATCTTGGGACCAACAAGCCACGGTTTGAGCTCGGAGCCCAGACCTGCCTCTTAGGATGCTCAGACTGTCTCCAGACCAGCCTGGCGCTTCATTCTATTGTTCCACTCTACACTGCCACTTCTCTGGATGCCCCTGGCTATTTCTGGCCAGCCTTTTGTGCAGAATGTTTATTTTACTTTATTTGCACATGTTATTATCTCCAGAAATACAGAGTGGGTCCTCTGGAGGAATGGGAGACCGGTAAACAGCAGCATGGCTGCAAGTCTAGTTAAAACCATCCGGGAAGTTTTGCAAATTTCCTAGTGGCATAATCCCAATAACTAGTGGTAAATTATCAAAGGATCCTGGTTATCAAAGGACCTTGGATGCAGAACCTGAGTCTGAGAGATGGAAAGAGCTCAGGCTCACACACTTAATGCACCCCAGAGGCAGGACTAGAACGTAGCTCTTCCTGGCTCCAGATCCAACCCTCTAACCCTCTGTGGTCTAGCTGCCTCAATTTAGGAACTTTCAGGTGTGAAGATCTTATTTTTGGAGACAATTGGGGTTAAATGACTTGCCCAGGGTCACACGGCTAGTAAGTGTCTGAGGCTGGGTTTGAACTCAGGCCAGTGCTCTATCCACTACCCTATGAACATGCTTCTGAAACCCAGTTTCTTCTCAGCCCCAACATGAATTTTCAGTCAGAAGTTTTGTTGCAGGTTTTAAAACCACGGGACAACAAGCTTAGCAGCTGGGACTGGGTTGATGGCCCTTTGCTTTCTCCAAACTGCCATCTATAAACACAGCTCCAGAAGATAACACAACTTGTCCCTGTCTCATCCCTTTTTAGGCAAGCAGCACTGCCTTCCCCAGCTGCGAGATAAACAGGGGAAGTTTGAGTTTATGCCCTCATTTCAGTCTCATCAGCAACATTATTTACCCTAAGACATTTCACATGGCCAGAGGAAGGGATGGCCCCAGCTCACAGCTCATTTCTGATTTGATTTGATTTTTAAAAATACAATCTTGTTTTACGTTTGTGTTTTGTGTTTGTGTTTAAATCATGTACATTTCTTTAAAATTTCAAATCATATTTTACTTTCCCTAATTACACGGAAAACCCATTTTTGACATTTATTTTAAAAAATTTTGAGTTTCGGACTCTCTCTCTCCCTCCCCCTTCCCTGAGACAGTAAGTAATTTGATATAGGTTATACAATTACATTCCTTTCTCAATATAGCACCCATCCTCCCTACCAGGCAAGCTATCTTCTCTAACAAAGCTTAAAAAAGAAAGAGAAAAAAACATGCAACTCGGCTAAACTAATGAATGCTTGTGTCTACCATGCCCAACAACATATACACTCTTTCACACCTGTGCTCCCCCACCTCCATAGCGAAGACAGAAGCGCTGGGGTCAAGTTTGGTAAGGGCTAATTTTGGAAAATTATCTTGAGAAACCTCACACCTATCCTCAAAACTTTCTGGAACACAGAACACTGGAAGCTGTGTTGTACTGTATGGCCAAAGAGAAAGATATTGCTACGTACTGTCAGATTACCTGGTGATGGGTAGCCTAGGATATGCATGAAGAAATAGCTAGAAATCTGAACAGGTTTATTTGGGATAATGTGAAGTAAAAGTGCTGGGGGGGCACTAAGCAAACCTCCCAGCAACAGCTTGGTGAGAAAGCAACATTTTTGACTCTGGACTTCTGGGATATCTGGTCTCCTCATGCTTCCCACTCCAAGTTGAGTTGTTTAGTAATAATAAAAGCAAACATTTCTCCTGACTCTAGGGCTAGTGCTCTATTCACTGGGCCACCTAGCCACCTAGCAAACATTTCTATTATGCTTTAAGTTTTTTATTTAATCTATTTTTAATTTGTAAAAATTTTAAAAATAAATTAAATTTTATTAAATGAATTTTACTTATTTATGCTTTCTTTAAATTTTACAAAACATATTCTCTGATTTGATCCTCATACCACTGGGAGGTAGATGTGATTATTATCTCTTTCAAAGATGAGAAAACTGAAGTTAAGTGACTTGCCCAGAGTCACGCAACTAGTAAGTATTTGAGGCTAGATTGGAACTCAGGACTTCCTGAGTTCCTCCTCTGGTGCTCAGTCTATCCACTGGGCTATCTTGCTGCCTTAGAGAAGAGTGTCCAGAAGACTATTTCTTTTAGATTGGCTTATTCAGTTGCCTCCATTCATAGTCACTTGGGGAGATGCTTGGTTCTTAGGAATCAAACAGAGCATCTAACCCCCCTCCTCCCTCCACATTTCCTGGAGAGGATGTTTTTAGCATCCTTTAAATGCAATTTTACCAACCCATTCAAAAATACCTGACCAGCCCACAAAACGTGGGCTGAGACTATATTTTCCAATTTAATTAAAAAGTCTCACTTCTCTGTATCATTTTTCTTTTTAGGACTAGTACAGTTTCTTTCTTTAGAAATTCAGCATGGTAAATTACATAGTGCCTTACACGTAACAGGTTATAGTATAACGCATGTCCGGAACAATTCTGGAAACCCTTGTTGCTCCATATTCACTGTGAGGTGCCTTAGATAATCATAATTATGCAAATATGACTTGAGTTTCCATCTAGTGTATTCTCTATGAGCAGAAGAGGCAGGAGCCATAAATTGTATAGCAAAGCATTTAATCGGGACACAAAGTGAAATCATTTTCAAAATATTGTGCCTTCACATGTGCATGCATAAGCAGGCACACACACATGCACGCACACACACACACACACACACACACACAGTGTCCATACTGTAAAGGGCATGACTATAGACTTTCATAAGATAAGGGAGGACTCAACGGAAAGTGTTATGGTGATGAGTGAAACCCTCTAATGCCCCAGTCTCCCAGCAGTGGAGTAGCTTCTAAGCTTCATTCATTCATTCTGCTTCTTGCAGCCTTCTTGTCACGGTCCTCAAGTTCTCCTGGCCTCTGACCCTTCATACTGTCTCCCTGGCCATCCTCTGTTGAAGCCCCCATTCTTTTCCATCTCTCTACTTCCATTGGCTGGCTCTCTATGAAGCTGCTGCTGCTGCTACTTGAGATGCCACCCATCACTGTGACTTATTCCTTGAGGAAAAGTATTATCGCTGTCTTGTGACACTATTCTGGACTTATATGCTTCAGAAGCTCATCAACACTTCTACAGAGAGCATTTTTTTGGTAGAATTGTTAGAAAACTCTGTACCTGATGGAGCAGACACACAGATGGGTCACGGAAAAATCAAGACCTTCACTATTCATTCCTCTTCACCAGGAGTCCCCCATCTTTCATGCCTATGGCTCATAGTTCTGTATCCACCACAATTTTCACCTGAAGTTTAGGATAAGTATATGTGGGGCAAGGTTTATAAAAATGACTAGATATACTATTAGGGTAACCAGGTGGCTCAGTGTGGATAGAGCACCAGACCTGGAGTTAGGACCTGAGTTCAAATTTGACTTTAGACATTTACTAGCTGTGACCTTGTTCAAATCACTTAACCCTGCTTGCCTCAGTTTCCTCATCTATAAAATGAGCTGGAGAAGGAAATGGAAAACCTTTCCAGTATCTTTGCCTAGAACACTCCAGATGAGGTCACGAAGAGTGGGGCACAAGTGTAATGACTCAACAACAGATACATAATATTAGGCTACCCCTCTGCCTGCCTCTTGATTTATTCCCATATTAATCTTATCTCAAACTCCATTTTCTTACTAATTAATAAAATTAAAACTTTTTTCATTAATTAATCATTTGGTTGGACTCCCCCCAACCCAATTCATCAAGTGTTACTTATTGAATACGCTGAAGAAACCTTCTTTCCCAGTAGTATTTATTCACATCTCTCTATATCCCATAATCCACTTCGCTAAAACCCATGATCTCCTATGGTTAAATAAATTTTCGTTATTGACTAATCAACTTATTAACAATGAAATCAATAATGAAACAAAGACAAATAATAATTTATAACATTGTGACCCTAAGAAATATCACAACAAGAATCAACTTAAACTCTCCTTAAAATAGCAGGACATTTTTGGAAACCCAATTCCACCATTAATTTAACTCAAGACCACCTATTGAAGTCTCCAGAGGATCTTCTTTGTATTTCCTCTCAATATAGGAGTTAATTTCAGTGTCTCAGGAAGTGGAATGTTAGTGGTACCTTTTCTCTCTCTTTTCTTCATCCATTATAAGTAACAATTTCTCTAAAATCCATTGTAAACTGCCATTTCCTTAGACTCTTCAAAGAAATCTTTAATAATATTTCTTCATAAAATAACAGGATAGTTCTAATACAATGGAACTTCCTCCTTTCTTTTTGTTTTCCCCTCTGACACTGTGTGCACTTGTGGAAGAGTGTGCCCAAGGTTTGTGGGAAGAGTGCTCAGTATCATTGTTCTTACCATGACATCACAGTAACTCTCCTTGATTTGAGCTAATTCATTGCATCACGTGCTTCTTTTCATTGTCCCTTTCATCATGCCCCACCCCAAAGCTGAGATTCAAGGAGACACTTAATAATACTAGAGGAGGGGACAGCTACACAGCACAGTGGATAGAGTCAGGAAGACTTGAGTTCAAATCCAGCCTCTGACACTTAATAGCTGTGTGACCAGGTGAAAATGAAGACAATAAAGGCCCCTACCTCCCGGGGTAGATCAAATAAGATAATATTTATAAAGTGCCTGGCACCGTGCCAAGCGCTATCGAACTCTTAGCTATTACTGTTGTCCCTGCCCCTTTACAGTTGCATGATGAATATTGATTTGTACTGAATGTGTCCTGTCACCCTTGTCCATGCTCACAGACTTTAGAAACCATCTAGTTCAAGCCCATCATGTGACAGATGAGAGGAGGAGAGCAGTGACTCCCCCACAGGTAAATAAGGGGGAAGCCAGGTCCTCAAATTCAAAATCCATGAGTTCATTGCTTCTCAATGGACAGAGCTAACAGGAAAGTGTATTGAAGGAATTAATAGCAAGTCTTTATGTTAATGAGCGTTGATTCTCTCCTTTGGGTGATTGGAGACATAGGAATGTGTTTTGCATTTATTTTGGTCTGGACCCCTACTGTGTTGGAAACTCCCAGTGGAAACTCCTCCCAGTGGTGTAGACAGGACTCATCCTCTGAGTCTCATTCTCAAAGACTCACTAGACCACGAGAGGTCATACAGTTGGTAGCTCTCAGTGGTCTTCCTGACTCCAAGGCAAATCCTCCAAGAGTGGGCTATGCCCTGTTCCTCCTCCAGGAGAAATACATTAATAGTGGAAAACAAAGGCAGAGATTGAGTTTTACTTGAAAAATAGGGATAGAAACCAGGCCTGTTGTTTTACTGGTATGGGGAGCTCCCAAGTGAGGAAGCCTTCTACACACGATGGTTGGCACATTCTCTGCAGTTTATAGTCTTAGAGCAGGAGTGTCAAATTCAAATGGAAAAGGAAACCGCTAATTCATACCTAAGGATCCCTGGGGGGCATATATTGACTTCATTTTAAACTGCAATATCCATGTTTTATTGTATTTTGATTTATTTTGCTAAATAGTTCTCAGTTACATTTTAATATGGTTCTCACTGGTGGTATTTGACATCTCTGGTCTTAGGGAATTGTCTGGAGCATTGAGAAGCTAAGTGACTTTCCTAGCATCTCATGGCCTGTACGTATAAAAGGTGGGACCTGAACCCAGGTTTTTCTACCCTTAAACACAGCTATTTAGCCACAAACCACAGTGCTTGAAGGACTATATTTTTAGAAATGAATTTGATTAATCTTTCCTTCAGGAAAACTATAGAATTTTAATGCTGGATTGTCTTCTAAAAAAGACTAAGAGAAAATAGTTATTGCCAAACACAGACGTACAGACCTATAAATCTCCCTGCCCTTTCCCTCCTTCTTACCACAGGGAGATGAGGATTCTGGGAGCTATTTCTAGCTGAGGTACTTTTTCATAGATGCCCCTCTGGGTGAGGAAGTGAAGGTCCTCTGTCCTGGCTGGAAGGAAGGGCTCACAGCTGGCCCAGCTGCATGTGAAGCCTATCTGGAGACCAGAATGATAAAAAGCCTTATCAAATCTTCACCACCCAGGGCCAATAAGGCACAGGATCAGAAGAGTGCCCTTGGCTACCCTTGGAAATATTTCCACCAAGAGAGGCTGTTATCCTGATCTTTGGGGGGCCATTTGCTTCCTATCTTCCTTCCATGCATCTGGTCTTAACCCCTTAGTTCCTGGAACCTCTTTTTTTCTATCATTGTTTGGCATTCCTAGAATCTAGAGATGAACAGCTTGTGCCTTACCCCTGCAACATTACAGATCACTCAATCTAGCCCTCTTGTTTTATAAATGAAGAAACAGAGGCCCATTCAGATGAAGTATCTTTCCCAAGGTCAGAATCATGGAATTCTGAACCAGAAGGCACCTTGAGGTCATTTAATCCAATAATTGAATCCTCTCTACAAAATACTGAACAAGTGGTTATCTTACTTTCACTTGAAAGGAGATCCTTCCATCTCCCAGGGAAGCCCCAACCACCTGGAGACAACTCTCACAATCAGGAAGTTTTCCTTTTTACAAAGTTCTTTCATCAGGAACCTCCTCCCATACAACTTTTCAGATGCCTGAAGGCAGTTAGCACATCTCAGTTAAATCTTCCTTTCTCTAAGGCAAACACCTCCTGTTCCTTCAACAGATACCCACATGACATGAACTCAAGATCTTTCATCTTCTTGGTGACCTTCCTCTGGACATTGTCATCTGTCCTTCCTGAAATGTGTTAGTCCAAACTGCTGACCATGCTCAGGATGTGATCTAACCAGGGCAGAATACAGTGAGATTTATCTCCCTAGTTCTGGATATGACGCCGCTTTTAATGCAATCTAAGATGCCTTTTTTTTTTTTTGGCTGCCAAATTACAATGTTGACTCATAGTGTGTTTCAGTCCACTAAAATCCCTACATGTTTTTTAGACAAGCTAGTTATCTATCCAAGCTTAGTCTATATATTCCATCCCCGATTTCTTGAACCTAATTCTATAATTCTACATTTATCTCTGCTAACTTTCATTTTAAGAGATTTAGTGTAATATTCTTTGTTATTGAGAGACCTTTTCCAGATTCTGATTCGATCATCCAATGCATCCAATCCAGTCCATCTGAGTTTCATGATAAGCATGACATCTACGTCTTCATCAAAGTCCTTGATTACAATGAGAGACAGACAGGACAGGGCCAACGACCCATCCCTGAGGCACTCCCCTTATTGAAGATGGAAACTCCTCAGAGCCAGGCCAAGGCAGAAAACCTGGAGAAACTTTGTGCATCCTAGGCTTAGGATTTTGTGCTTTTACCGAAAGAGTGTGATGCTACCTTGTCAGCCCAGAAGAGGAACAGATAGTCAGAGCACCCAGTAGAGAAGCAGCCCCACTCATTGCTGAATTGTTGGATAGACTGTTCCTGGGGAGACAGAGGTCACCAAGGCTGTAGTTCAGAGTGATGAGCTGTCCCCAGGCATATACATCTCTGCGTTGTGTCCACTCATTCCCCATGGATACTGTGTGTATCAGTGAGAGTGTGTCTCCAGTTTGTAGGTCTTGCTTTGCTTTCTGTCTAGTCAATGTTTTTGAATAAATTAATGGAGTTCATCTGGACATAGTGGTGTATGCCTATAATCCCAGCTCCTGGGGTGGCTGAGGCTGGCGGATCTCTTGAGCTCCAGAGTTCTGAACTGCAGTGGGTTAAAAACTTATCAGTATCTGCCCTAAATTTGGCATCAATAAAGTGGCACAGGGGGCACTGTTCACCTAAGAAGGGACAAACCTGCCCAGGTCAGAAACAGAACTGGTCACAGCTCCCATGCAGATCAGTAGTAGGATTAGATTAGTGAGTAATATCTGTGCTTTCAACCAAGGCAAAAGAGGGAGACCTGGACTTAAAAATATGTAAACAAACAGAGTGACTAGAGCTTAGCTGGCTGATTTATTAATTAGGAAGCACAGTGATGGGGGCTTGTGATCCAGAATGTACAGTCTTGGGAGAGTACTTCCCCATCAGGATGATCGCTGGGACCCAGACAGAATGAGTTTGAGCAGTGGGTCTGGGAACCTCCCAGCCTGCCCACATTTGAAGGCAGATTGGGCTGATTGAGCTAACTGTTCCCAACACAGTAACTGAGAAATAACCCATAAAATGCAGTACATAAAATAAAATTGGTAACATGCAAAACATTTTATTTGCTATACAGTATTTATGGTACTGTAGATTTTGTGTTATGAAAAGTAAATATTGCCTGAAATAATCTTTTTATTACTATTGAGACATTAGTACAAAAGGTCACTGAATTCGAGGGAGTTACTAGTGAGAAAAAATGTTTTGCATGTTATCAATTTTATTTTATGTACTGCATTTTATGGGTTATTTCCCAGTTACTGTGTTAGGAAAAATGTGTATGATCAGAATTAATGTTTCGTTATAAAGAATTATATGCAGAAAAGTATATTTTCCATAATCTCTAGCAAAAGATTAAAGTTTTTGGTGATTAGGGGAACCAACTGCCTATTTCCCATAGGTTGCTTAAATCAATTCACATTTTTTTTTAACTTATGAACCATTTTTCCTTAAGAATGTAACCCTGTGAAAAGTGAGGATTGATTGTAGATGCTTATTAATTAATTTATCAATGATTCTGATCCTCCTCCTAGTTTAGTAGTACTCTCTTCTTCCCCAAATTACTTAATAATTTATTTATTGGTGTACATGTTATATCTGCCAAGAGAACATATGCTTCCCAAGGGCAGAGACCAGCGTTTGTATCCTCATGGGCCACAAACATACTAGATGTGAAGTAAATCATTCTTAAGAGGGATTAAAAAATGAGTTGAATAACCATGTACCATCCTCTCAGAGGTGAGCTAGTTGGGTAAAATAATAAATTACTCTAATCTTGCTTCTTCTGACTACTACTAACAACAAAAATAACTCACACATGGGCAAGATTTTGGAGTAGAAAGAGTGTTGGAGGTAGGGTATGAGAACTGAGTTCAAGTCCCAAACCTGATACTTACAAGCTGTGTGACTATGGGTCAGTCCTGCCCTGCCACTCTCCTAGGATTGTTTTGAGGAAAGGCACCAGCAAAATGTAACACCTTAGGAAACCGCCCTGGATTTGGATCCAACTCCAGCCCTGCCCCTTACTGCCTGTGTGACCTTGAGCAGATCATTTTACTTTTGAGTTTCTTTCTCCTTGGTTATAAAATAAAAACTAAAGAATCTCTCAAATTCCCTACTAGTTGCAAATTTCAGGTAATGGGTTTTTATGAGTGTCAGCCCCTTTAGGGCAATGGCTCTGTCTTTGAAAACCACAGGTCCCAGCATCAAGCACAGTGCCTGGCATACTTTAAACTCATAACAAATAGATGCTTGCTGCAAACTGGATTGAATTACATGGTCCAGCTTGACATGAGTGTGAGGGTTTTTTGTTTGTTTGTTTTTTAAATGAGGCTCTTTATGGTTGGCTATTTACAAAGGATTTGACATATATTTTACATGCACATCACAGAGCCAGGTGCCACCAGGGGGTTCCTGGACTTAAGGAGCTTACAAATCACATGTACCAGGAAAGCTGTATCAGATGGCTTTTAAGCATGCATTCCCTCCTTCCCTTCCCCCTCTTTCCCTTCCTCTCCCCTTCCTTGTTCCTCTCCTTCCTTTTCTCTTTCCCCTACTTCATTCTTTCCTTTCCTCTCCCTTTCTCCTTCTTTCCCTCCTTCCCTTTCTCCCTTTCTTCTTTTCCTCCCTCTCTCTCTTCTTCATTCCCTTCCTTTTTCCCTTCCTTCTTTCCTTCCTCCCTTTCTCCCTTCTTCCTTCCTCCCTTCCTCTTTCCCTTCTTCCTTCTCTCCTGCCTTTCCTCCCTCCCCTTTTTCTGTCTTCCCTTCCTTTCTTCCTTCCTCCTTTCTTCTCTCTCTCCTTTATTTTTTTCCTTCCTTTTTCTCCCTCCCTCTTTCCAAATTTGCTTTAAAAATGAGAGAGCAAAGATAGAGTTTCCCTTTGAAAATCTTTACAGTGAACAGACCTCTTTGCTGTCATAGAGACTGAGAAATAGAAAGAAAAAAAGAATCAGTCTTTGCTTTATCTCTCCCTAGATAGAGGAGAAATCCACAGTTCTATGGGATGCAGAGGGAGACAAGCTTCTGACATTCCCCAGCCCTGCCTGAGGAATAAAGGCAGGGGATAGGAGGGAGAGGGTGGATAGGGAGCAAGGGCCTTGGAAACCTTGACCTGCTTAGTGGGCAGGAAGAAGGAAAACCCAGCCTCCTTTGAATGGCGCTGATGGACGCCTTCCACCCACACCCTCACATCAGTACTCTGAGACAAAGTCTGGTTGGTCTCATGAGCTTCCCAAGGGCAGACACCCTTGTGAGTTGTTAGGTCCATGAGGCCCAGTTTGTTGGGGAATCAGATTCACTTGCTGGTAGAATAATCTGCTCCAGGACAACATAATAATCCAAAGGGAGGCTCGTCATGAAGGGCTGGGAGGTAATTCAGAAGTCATCCAGTCCAACCCTCTCCCTTTACAGATCAAAGCACGGAGTCAGGTTGAAGTGACTAGGTCAAGGGCACGCGGAGAATACATGGCAGTCAGGATTTGAACCCAGATGCTCCAAATCCACATCCATAGACTCCAGAGAGGTAACAAACTGCTAGCTCCAGAGAACAACGTGCATTACCCTATACCACAACAAGGTGGTGCAGTGGAGAGAGCACTATTTCTAGAGCTGGGAAGATGTGAGTTCAAATCCAGCACCACTTACTTACTGGCTGTGTGACCCTGCTCAAGTCACTTAACCTCTGCCTACCTCAGGTTCCTAATCTGCAAAATGGGGGTAACAATAGCACTTACCTCCCAGGGTTGTTGTGAGGAGAAACTGAGATAATATTTATAAAATGCTCTGCAAACCTTAAAGTGCTAAATGAATGCTAACTATGACAATGACAGTCATCAAATGAGAAAATAAATGTGAAGTGTTTGGAAAGGCTTAAGGTCCTGCATATGTTAGATTTCCGCTGGGATCCAGACCGGTGATTGGCTCAGTCTAGGGAATTCCCAGTAAA
Source organism: Pseudochirops cupreus (assembly GCA_028627135.1). Taxonomy (NCBI): domain Eukaryota; kingdom Metazoa; phylum Chordata; class Mammalia; order Diprotodontia; family Pseudocheiridae; genus Pseudochirops; species Pseudochirops cupreus. The sequence goes on from CM053584.1 coordinate 31,289,741, forward strand.
GACCCTCTCTACCGTTTCAGGTCTACAGCTGTTTGGCAATTTTTAGTCCTACTCACCTAGGGCACTGAATGGTTGAGTGACTTGTCCAGAGTCACCAATATAATGCCCCCAAACTATTATTATTATTAATTTTAAAGTGCATTTTAATTTTTATGTAATATTGTATTTTCCCCCAATTACATGTTAAAACAATTTTCTAACTTTTTAAAAAAAGTTTTGAGTTCCAAATTCTATTCCTCCTTCCCTCCTTCCCTCTTCTCCCCACTCCCTGAGATGGTAAACAATCCAATATAGTTTATACACGAGCATTATTAACATACATTTTTTAAAAAGTTGAGTTCCAAATTCTCACTCCCTCCAGGCCCTCCTCCATCCACTGAGAAGGCAAGCAAAACTTATTTCTGTATTACCAAGCTAATATTATTATTATTACTAAAGAGTAAAAGGAGCAACAAGAAACCCTAGTTTCCTGAACCATTTTCCCCATTGGACTCAGTAGCAGATGCCTGGATTATTATATCTTTAGCCATTTGTTTAATTTCTCTGAATTATCCCTCCCTAAAAACACACACACACACACACACAAGTGTGCACAAACACACCCTCTTTCTGTCACCAGCCACTTGGGGACTATCAAAATAGTGCATGTCCTAACTCATCTCCTACAGCTCCATGGGAAGGTTCCCTTGGTCGAAGGTTCCACTTGCTTACAAAGCAATAACATTTTAACAAATACCACGCTACCTTTTCAGTCTTATTCCATTGTTCCTCTTCCAACACACTGTGGTTTAACCAAACTGGACTTCTTATTTGCTCTTCCTCCCACGTGGCCCTCCATCTCTAGGCTTTTGCACTGGCTATGCCCACGCCTGGAATGCATTCCCTCCTCACCTCACCTCTACCTACCTCCTGGAACCCCTAACCCAGAAGCACCCCCTTCTCTGTGAAGCCTTTCCTGATTCTCCCAACTTCCAGTGCCCTCCAACAAAATTATCTGGTTTCTATTTTGAATATATGTTGTGTATATATACATATATATATATATATATATATATACATATATATATATTGTGTATATGGTGTGTATGTATGTGTGTATATATACGTATATATACATATGTATGTATGTGTATATATATATATATATATATATATATATACACACATATATATATACATATATGTTGTCTCTCTTCACTAGGCTATAAGCTCTCTGAGGGCAGGGACTTTTGTCTTTGTACCCCTGGCACTTATGACAATACCTGATAAGGTCTAGATTGTTGACTGAATGATTGACCAGCAGGGTTCTGGGGAATGATGAAAGCAGCACTGGACCTTCAGACCTTTCATACCCGGGAGCTGCATCAGGACCATCAAGATTCTAAGCCTGGAAGCCCGGTGTCACAGTCTTAGGGGTGCACTGGGTTACAGGCAGTGCTGAGCTGGTCAGCATTCTACAACCAGCCCACTGAGGGGAGCATTGTGTGCAGGACACACTTGCACATTTATTCTGCAGTATTACCATTTTCTCCGCCACTTTCTTAAGTCTAGAAAAATCAACAAAACAATAAATCAAGTCCTGATTTGTCCATTTCTGAGTGTAAATGTTCATACTGAAAATTTAACAATCAGCTCTCTGGAGTCAACTTGAGTACACCCCTGGACAAGTGGTTTTCTTTTCTTGTATTCAGTTGACTATAATCACGAAAGGGCACCTTTGATTTAAAATTTCTTAATCTGGGGTCCTTGGTTTTTAAGAAATATTATGTTGACGATTTCAGTACAATTGCTTTTTTTTTTTTTTGCAACCTTATGTATTTTACTTTGTATATCTAAAACATTATTCAGAGAAAAGGTCCATAGGCTTTGCCTGTTTGCCAAAGGGTCCAGGACATCCAAAAAATTAAGAGCCCAGGGCTTAGAGACAGAAGAACTCAGCTTTGAATTCTGCTTTGGATGTTTCCTGTCTGTGTGACCTTGAATAGGTCATCGTAACCTCTCTGAGACTTAACTTCCTTCTCTGCAAAATAGCACCTACCTTATGTGTTTATTGTGAGGCTATTAAGAGTTCATGGATGGACGGCGCTTCATATACTTTAAAGCTCTATGTAAATGTTAGTGGGCTGTCATCATTGTTAAACACCACCTCCCATGCTCTTTACAAGTCTCGTTTAGATTTCCTAGGGGTCAGTGAGTGACCCTTGCAGCTGGGAAAACTGGCTGAGTCAGAACCCAGGTCCGATTGCCACCGAAAGTTCACAACCCCCAAGTTCCAGACAATTCCCCAATCAAGCCTAAGGGAGGGGGAGACAAGAGTTCTGCCCAGCTATCGGGAGTGCGTCTGACTCAGCGCCAGCTGGCTGCAGGCTGCCTTTCTCAGCAGATGTAAATATGGTGCATTGCTGGTGCCAGACTCTTTGGGACACCTCTCTGAGTGATGGATACCCTTTGTTAATGAGAGTGCTCCTCATAACCACTTCCTTCCTCACCCAGAAGGGCTAGTGCTTTCGGCAACTCATTCATCCCTCCTTACAAGGCTCAGCAAGGCATCTCAAGAGCCCATCAATTTCCACCCTTTACATATCCTCCTCAACACAAGCACGTTGGAGAAACCCAAGATAAAATGGTCCCCAAGGCCCAACCAAAATGGCAAGATGAAAAAACAGATGGGTCAGTCACATACAGAAAATCTCCTTGGTCACCTACCACTTTTACTAGGCTGTACAGTTCAGGAGGACAGGCGTTGGATTTCGTGCCTTTGCTGGAACGTTCTCCTTTCCCCCCTTTGCTGCCTCCTCCCTCCCTTCCCTGCCCTCTCTTCCTCCTCCCTCCCCATGAGTGCCTTCTCTCTAGGATTACCTCCCATTACACATATGTCTTATAAGGCATAGAGAGTCTCCTCCCATTAGAATGTGAGCTCCTTGAAGACAGGAATGATGCTTTTCCTTTTCCTTCCACCTCCAGATCTTAGGACAGTAACCAGCACATATTGATTGCTTAATAAATGCTCACAGACTGACTGACTTAGAATCAGGAGCCTAGAGTTCAAATCCTGACTCTTGCATTTATTAGCTGTGTGAGCATACCACACCCCCTAAATGCAATTCAAGTGAACAACCAAGTATTAAGTACCTAGAGGGGTGCTTAGGATGGAAATAGAGCTAAGCCTATGATTTCACTGGTACAAGGAGAAAACTTCCTCTACAAATGCAGACTTGCTTCTTCTCTACAACTTCTGGCCTTAGAGTTATGTGAGGCAGTGAGAGGTTCAGTGACTTGCCCAAGGTCACACAGCCTATACGTACCAGACAGGATTCAAACCCAAGTCTTCCCAAATCTCAAGTGAGCTCTCTCTTTCTCTGATTCATCCCATCCTTGAGCATTGGAGATACAGCGACAAAGTAAAGCAATCCCTGTCCAAGGAGCTCATGCTGTACTTCATCTCTGCCAGCCTCAGTTTCCTCAGCCGTAAAACGTTGCATGGTAAGAGAATTTGAAAATAAAATGCGGATGACAATATTTGCACCATCTAGTATCCAGGGCTGGTTTAAGGAAAGCATTTTGGAAACTTTAAAGTTGATATTCTTAAACTGGCCTATGAATTTTTTTAAAAATCTTTTTAATGACTGTATTTCAATGTAATTGGTTTCTTTTCTCATCATTCAAGTCGTCAATGAATCTTTATTAACACCTACTAGGTACCAGGCACTGTGCTAAGCCCTAGGGATGCAAAGACAAGCAAAAGATGCCCTTTTCTGAAGGGGCCCAAGATCTGACGAGGAAAATGACGTGAAATAAATAAATGTGCAGGGGAAGTTATTTGGAGAGCGTCTCAGAGGGAAAGAATTAATGTGAAGGAAGACTGGGAAAAATTCTGTCAATATGGGAAAGTAAGCATCTGGGTCAGCTTACATTGGTGTTTTCTGAGCCACGTGGGAGAGAGGAGGTGATGGCAAATTCCCCTGTCTTTTTCCAGATGCTTTGTATCCTTTCCTCTTTATATATACTGGAATATATTGGGTATATTGGAATCAAACCCTCCATGCCCTCAAGTGTTAAAAAAAAAACATGATCTTCCTCTGTGTGTACTTGACCTAATCTGGGAGCTCTTCTCATCTCTCACAGAATCTTGCAATGAAATCGTGTTGGAAGGGACCTTGGAAGCCACTTTATCTAACCTGTGTCTGAACAAGAATCCCTCTATCCCATCCCCAACAAGTGACTGTGCAGCTTTTTTTAAAATGTCCAATGACAAGAACTCACCACACCTGAAGGTGACCCCTTCTACTGCAGACAGGTCAGTTCTTAGGAAGCTCTTCTTCACGTCGAGCCCCCGAGATTTCCACCAATTGCTCCCACTTCTGCCTGTTGGTGCCAAACTGAACCATTTTAATCCCTCTTCCCCTTGGAAACCTCTCAAATAAGGGATGGCTATTGGTTCCATCTCCTTCCTCCAGGCCTTTGCAAAGGCTGTATCTGTGCCTGTGATGCCCTCTCTCCTTATCTCTGCCATTTAAAACCCCTCACTCCTCTGCAAGCTCAGCTCAAGCACCATCTCCCACCTATAAGAAGCCGTTCCATTAATGCCCCACCTCCAAAATGATTTTCTATGTATGTTGCATTTATATATGTGGAATTTCCCTAACTGCATATAAGCCCAATGAGGGCAGGGACTGTTTCATTTTTGTCTATGTATCCCCAGTCCCTAGCACAGAGTTTGGCAAGTAACAAGTGAAGAAGACATTCTCGTTGACTGTGTTTTATAGTGGAAAGAATTCTGACTCTATAGTGAGAACCTGGGTTCAAATCCTGCCACTTACTCCCTGTGTGACTTTGGGCCCTTCACTTAATCTCCTGGGCCTCTGTTGCCCTCACCTGTGAAATGAGGGGGTTGGATCCCCTCTAGGGATCCCTTCTAGCTCTCAACTATGGTCTCTCTGATTGATCTGAGCAACAAAAAAGGCTTAGATTTGAGTATTCATCATCATTATGATCGGTCCAAGTTTTCTGCTTGCCCCTCTTCTTCCCTGCCCACCCACACCAAAGGCAAGCCAACAGTACATACAGTTCCTTCCTACTTCTGTGCATCCTTCAGGTTATCTGTTGCCCCACATGGCTTCTATCGCCATGCAAAACTACCCTTCCTGTTCATTCTAACAGATTGCATGGACTGTAAAAATGCTGGAGGGGAAAGGAGGGGAAGGTTATGGGTTTTGTTTCCCAGGCTCCCTTCTTTCTCTGGCTCTGGCTTATTCTCTCTAGCTCCCTCCAATGTCACTAAAGGCATCCAGTCTCCTCTATGCTCAAGGGCCCCAGACAGGCCAGACCCATGAGCACAGCTTTGGGAGGGAATGACCTCTCCTATAATAAGCCATTAACTTTCTTCTCTGCTGGTTATGACAGATCATTATTGCCAACAAATGGCCGAAGAACCCTCACGCCAGCAAAAAGTCAAGGAACATTCAAAAACCAACGTCAACAATTGGAGGCAAAGTCGGCCCCTACCAGCACAGGGAGCCTAGAGCCATCCCACAGGGTTGGGTTAGGCAGCTCTTGGGATGAAAGGTGGTCTTGGGCTTTACCAGTCGACTAAAGGAATTACCAGCTCAGTGACATGAAATCAAGAGGCTGCCGGCAGTGACCTTTGGATGGGGCCTGCCTGGCCCAGGGCCCAAGAGGCAGGGCTGGGTTTCAAAAGCACAGCTCGTGAACTTGCTGTGTTTATAGCTGCTTCTCTCCCCCGACAAGTGCTGGAGGAGAATTGCAAAAGTTCATTGTCTCATGCTGCGTTTTCCAAAATTCAAACTCCTTTCCAGGACAAGATATGCCTCTTTCTACGGGCTTGTACTTCAAGGAGTCCAGCTGAGGACAAGCAGAGTATCTTCAGAATCAATAGACAATGACAGTTGGTTATATAATAAATCACAGAATTACTGGCTCCCTGCTAGGGATCCAGAATGTATATTTTCTCTTTGGAAAGTTTAAGCCACAAAATCTGAGTTTCTCCATGACTGGGCAGTGTTCCTTGAACAAAGGGTCTTCCTTCCCCAGCTCAGTGGAAAATCCTGTAGGCTCCTAGGACAGATATCTGCAGGGCTTCCAGACCACTGTCAGCTGAAGCCAGTAATTGGACTCCTGAAATGACAAAAACAGAATTGCTGATCACCTAAGGCTGTATGACAGTGCAGTGTCACATTTGGGAAAAGTCAGGACTCGTGTTGTTTCCATCTATTTCTTTAGAAAGTCGTGAAGTCAGCCATCTCCTTCCCTCCCTTCTTTGTGGAGGTGGGACTCTATCTTCCTCTATGGGAGTGGAATTTTGCACAAGTAGCCATTCTCCATGATGTTTTTCTTATTTTTTTTTGTTACAAGGGATGGCTTGAAGGGGAGGGGAGGAGGCAGGTATATATTCAGAAACAAAAGTACTATTAAAAACAAAAGATTTCAAAAAAATTTTAAAAGAAGAGAAAATGGAAAAGATGTGGGGAGTTGAGGGGTTAGAAATCAATGACTAGGGGCGTCTAGGTGGCTCAGTGAGTAGAGCACCGGCTCTGGAGTCAGGAGGACCCGAGTTCAAATCTGACCTTGTATGACCTTGGGCAAGTCACTAAACCCCAATTGCCCTGCCTTCCCCCTCCAAAAAGCAAAAATAATAATAATAATTGGAAATCAATGACTAATGTCAGAGTTGGCAAATCACAACAGAAAAGTGTTTGGGATTCAAGGTTCAACGATCATGGATTTATTGTAAGGTGGGGCTTTCAAGGGCATCTAGTTCAACCTACTCAGGATGAATTGAAGTCAGCAAGGAAAATTCAGGACAACATCAGGAGTTTTTTAAGAGCTATATAAAAAAAAGAGGAGGATGGAAGGAAGGATGGGGCATCACGAATGTGATGTTGAGATGTGTCAAGACAAGCATAGCTTCAAAGAATAAGGAGGCGATAGTCCTACTTTAGCCTGACCAGTAAGAGCACATCTGGAAAATTGGGTTTTGTTTGGGGCTCATTTTAGAATATGATATTATTAAGCTGCAAAATATTAAGAGCAGAGCTATCACACTGGTGAAGGACTTTGAGACCAGGTCATATAAACAGGGGATGTTTAGCCTGGGGAGGAGAAAACTGAGGAGGTATGCGAGCACTGCCTTCAAAGATCTGAAGGGCTGTCCTGGGGAGGAGGGATTATCCTTGTCCAGCTTGACTCCAGAAGATTGATCTAGGAGTCTTGAGTGGAGGTCACAGAGACAACTTTGGGCCTGATGCCAGAAAAAAAAAATCCTCAATCCAAACTGTCCAGACATAGAATGGGCTGCTTCTGGAGGGGCTGGGTCTCCATCACTGAAGGGCTTCAAGCATAGGCAAGGTGACCATCTGACAGATATCTCATAGAATGGATTCCTTTTAGGCGCAGGGTACATTACATGGCCACAGAGGTTTCTTGTAACTCTAAGATTCTGTGATTCTGGAATTCACTTAAGGGACCTTAGAGATCATATAAGCCAACTCTATTATTTTGCAGATGAGGAAACTGAAGGCTTATTGTTAAGTGACTTTCTCTTTTTTTAACCAAGAAAAATTAATTTTGTGATAGCTTTTGTTTTTACATCACCAGAGTTTCTCCCAGAATCCCTTGGCTTCGTGGTGCACTGGAGCCAACCTGAACCAGTGCAAACATTTCCCCCCACAGAACCACTTGTTAAACATTTACCAGAATACTCCTTCTTCCATCTTACCCCTTCCCAGAAAGCTATCCCATATAAAAATACTTTTTTAAAAGGAAAAAATAAAAAAGGAAAAAGAAACAATCCAGCAAAATCAGTCAATGCATCAAAAAAGTCTGAAAATATGTACAATGTACCATAGAAGTGGACCTCCCAGTTCTGCAAAAGAGTAGGGTGGGGGACATTCTCTCTTATCTCTTCTTTTTAGTTGTTGTTCAGCTATGTCTGAATCCTGTTTGGAGTTTTCTTGGCAGAGACACTCGAGTGATTTGCCATTTCCTTCTCCAGCTCATTTTACAGCTGAGGAAACTGAGGCAAACAGGGTGAAGTGACTTGCCGAAGGCCACACAGCTAGGAAACGTCTGAGGCTGGATTTGAACTCAGGAAGATGAGCCTTCCTTGACCCCAGCCCTGGCACCACCCAGTGCCCTGTCTCTTCTTTGGGATCATGCCTGTTCTTTGTGATTTCTCAACATTCACTTCTGATTGGTAGCTCTGTGGCTGTTCTTTCCACTTACACTGTTTCCTTGGTCCTGCTTACTTCACTCTGCATCCAGTGCGTGAGTCTTTCCACGCTTCTTGTGTTCATCACATTGGTCATTTCCTACAGCACGTTCCATTACATCCGTGAACCACCATTTGTTTGGTCATTCCCCCATCGATGGTCATTTAGCTCTTTTCCACCACAAAAAGGGCAGATATAAATATTTTGGTATATGTAAAGACTGTTAAGAAACTTTCCTAATTGTACACAGGGAGCAGCATCAAAGCTTGAATTCGAACCCAAGCTTCTTGACTCAGAGCCACTACATTCGGATCCTTACGTCAGGAACTCTTCTAAGAAGTAATTATTACCAGTAATTCGTATTCAAATCAATAGCTACATTATCGTATTCTAAAAGTTTTTTATTTGTTGTTCAATTTATTATTAATAATAATTGACCTTGAAATATGACTTTAAAGTTTTCCAGGTACTTTTACATATGTAGCCTTAAAATCTTCCTAGACCTGAACTTCACAGGTATTGTCTTATATAAGCCTCTAGGCAACCCTATGAAAGACTCAGGTATTATTTTCCCTGTTTTATGGATGAAGAAATGGATGACCAGAGAAGTTATGTGACTTGTCCATGGTCAGAACTAGCTGTTAGAGACAGGATTTGAGAACGGGTCCTCCTGTCTTCATTTGCAGTATGCTATCCATGACACTGGCAGCTAGGGGGCGCCATAGTGCTGGGCCTGAAGTCAGGAAGACATCTTCTGAGTTCAAATCCAGCCTCAGACACTTACTAGCTGTGTGACCCTGGCCAAGTCACTTGACCCTGTTTGTCTCAGTTTCTCCAGCTGTAAAATGAGCTAAAGAAGGAAATGGCAAACTACTTCAGGATCTTTGCCAAGGAAACCCCAAATGAGGCCATGAAGAGTTGAACAGGACTGAACCACAATCAATTACTTCGTAGTGCCAGTGTTTGCTACAGGTGACCTCCATTTTCACCTGCAAACATAGGTTATGATGACGAAGAACCTCACATAGGGAATCACCAAGCTTCAATATTTCACTAAGATGTGATTTGGTCCTTCTGAGAGAGGCAAAAGTCTAAAACCATTCAATGTAAGAAGAATTCTTTTGGTCTTGGATTTCCCCAGATTAGGGAGGAAGGTTTACATTCCTGCCATATTTAGTTAAGGATTCCATAGTAAGGCATCCTGTCGGATGATTCTATCAGAGGGGCTCAAACCCTAGTCAAAATGCAGGGACCATCTTCACGTTTACAAACAGAGGAGAATCATCTCCATTCACGGGGCCAGGCCAGAGTTCAAAAAGCCCCATGTTTCAGGGAGGACAGCATTCCACTGGTTTGTGGGAGAGTTGGTATCTTTCAAATCTGGGTCTGCAGAGACAACGCAGATGGATCTGTTTCTCTGGTTTTTGCTCCACATGCCATATTTATCTATTGGAGACCACCGATGCATAGCTACAGTTTCCCATACAGGACTGTCAGCAAAAAGAGGGCACGGCAGGGGCTTTTCAAACCAAAGGCATTTGGGAGGCACCTCTGGGATGTGAGGAGGGGTCAAGGAGAGACCAGAGGGTCAGGGGCCTCAACGGCTTTCCTTCTTCATAGAACTTTCCTCCAGTGGGTGAAGAATGTCCTGCCCTCCTCCAGTCCTCCTCCCCAGCCTGCCTCCTTACCCATGAACAGAACAGAAACAGCTGGTGTGAGGGAAGGAGGGGTAGGCAAGACTATCCCCTGAGCCTGGAGCTTGATGTCTGCAGCTGAGCTAGTCTTTGCTCTTCTGAAAGTTTTATTGATATCTCTTATTTGAACATCACATTCATTTCCAAACTTACCCTCTTCCTACTCCCCTACCCAGCTAGCCTTCCCTCATAACCAAGTTTAAAAAGGGAAATTATATTGCAGTAAAATCAACTCATCACATTAACGTCGCCTAGAAGCAAGTGCAATGTTCAAAACCCGTAGCCCCCAGCTCTATAGTCTTCTAAGAGAGAAGCATTTTCTTTAGTCTGGGGCCAACACTGCTCATGAGAGTTAGCGCGATGATCCATTGTGTTTGTTGTTCTTTCTGGTATAATGTCGGCTCCTCGAGGGAAGGTGCCGTTTCGCTTTTGTCTTTGTACCATTTTCGCCTTTTGTTTGCATCATTTTTATCTTTGCATCACACAGTGTCTGGCAAATACTACTGCTACCACTACTACTACTACTATTACTACTACTATTACTACTACTGCTACTACTACTACTACTGCTACTACTGCTACTACTGCTACTACTACTGCTACTACTACTACTGCTACTACTACTACTACTACTGCTGCTGCTACTACTACTACTGCTACTATTACTACTGCTACTACTACTACTACTGCTACTACCACTACTACTACCACTATTACTACCACTATTACTACTACTATTACTACTACTGCTACTACTACTACTACTGCTACTACTGCTACTACTGCTACTACTGCTGCTAC
>CM053584.1:31300963-31414852 GCA_028627135.1 Pseudochirops cupreus
CTTCTTCTTCCTCCTTTTCCTTCTTCCTCCTCCTCTTCCTTCTCTTCTGGCTTCCAACTTTAAGAGAGAAGATGAACATGGACACCCTCTCTTCAAAGTGCTGAGGGGAAAGAAAGACTCTGAGAAGAAGCTTGCTTGTAGAGAAGGGGACAGTTTTTATCATGTCCCTATGCCTAGCTTGCTGTAGTATAAACTTTGGGGGATTTCCCTTTGGGTGAGATCTGGGACTCTCTCTATCTCTCTCTCAGTTGAGCTGAGTTACTTTTCTCACAATGGGAAAATTTTTTCATTCAGTATTATCTGGAATATGTTGTTCTATGTATGCCTTCTCTAGTTTCTGTTTTGCTACTGACTTGGATTTATTTGCTATGTTGCTATGGGTGCTCATTGTGGAACTGGACTTTGAGGGGAAGGGGACCAAACTCTGGATATAGAGCTTGAGAATCTTCTTCTCTGTTATTGTCGTTCAGTCATTTCAGTCATGTCCGACTCGTTGTGACCCCCATTTAGGGTTTTCTTGGCAGAGATACTTCAGTGGTTTGCCATTTTCTTCTCCAGCTTATTTAACAGATGAGGAAACTGAGGCAAATGGGGTTAAGTGACTTGCCCAGAGTCATAGAGCTAGGAAGTGTCTGAGGCCAGATTTGAGTTCAGGGAGATGAGTCTTCCTGACTCCAGGTTTAGTGATCTATCTACTGTACCGTTTAACTGCCTTCTTCTCTGTTAAGAAATAGCAACTAGGAGTTTAGCTTGAACCTAAAAATTACATCTTTTAGACTAATAATATTTAAGGGAGCAGATAATTATAATTCTAGCCTGGTGCCCCTCTCTCTGAGGAAAGGATAATGGCCAGCCTCTGGCCTCAGCCTCCCACTTCCTCTCTTGGTATGAATTGAAGTTCCCTTTGGAGACAAGTAAGAGAGGACATGCTACACACACACATACACACACATGTGTATATGTAAATATATACATATATACACAGATATATGTATACGAATATCTATGTATACATAGATATACATATATACACACATATGTGTATATATGGAAAATGAGACTCAGAGAATTTTATTTAAGTGATTTTCCCAGTCAGTAAATGTACTTAAGTCTGCCTGACTCCAAGACTAGCCTTCTACACCTTGAACCACCTGGCTGCCTCTGGTCACCAAAGGTAGACATGAATCATTGCCCACAAAATGGAGTTTGACCATACTATTCTCAGTTGGTTCAGATCTAGGAAACATACCAAAATATTGACCCTAATGCTCTAGGATGACAAAGGGCTGTCTGTCCTCTCTCTTTGGGATGAACTCCAATCCAATTCAATAGGAATTTATTAAGCACCTACTGTGTGCAAGATACTGTGAGAGGCACCAGAGATGCCAAGGCAAAAATGAAACAATCTCTGCTCTCACAGAGTTTACATTGTATGTGTTCATAGGTAAGTATATACACAAGCATTTTTGAGGAGGAAGAGAACATTAACAAGTTAGGAGCTGGAACAGCAAAGTTTTTTCATATGAAGAGGAGCCCAAGAGGACCCTTGAAGGAAGCGAGGGATTGTAAGAGATGGAGGTGAGAAGAGAGGGCATGATAAGCACATGTAAGGGCCCTGAGTTTAGAGAGAGAGAGTGCAAAGTTCATGAAGCAGCAACTACGTAGTGAAGCAAGAGTGTGAACGGTAGCCAAGGAGGACATGAATCTGATGCTTTCCAACTGTGTAAATGGAAAGGCAATTGGCCTTCTCTGAACTTCAGTCTCTTCTTCTTTAAAATGGCAATAATAATGTTTGTACTTGATAGGAGGAAAGATGAACTTAAGTAATTAAGATATTTTCGTATTTTAAATTAATTAATCATCTCATGCCAAATAACAATATAATAGAACTATAAAAAACATAAAAGATAGGTTTCGGGAACTTAAACATAGGGCACCTATTATAAAAAGGATTGGCACTAAACGCATCCATAGAGAATTGATTAAAGAAATAGAATGACAAAATGTTAGAGGTAGAAAGGACCCCAGCAATCATCCAGTTCAATGTCCTTTTAAATTTTATTTTATTATTCATTTTTATTTATTATTTTATTTCAAAATTTCCTTTTTACGGTAATGTAGTTAGCCATCTAATAAAGTTCAGATTGTGTTGCAAGGCTTAATTTGCATTTTTCTCCTTAATATTTATTTGGAGCATTTTTTTTCATATGGCTGTTGACAACTTGCATTTCTTCATTTGAGAAAACTGACCATTTTTATTTTTTAACTATTTACTTATTAGGGTATGGGTCTTGTTCTCATGTATTTTTTATTAGTTACCTATATATCTTGGTATTAGATATTTATTGGAGAAATTTACTGCAAAGAGTTTTGCCCAGTTAGCTATTTCTGTTCTAATCATCCAATTTTATTATGCAAAAGCTTCAATTTTTGAAATTGTTCGTTTTATCTTTAATCATCATCTCTGTCCTTTGCTTATTTAAGAATTATTTCCCTGTGAATAATTATGAAAGGTATAGCTTTCCTTTCTTTTTAATTTGCTTATGATATGATCTTCTATATTTAGGTCACATATTCATTTTGAGCTCATTGTGGCATATGGTATGAAAGTCGATCTAAACCTAATTTATGTTAGACTGATTTACAGCTTTCCTAGCATTTCTTGCCAAATTGGGAGTTCTTACCCCAGTTATTACTGTCATTGGGTTTGTCAACCACTATTTTATTATGTTAGCTTATTTTGAGTCTTCTTGATATAACTTGCTCCCATTAATCAACTTTTCCTTTTTTATTTTTACTCCTATCACATAAATTTGGTGATTATTGCATTAGAGTGTATTTTGGGATCTAACACTACAAGGACCCCTCCCTCCATTAATACTTTTTCAAAATTTCCCTTGAGTATCTTGATCTCTTCCTCATTCAGATGAATTTTGTTATTTTTTTTTTGTTTATTTCTATAAAGTATAAACTTTTATAAAGTAACCCTTTGGCAATTGGTTAATATGATATTAAATATGTAAATTAATTTAAGTAGTATTATATTGGCACAGCTTGAGAATGAACAACTATTCTCTCTCCAATTATTTGTCTTTATTTTTATAATGAGTGTTCTGTGGTCAAATTAATACTAAGTCTTGAGTAAGTGGGCTCCTAGATACTTTATATACATTGTAGCTATTTTGGATAGAATTTCTTTTTCTGTGATGTCCAGCTGAGTTTTGTTAACAGTGTATGGAAAGATTGGCTGATTTCTGTGGGTTTATTTATAGATATTTATTTATATTTATATGTATGTATATTTATATCCTCCTATTTTACTGCTTATTGTTTTCAACTGCCTCATTTTATCGATGAGGAAACTAAAGACAATAGAGAACAAAAATTTGAACTTCTAATTTCTTCTGACTTTGAATCCAGCCCTTTCCCTACCACGGCATGCTTAATACTTAGGGGCATTTCTTTAGCCTTTGAGGCAAGTAGCGCTATGTTCTTTCATAGAACATCCCTTGACGCCATAGTGATTTGTGTAGAAAGTGGGTGTGGAGAACAAAGTTGTTGGAGTTGAGGAGCTTAAGGAGCAGTGTGGTCAAATTGCTGGAGAGGCCATTGGCATGAAGACTGGTATATGTGGGCTACTTATTTCTGTTAAGATGATGGCAAGAGATGGGATGGAGAAGCAGCTCTGGAGTTTGATGGTACAGTCACTCAGTCACTGAGAAAGTTGGGAAGATGATCTGGCAGCTCTCTCTAATGATAGGGAGAGTGAAGTATAAACAATGCCCTTAAAAGAGTCAGTACAGAGAATATCAGTAGCAGTATCTTTTCTTGGAAGACAAATTGCTTGTATCTTTTCAACTAGGGGATGGATTACAGTTCAGCTTTATGATCTGACTCATTTTCCCAATTCCAAACCAGATCACCACCACCATTACCCTCTTCCTCCCACCTGAACTATGATCCTACTTGTGGTCTCTGATAGATGAGCTTTTGCCTTAGTTTGACCATAATCACGTCACCATGCTACTTTCTGATCAGTTCCAAGCCCTGCTGGGCTGCTGCCCTCCATGCCCCCCTTCTTTCCAACTCTACTTTCCCTTTTGTGTTTCTTCCTTTATTAGAATATAAGCTCTGCAGACACTGTCTTGGTTGCTTGAATTTTTAACCCAAGCATTTAGCACAATGCCTGAGACATAATAATTACTTAATAGATTATTTTTCTTTCTTTCTTCCTTCTGTTCCTTCCTTCCTTCCTTCTGTTCCTTCCTTCCTTCCTTCCTTCCTTCCTTCTTTCTTTCTTTCTTTCTTTCTTTCTTTCTTTCTTTCTTTCTCTTCTTTCCTTCCTTCCTTCTCTTTCTTTCCTTTCTTCTTATATTTCTTTTTCTTCTTTCCTTCTCTCTCTTTCCTTCTTTTCTTCCTTCCTTCTTTCCCTACTTCCCTCTTTCTCTCTTTCTTTATCTTTCTTCCTTTCTTCCTTTCCTTCCTTCCTTCTATCTCTTTCTTCCTTCCTTTCCATCTTTTTTCTCCTTTCCTTCTCTCTCCCTCACTCCTTTCCTTCCTTCCTTCCCTCCCTCCTTCTCTCTTTCTTTGTCTTCCTTCCTTCCTTTTTTCCTTCCTTCCTTTCTTCCTTTCTTTTTTCACTCTGCTGTCCTTTACTTGCAGAAGCCTGGCTTAGTGCTCTCCAAGAAACATTCTGTAAATTGTGGATCACCAGAAAATGACTAGTTTCAATAAGCTGAGGCTGAAAACCAAAGATTCATTGAGAACCTCCAGCATGCAGACTATGGATTAGATAAATGACTGTGTATTTCCCTATCAATTCTGAATCCAGAAACAAAAGATTTTTATTCGATTCCGGGGTGCTTTTCTTTGATACTCAAATTGATTTAACAGTACTGCTTAGAGGAAGTACCAATGGTGCAATGTAGAGGGAGAACATACATTAGTATCTGGGGATTAAATGCAACCCCTTTTAATAGGATCAAAATGTCCATATCTTAACCAAAATCTTAATTAATATTTTATTGTAGTTACATTTTCATGGTGGCAAGAATCTCCTTGGTTGTACTGACATTTTGGCGTACTTTGTCACCCTCTTCAGAGGCCATAAATAGGACTGGGAGCCACAGCCCAAGATGAATTACTGCCCTATAAAGTTATAGAGTCAGACTGAGTGTTTTCATTCTTCTTTCTTCTTGGAAAGGTACATTGCCTTCCTTGCAACCCTTTCTCTAGGCAGGATGATGCATGACCATAAATACAGTCTCGTTAAATCCGCACAGTCTGACCCCAGATTTGCCACCTCTAGGCCAAGTCCCTTTGATGTGAATTAAAACTCCGAAGTCCATAAAATATGCAAGCTCATCTAGGTGTTTGTATATCTTATCTAGGCCAATGTAAGCTAGAAGAGTGTGTCACAGGAATGCACCCCTTACAGCAGGCACTGGGAAAGAGTATCCAGGGGCCATGCCCCAGCAGACCAAGAACATCGTGAACTGAGAACTTGGAGTACACATTTCATCTATGTCCTGACTTGCTGGGTGAGTCATTGAGGTGTCATGGTTTTTGGTCTCCTACCAGGTGAAATGAAAGCAGTAAGGCCTTCATGAGAAATACTAAAAACTGCCCCCCTTCCTTCCTCTTTGCCATTAGCCAACCTGTGTTTCAATAGTAATGCCTACTAGAATGGTGCTGAGCACTTGAAAACTACAATCTCGTTTGTTCTTCACAACTACACTGTGAGCTAAATATCCCCATTAAAAAAAAGTTGAGGGAATTGAGGTAAAATGACTTGTTCAAGGTCACACAACTAATACGTGTCTAATCCCAAATTTGAACTCAGGTCCTCCTGACTCTATCCATTGTGCCAACTAGCTGCCTTCTGATTTAATGAGACCACTTTACTGTACACATAATTACAAATGAGAAGCTTTGTAAAGTCTGTCATCAAAGAAATGCACAATAAAAATGAAGATCATAAGGTAGTTCTCATCACAGAATAACATGGATAGCCTATGTTTGCCATTGGATGTCATATCATGGAATCATGGAAGAACCCCAACAGATAGGACAGTGAACCTATGGGAGGAATTGGACAAAAGCTACACAGGATGGGTAGGCACAGATGGGTTGCCTTCTGTATCACTGGAGGGAATATCTGTAAGGATGAGATCATAGATTTATTGGCGTATTTCAGCATCAACCTTAAGTATCTGTATAGGGGAAAGGAGAGGGAAATTAAAGGGAGAAGCCAGATCTGTTTGTTTCTTTTTGTTAATACTCGCCTAGCTGTAAAGCCAAGCATGAGCAGCTTTCCAGAAGAATGCTACTGTGAAAAGCTTTTAAGGTTCTGATTGCACAGTATAATGAGCACTCTATTTATTCAATAACAAATCAGAGCAAAACATTCACAGTAAATCAAGGTACAGAATTCACAGTGTTACAACTTATCACAGGTAATCAAAATACAGCATTCACAACGACATCACAGAAAGTGGCCATGTAGTTTTCACCACAGTGGTCACACAGTTTTGAACAAAGTATAATCATTTAGTCAATCACTTAGTTACTCAATCATTCAATCAACTCAATCATTCAGTTATCCTTAAGCCTCCTTATGGGTCACAAAATACAACAGTCAAAGTTCTCCACTCATTGGACACACTAAGTTACAATATCAGCACTCTCTTAAAGGGTAGTATAAAATACACAGGCCATCCAGCCCTCAGTCACAAATAAGTTACAATCTTCTCAGGCAGTACACATTATCCAAGTAAAGTCTTCTTTCAGCTTGACTCGAGGTAGTCTCTCAGATTCCCTGTGTCCCCTTCCATGGTCCCAGTTCCTGCCTGGATTCACCAAACTGTCACCTGGGTTCAAAGGCAGAGAGCTCCCAGTTCCTTGTCCAGCTCTTGATCCAGATCCCATTCCACATTGGAGCTCACATTGTCCAGTCCACCTTAAATCCTTCACAGTCTCTGTTCCCTGGAAGTCAAGGCTTAACAAAGCCACGAACAGGTTCATACAAAGTACCAGTCTCACAGTCATGCTTTCTCAGTCTTCAGCAGCTCCCAGGAGAAGCTGATAGCTCCCCAGCAGATGCTCTCGCTGGTTCCCAGAATCAAAACCACTTCACCTAGGTTCCCAAAATCAAAATCATTCTCTCCAGCCTGGGTTTTTCCTCTTCAGTCTCCTTGGCAGCAGCTGCTTCTGCCTCCATGAAGCTTATCCCAAGAAGCTCTGACTCTCTCTCTCTCTCAGGGGCTTTTCCTTACATATAGTATTTCTCCTCCCTTTTCAGCCCCTTCCTGTTACATGAGCAACAAGAGTTCATACCTTCTGTTTCTTTAACAGAGACTTAATTTGAACTAGGTGCTAAGTACCTCTTAGCTTTCCAATACAAAGGGATCTTTAAATTTCATTACTATTACATTAGCCAGCCCCCAAAGGATAGATTTAGAGCCATAACGAGTCTTAGAAATCATCTCATCCAACCTCCTCATTTGCAGGATGAAAAAAACCGGAGGCCTCCAGCAATGAAGTGACAGGTCACACAGGTAGGAAGAGGCAGAGCCAGGATTTGAACCCATATCCTCTGACTCCAACATCTAGGGTTCTTTCCACTAACCAAAAGCTTTGGAATGTATGTGATTCCAATGGAAGGTAAACCAGTAAGGCCTGAAATGTGCTGACATTCATACTGATTATGCTGCCGTAAGGTTGGGAGTCCTCTGAACTTGTCCACTGAGTCAATCCAGCAAAGGTATCAATTAGGTACAAAACAGGCCTAGTCGGTTCTTCTGAGCCAACCCAATAAAGACATTTCAACTAGGTGGGACAGGAAGCATGTTGGGTTTGGCTGATGAAATTACAGCATGCCTCTGGGTTTTATATGAGATAAGCAATCCAACTAGAGGATTCCAGTGTCTCAGCAGAGGCTAGGTAGTGCCATAGTGCACAGAGCACCGAGCCTGGAGTCAGAAAGACTCCTCTTCCTGATTTCAAATCTAGTCTTAGACGCTCACTAGCTTGTGACCCTGGGCAAGTCATTTCACCCTGTTTGCCTCAGTTTCCTCAGGTACAAAATGACCTGGAGAAGGAAATGTCTAACCACTCCAGTAGCTTTGCCAAGAAAACTCCAAATGGAGTCATGAAGAGTCGGACATGACTGAAAATGACTGAGCAATCTCAATGGTAAAGCAGAAGAGAGCAGAGTTCCCCCTGAGAGATGATCCCTGGAGAAGGAAACTTGATCTACTCTCTCTCTCCACTTGACCATATTAAAACCGTTAAGTGGATAATAGCCCAGCCTGGATATACACAATTGTGCACCTCTCCATTGTCTGAGACTAAGCCGCTTACATTTTTATTCTTTGGAAACTGGTGTTCCCTGACTCATGACCAAACAGTACCACTGGTAAAACATTGAATGAAGAAATTAATGAGTGAGAAAAGCATTTTTAGTATTTACTATGTGCTAGGCACTGCGCTGAGCAATAGGGATACAAATAAATACAATCAAGATGGTCCTTGCCCTCAAAGGGCTTACATTTAATAGGGGAGGGGTGGCCAGAAAGGCATGTTTTGGAACAGCAGTTCTCAACCTGTGGGTTATGTTCAATTTAAATACATCCTGCATATCAGATATTTATATTATGATTCATAACAGTAGCAAAATTACAGTTATGAAGTAGCAACGAAAATAATTTTATGGTTGGGGGTCACCACAACATGAGGAACTGTATTAAAAGGTCGCGGCATTAGGAAGGTTGAGAACCACTGTTGGAAGGAAAGTCAGAAGGATTGGTAATTCACCATAAGGTGAATGATTGACGTGGCCTTCCTAGGAAAGGTTGTGTTCATTTGATTACTGTCCAGGGGCCAGGATTCCGGGGGTAAGAACCCAAGATCTGGTCAGAGGTGAAAGTCAGAGAACAGACACCCTGGCATGGAGAGGGCAGGGAAGTATGAGCGTTAGGGGGGCTTAGCAATAGGTTGGACATAGAGCAATGAAATCTTTGGTCATAGCCTATTAAATGAAGAAAGAGGTCATTTTCTAACCATTTAATTTTCTAAGGAATAAATTAGTTTGAAGATTTTTTATTTTGTTAAAAAAAAACCCTCCACTTTTTCAATTCTGTAGGTTCAGATTTCTATAAAACAAGTTTACTTAAAAACAAGGGATGCTTGTAATATATCCAGTTTTCATTGAAAAACATATATTTTCTGTGTGTATATTTACTCTGCTTGGTAGCTTCTGGACAGGAAGCAGCGTGGTGGAGTGGAAAAATCATGGGGATTAAAGGCCTGGTACTTGTCCTGAATTGGTGACATTGGTCAAGCCAAGTAACTACTCTGGGCCTCAAAATGAAGTATTGAAACCAAAGTCTTTCCCAGCTCTAAAATCCTTTGATCCATTGAATTCAAGAATATTTCACTCATTTCTACATGCATTTATTAAGCCCATACCATGTACCAGATGCCACTGAGGAGAGAAAGACCAAAATGAGACAGTTCCTGCCCTCAAGGAGTTTACATTTACTATTGGAATTAATAGCTCTTGGAGATGCCCATCTAGTCTCAGTCCCTCTTTTAATAGCTAAGAGTGCTAAGGCCCAGATAGCCAAGATGTCACTGAGGTTATAGGAGTATAAGTAGCAGCAGGGGCCTTGCAATCAGGGAATTTAAAATCCAGCACAGACAACTGTCTATAGATTCATCGGAAAGATCATCAGAGATAATTATCTAGTCCAAAATCAGAACTGGGCCAACACAAACTTATGTGGGAGACGATGACATTGGGTTCTTGACCTGAAGAGTAAAGGAATGAGAACAGGGTAAGTATTTATCATCCTGAAGAACTTGAAGAAATTTAAGGAGATTGCAGTATTCTGTTTGTCCAGTTTGTGATTTGCTGAAATCTCTCCCTTGTATATTGATGGTGAGGTATACACTGTCAATGTCCTTCCTGCAGCTGGACCATGAGGGAGTTTGATTTCTACCTACATTTCAGAGACTGGATCTTGACCTCTTTAATTCTATCTGCCGGCAGCTGCATCCTGCCTCATTAAACACTTGAGAGACTTCCTTCAATACCATGTTTATTTTCCTTTTTCGGCAGCAATCGCCACACTTTGCACACACGCAGATCCAGAGTTTAATTCACAGCTGTGATATCCTTACCAACCCCAATCATTCAGGAAATCCAGCATGGACTTGCCAAAGTGCAGGTCAACCTGATCTAAAAACCAGGCATCTCCTTGGATTACCAAATTACAGGACTGATTAGCTGAGAGCTAACAAACAGAAAACCATAGAAGTGCGACAGTTGTTTGTCTTGGGAATCCAGGCTTTTTTTTTAAATCCATACCATCAAATGTACAAGAAGCAGCCTAGTTTAGAGTAAAGATTCAGCCTCAGAGTCAGGAAGACCAAGGTTCAAGTCTCACCTTTGATACCTAGTGGTTCTGTGATCCTGAGCAAGTTACTGTCCCAGGGAAATCAACAATATTTGAGAACAAGTGCTAACCTGTACTGGAAAAGAGAGCTCTTTCCCCTAAAGGATCTCTAGCAATGAAATCACAGGTCTGGGCCAAAAATAATTATTTAAAAATATTGATAAGCTCATAGATCTAGAGCTGGAAGAGAGCTCAGGGGCCATTTTATTGAATCCCCTTATTTCCAAATGAAGAAGCAGAGCCCTGGAGAAGTTTAAGTAACTTACCAAAGACCACACAAGCAATAAATCACAAAACTTTAGTTTATTATTTATGAATGCCATCATGACCCCTCCAGTATCATAGCTGGTCATTGTGTTGATCAGAGTTCTCCAGTCTTTCAAAGTCCCTCATTTTTACAATGTTGTTCTCCTGGTTCTGCTGACCTCCCTACATCAGTTCATAAAATTATTCCCAGGTTTCTCAGAAACCATCCTTTCTGTCATTTCTTATGGAACAAAAAGTGGATCCCAACAGAATGCAAACTTGGTCAAGATCCACCAAGACTGACAGGCTTCAAGCATAGGCCATTGACACACTCTCTGCTTCCCAAGGACTGGCCTGGCTAAGTATGGAGATGCTCATCATCCAAAGTTTGGTGGCTGGGTAATGAATATGTTGATGAATATAATGATGCCTGAGATTTACAGATAAGGGATGGTAAGGATCACATGAACTTTCTGATTAATAACAGTGATAATGAATGATATGTCAATCAAGAGTCCCCATGACTAGCCCCATAGACTTTGGATCCAGCCAACATCAGTATGCTGGAGTAGACCAGGACCTGGAAAGACCATCATCACCCCATCTCCAACCTCAATCCCCAGGACCAAGACAAAACAACAGTCTCTTCCATCTTCCCAAAGCTTCATTTTCTGACTGTAAAATGTGAACCATGCATTATTGAGATAGAGCATGGCACGATGAAAAATTTGCTGAACTTGGAATTAGAAGCTCTGTGTTCAAATATTGCCTCTGCCACCTATGTTGGGTATTACCTTGGGTAAATCATTTCACTTCCTTTGAACTTTATTTCTTCAGCTGAAAAAGGAAAGCACCGAGTACTCTGTGATCCTGTGAAGTTTGGGACAGTGATAGCATAGGCTTCCTTGGCAGGTGGATTAAACTCCTACTCCAATATGAAAATGGATCTAAGATCTCACTACTGTGGATGCGTGTTGCAAAAGGCTGGGGGGTGGGCTGGTAGTGGGAACTCCCCTTCCCATTCTTTTGCCTTTATGAGGATACCACCAGAAAATAAATTATTTTTTTTTCCAGAGAAGATGAAAGGAAAACAATAACAACAATCTCAAGCCAGCTGTGTTTCTTCTTAAACCAGGACCTTGAAGGAGATGGTGGCTTGTTTAATCTCAAGCATGTAAACAGAAGGAAGCCTGCCACAATTAAGTTAGAATTTTGGCAGCCCCTGAGATTCGAGGCCCTAACTCGTAGTTTTAAACATGCTCTGGGTCCAAATGGTTCTTCTCTGTTTGCAAACCTCAAAGCGATATTAATGTAAACCCATGGGCTCATGGGCTCTTTCAAAATAAAATCCATACTTATCTGAGTCCTTAGTAGAATAATGTTGGAGGACACAAGGATTCTTTGATCCAGAGATCTCATAGGACAACATCCCTGAATGCACTAGCCTTAGTTTTACTGAGTTTCTATCATTTGAAACCAAGGAGCTACTGATAGTTAAGAAATAATCTAAGGTATATTAAAATATGTATTTATATATGCTACATGCACATATATATATGGTCATTTTTAAGTTTCTGAAGTTTTTGAATCCTCTTAACAGTGATTGCATTACTGTAAGCGGGTGTTAGAAAAAATCTGAAAAAAAAGTCTTAATTAATCTAGCAGCCCTCTGCAGCTCTCATTTCAGGCCATGTCAGCGATGTCTAAATGAAAATCCAGGCTGCCTTGGAGCACATGGAGAAATAAACAGTTCCTGTATACTTCAGAGAAGAGGAATTTATTTAGCACTGCTGTGGGAGTTGGTGACTACCCAATTTACTCTGAGTCCATCTTTGTCATTTGGAAAATGCATTCTTGTAAGATGAGATAACCTGAAGGTTTTGTTTGTGTGAAAATGAGATGCCTTTATGGACTTCTCCAGCAAAAGTTTGACTCTATTTTTTTTTATAGTTTCATAATATTGGGGACAGAAGGGCAAAAACTGGGCTTGCTTGACACTGGTGAGCAGTTTTTCTAGAGAGAGGATTTTTGTGATAATAAATTGGTATAGGGACCTGAAAGTGTGTTGGAAAATACATGGCATCTGGAACATTAGATCATACACCCATAGGACTGAAAGGGACCAATTCTCCTTCTGCTGGGCGATATTCCTTTCTCCACCTCCAATACAGTATCAACCTGAAATCTAAATTCTGTTCAGTTCACCAAGTATGTATGAAGTCTCCACTCTGGCCCAGGCACTGTGCTAGATGCTTAGGGAGACAATGATAAAAATTAAACAGCTCTGCCCCCAAGGAGCTCACATTCTATAAGGAGGAAGTGACACGTAAAGTAGTAATAAAATAATAAATTTCTTAATTAACTATATTAATTAAATTATTTAATTAATATTATTGTATTCGTAAATAAGAATAATGAAGTAAGTAACAATAATAGCCAGCATTTATGTTACACTCTAAGGTTTGAAAAGTGTTTTATAAACATCTCATTTTATACTTGGAAGGAGGCACTACAATTATGCCCATTTTGCAGACGAGGAAAATGACAAAACATATACAAAGGACACAGAAATAGGAATCAATTATAAGATGTGGACGGACACACAGACATAGAATTCTCCTGTACACATCCAACATCTGGACACATCTATGTAACTTCATTCATCGTGGCCAAATGACCAGCTCACTGCTCTTAGATGTCATTGCTTTTTGATGGAAAGCCTTTTTCTATGGGGCAGTGAGGTGGCCTAGTGACTCGAACTCTGGACCTGGAATCAGGATGGCTTGAGTTCAAATTTTACCTCAGATTCTTCCTAGCTGTGTGATCCTGGACAAGTCATTTAACCACTGTCTGCTGGAGTTCCCTCAACGGTAAAATAGGAAAAGTAATTGTACTTGCCTCCCAGGGTTGCTGTGAGGATCAAATGAGATGATATCTGTTAAGTGCTTAGCACAGGGCCTGCCACATAGTAGGGACTTCATAGAGGTTTCTTCCCTTCTCTTCATTTCCTAAGGATGATAATAAAGGCACTAGGTTGTTGTGATGATCAAACGATGTATTTGCAAAGTTCTCTGCAAACTAAAGCACCCAGAAAGTTCTTTGCAATCTTAAAGTGCTGTATAAATGCTTATATGGTTATTGATTGAATATGGCTATTGATAGTTACTATTAATACTTTTACTAAGCAGTTGGAAAAATGGCTAAAAAAAAGTCGTGGTCCACGAAGGTCCTGGAATATTCTTGTGCCCTAAAAAAATGGTGACCAAACAGAAGGGTGAACTGATGCAGAAGTAAAGTTAGCAGAGCCAGGAAAACAATGAACTCAATGATTTCTGTAATAAAAATGGAAAGAATGACACCCACCAAATGAGGGAAACTCACTTGAGAAATACTGAGGAACAAGAGGTGTAAGAAGATTCCTGCCTCTTCTTTGCAGAGGTTGGGGCCATGGCTGTGAAACATCGACTGTTTCTACAGCCCGTTTCTTTAATGTCAGTGTTTTCCCAGAGACACTCTCTCAACTTGCTCAGTGATGGCACCTGAATTATAGATTTTACTATTTCCGTCTTGTCATCTTCCTGGGTGACTTCGATATTCCTGTCAATAACATTGTGGCCTCTTAATTTTTTTTTTAACTTCTTTGACTTCCGTGACCTCTATCTCTACTGCCTTTCTGCTACTTGGAGGGAGGTCATATCCTAGTCTTCACCATTACTTAAAACTGTTCAACCTACCTCTCAGCCATCTTCATGTCATGTTTCTGCACTTCAGGCTTCACTTCCAAACCTGCATTCCAACTCCTTCTCAGGAACACAAGGCTTCTGATTAATAACCTTTCACCATGTTAGACCCATCCAGATCTGCCTGGAAAGGTCATGCCCATCAATTGCCCTATGACTCTACTCATCAGCCCCCTGACTTCTCTAACTCAAATACCCATTATTCACCATCATTTCTCTATATGTGCCATCTTCCCCTATTAGAATGTAAGTTCCATGAGAGTAAAAACTACATCACTTTTTATATTTATGTCCCTAGAAAAATCACTTAGCAGATGTCATCTCATTTAAGTAAGTTTCTCAACTTCCCAACCTTTTCTCTCCTCCATAGACTTCCAACAGTCAAAGCAATCCAATTTATAGACAAATCGAGTATTTCTTAAGTACCTATGATGTTCTAAGCATTGGTACACAAATGCAAAAGTGATACAGTAGTCCCAGATCTTGAGGAGTTCATAATCTAATGAGAGGCTATGACAAGCCAGTGGGTATATAGAAAATACATCTGTGGGTTCTTCGATACAGGAAACTCCCAAATGCAGGTTACTGCCTCTTCTGCCACTTATAGTCTTAGAGGGGTTGCCTAGAGCACTGGGAAGTTGAGAAATTTGTATTCTTTCATCATCACGTCCTTCTGGGACCTGGAGTCTATGCTGACCTAGCCTACATCCAAGTCCACTCAAATCTACAGTGACTGAGTTAGGGCTTCTTGCCCCACCTCCCTAACCATGACCCAACCTTTCCCTTTGCTACAAGGCTCCCAGGTACACACTGTGTGTAACCAGTCACATTCCTTCACCTCTAATCTATTATTTTAGTTCAAGTTAAGCAAAGTTCTTTCATCTCCTAATTCCTTTGATTAAAGGGGCCATCCCTTGATTCACTTCTTAAAGAGGCCTATTTACTGAATAGGCATTACCTCATTCTAAGTGAGTATGTAAAAGGCCTTAGCCTAAAAGGGCCAGGGTCTCCCATTGCATCCTGGGCCATCTCCAGTCATCCTGGACCCAGATGGCTCTGGAGGAGAAAGTGAGGCTGGTGACCTTGCATAGCCTTGCCTCACTTAAATCAAAGTCAAACTGCAAGTCATGTCATCATCTCCCTGATTTCAGGGTCCTCTTTGAGAGCAAAGGACAGACCACCACCACAGCCTCTGTCTGGTACCCACCCTCTATTTTTCCTGCCTCTGATAATGAAGGTTCTCTGACACAGAAGCGTGTCAGTGGAACATGACCACTTTATCCACAAGAGCATGGTTGGATTCTTATACTTTCTGCTCATGTTGAAAATGATGTTACTCTTTTAAGATTCACAAAGTCTTACTTGATTTTTTCAATAATGCTGGGATCTGGGGACTACAAGCAATCCCATTTTTTTTTCAGATGAATAAACTGAGGCCTGAACATGTTGAGGAACTCATCCATGGCCACACAACTAGTAAGGTGCAGAAATGGGATTTGAATCCAGATCTATCTGGCTCCAAGTCGAGCCCTCTGTCCACTATACCACGTGCCTCACATGCTTTGACTCGTAACCATTGCCACCACGTACACAACCAGCCAAGTCTGTGGCTCTGTCTCTTTCCTGATCTGTATCTTGGCAAGAAGTGAAAGTAATCCATCTATATAGTTCAGTTGGCCCATGGAATGATTCACTCCCCTTCGACATCTTGGCTTTGCCTCTGAAAGTCATGCTGACTTAGAACAAGCACTCGTTCCCTCTGTTTCTGACCTCACCATAAAACAACTGTGACGACAAAATAAGATCATATTTGAAAAGTGCTGCGTAAATATTAAAGCACAATATAAATGCGAGGGCAGTTAGGTGGCGCCATAGAACATAAAGCATCAAGCCTGGAGTCAGGAAGACTCCTCTTCCCGAATTCAAATCTGGCTTCAGGCACTAACTGTGTGACCTTGGGCAAGTCACTTAACCCTTTCTGCCTCAGTTTCCTCATCTGTCAGATGAGCTGGAGAAGGAAATGGCAGACCACTCCGGGATCTTTGCCAAGAAAATTCCAAATACAGCCACAAAGAGTCAGATGTGAAGATGTGACTGAACGACAGCAATATAAAGGTTTGCTATTACTGTTGTTGGTTTTGTGCTAGATCGGGGGTGGGGAGCCATTAGCCTTGAGGTCCCATGTGGCCCTCTAGGGTCTCAAGTGCGGCCTTTTGACTGAATCCAAACAAATCCCCTTAATGAAAGGATTTGTTTAAGGTCTAGAATCTAGACCCTGAGCCATTACTGAATTTATCATGGGATTATTTACAAAGGAAGAGTAAGGTCTGCATCACATGCAAAATCAGAGCACTCAACAGTTAATGAACCTAAGCTTGATCCTGAAGGAGAGGTGAGAAACTACTTTCTCCTTCTCTTCTTTGTAGAGGCGGGGGCCTGTGGGTGTGGTACATTGCATACACTGTCAGATTCAATTGATGTGTTCGTTAGTTTCATTAAGCTGCTTTTTTTCTCCCTCCCTTTAAAATTCTTTATTTATGAGGGGTTCTTGCTGGGCATCAGAAAGGGATGAATATATTTAGAAATTAAGGTGACATACAAACAAAAGATATCAATGAAATTAAATTTTAAAAACACACAAGCAATCAATGGCCCAGTATAACTGGCTGTCACCAGCCTCAAAGTCATCCCCAACTCTTTACTCTCCTCTACCCCAAAATATCCAATCCAATGCCAAATCTCATAATTTATTTCTTATCTTGTACTAATCCCGTTCTTACCACTCATACTGTCCCACTTAGCTCAGGCCCCCCGTTCCCTTTTTTCTGGTCTGTTGCAATAGCTGTCTAGCCACCTAAGTCTCTCCCCATTCCAATCTATCCTCCACTCAGCTACCAATAGATTTTCCTTTTGATGGGTAGGATATGAAGTGGTTATTTTATTATCTTAACTAGTTCAAATTAGGTTCATTACATTTACTACCTTACCCGAGAACATTAAGTAATAGAATCATAGAGTGAGAAAGGACAGTAGAGGTTAGCTAAATCTAATCTCTCACTCAGCACAGACTTCTCTCTAGAATATTCCTGGCAGATATTCATCATTTCAGCTTGAACACTTCCATTGTCAGGATACTTAATACTCTGGAAGATGATCCATTTGATTAGTGACTATTTCTAATTATTATAAAGTTTTTCAAGGCAATTTTTAAAACTCCGGGTCTGACCATGTCCCACCTACACCATCCTCCACCCCTCAATGAGCTTCAGTGGTTCCTTGTCTTTGGGATCAAATTTAAAATCCTCTGTTTGGCATTTAAATCCCTTCACTACTTGGTGACTCACTTTGTCGACGTTTCATGTCTTCTTACATGTTATGATTCTCTGTGTCCTCTATGATCTGGGCACCCTTGCCCTTGATAATTACATTCCATCTCTTGTGTTTTTTGTACTGGTGTCCCTTAGGCCTGCAATGTTTGACCTCCTGCACATTTCTAGCCTCCTTCTGGTCTTCCCTGGTTTCCTTCAGGAATCAACTGAAATCTCACCTGTTTTTATCAGTCCCCCTAGCTGCTAGTACCTTCTCTTCTGAGATCTCCTTCCATCTACCCTTTATATACATACATACATACATACATACATATATATATATATACATATATATATATATCTGTATATAAAATCTATATCTTGTATGTACCTGGTTATTTCATTTCCTAGAAGAAAAGAATTGTTTTTTGCCTTTCTTTGGATCCTTGACACTTAGCACAGGGTATGGCACATAGAAGGTCCTTAATTGTTGTCTAGATGATTGATACCCGCAATTATCCACAATTTCCTAGTTTCTCTACCCTGAATATCTCAGAAATAGCATTTCATCTACAATTCCCCAGCTTTGTGATTCTTCAGAAAGAAGCTCTGTTCCTTCATACTTTCTCCTCTTAGGATGATGGGTTCCAAAGTATCAAAATGAACCCACTTTGTTCTTCAGAATTTCTATGGAACAAAAAAGTGTACTAGGCCACCAAACCAACCAATCCATCAAAGAAGCAAATTTCACAGTAATCAAGGATATGTAACAAATTCATACAAATCAATAAATAGTTTTAATTTTATATTCATATAATACTTTACAGTTGGCAATAGGCCATTTCTTCTTCATCTAGAAGTTCATTTGGGACGTTGATGTTCAGGTCCAAATGTGGTGTCTCCTTCATTGGTGATGGCATTTGTTGTTAAAAGTTTGCAGATCTTTTCCATTTTTTTTATCTGTTTGTCATTCTCTTTCCAGTTTCATCCTTAAATGTCCTTGCAGTGACTTTACTTAGTTGAGACTCTTATCAAGTTTTCTTTAAACTGGTTCCATCTCTATCGCCTGATGCTTAATGTCTTATGAAGCAATATTGCTCATAACCTACTTACTATCTTTCTAGGTTAGATTTTATGAAAAAGTTCACATTTGAAACCAATGTTTTACTTGGCTGCCATATTTCTCCACTTGACAAATAAGTCAAGTATCAGTTAATTAGGTTGGTTTCTAGTCATTTTTGGTCTTCTCTGTATGATAATTTATTTACCTAGGTTAGAATTCTTTGTGTAATTGTTGTAATTGGTCTATGTTTGCACCTGTAGTTATTATTGGCTAGAAAAAAGTATTTTATTTTGTAGAGCAAAATGCCTCCTTAAACAATCTCCTCTGACAACGTGTCTCCTATGTATATGTGAAAATATGTAAGATTCTTTGAAAGATGCATCAGGAGAGAGAACCTTGTTCAACAGGCTTCTGATGACTAATATCAAACAAGATGTAGAATAGGAAAATATATGTCCAGCAATGGTGTTTGGTACTGTTTTGGAAAAAATCCGGAGTAGGATTTAAGTTGAGGAGGGATTCCTTTGGGAGAGTTCTATTTACAGATGGCACTGTTTTGTTAAATCAAGACCTGGAATATTGCAGAGCCCCCCAAAATCATATTCATAATCATTCTTGAGAGATATCCAAACAACTCACATATGAAAAACTAAGTGGATGGAGAATACTTATTGAGTAGACAAGAGATTCTTAACCTAAGATCCACAGAGACCAAGGGGTCAGTGGACAGGTTTTGAGGGATTGAAGTAGTCATTCAATAAGCATCTATTAAACTCTGTTCTAAGCTCTGATCTCTAAACTTGGATGGGGAAAAAATAGTTATTTTCATTAGTCTGTATTTAAAATTTAGAATTACCTTCAACTGTTAATGTAGGTACTAGATATTATTCTGAGAAGAATTCCATAAGTTTTACCAAACTGCCAGATAGGCCCATGATCCAAAAAAGGTTAAGAATCCCTAGTCCAGACTGTGATCCATAGTTGAACAGGTAACATATAGAGTTCTATCAGCAAATATATATTATATTTATATATACATACATACACATATATATGTAGGTGTGTGTGTATATGTATACATATGCGTGTGTTTATATGTATATATCTTGGCTAGACACTGCAAACAATGAGTTGTACTCAGACTTGAACAGAAAGAGGGCAGGGTGGAATGCCGTTGGAAAATTACAAAGTTCTCTAATCTTGCTGAAAAAAGACCCATCTTTTTAATCCCAATATTCTTCCAGTGTTGCCATATGGCCGTGAGTTACAGAACGCTATAGTCTCTGAAGAACTGAAATTGGGAGTCACCTAATGAACAATGGAGAGGCCATGGTGGATGTGAACAAGTCAAGCAGCTTGCCACTCTGTGAGCCATCCAAGAGGGGGCTCTAGAGACCACAGAGATGTAGTAACTACTAGACTTGGTTCAACTGGCTGCTCTAGGTGTAGAGGGGCGGAGGTGGTACTTACAACTATGTAAAAAACAAACACCCAGTTTCCAGTCATGGCTTAAGATACCTCTAAGGGTTCTTGGTCCTCCCATCTATTCCTTATGGCAACAATCTTGTACTTCATGGAAAATGGTCCCCTATTGGATGGCGGGAACCTGTATAGTTCTAGGCCTATACACACACAATATTGGCGTATTTCATTCATGAAAATTATTCTAAAAGCTATTTTCTTTTTAAACTTAATTATTTTTTTCAATTAACAAGTCTATTTGCTCTCACTTCTAACTCATCTTCTCCCAATTGTACAAAAGAAAAAGAAAGCCCTTGTAACAAATACATATAAGCAAAGAAAACAAGTTCTCACATCGGTCACTTCCAAAAATGTATGTTTCATTTGGTACCATGAGTCCATCGCATATTTGTCAAAAGGCAGAAAGCATGTTTCATCTTCAATCCTCTGGAATCATGATGGGTCATTGCACTGATGAAAGTTTTCAAGTCTTTCAAAATTATTTTTCTTTATAACATTGTTATTGTATAAATCATTCTCGTGGTTCTGCTCATTTAACTTTGCATCATTTCATGCAACTCTTCCCATGCTTCTCTGAAAACCTCCATTTCATAATGTCTATAATTTTAAATAACTGTTATAGACTGGTAAATCTATGATGTACATCTAGGCATATATATTATATGTGTATATATGCTATGCTTATACACACATGTATATATATATATGTATAGAAAAGCATTTATTAAGTGCTTACTGTGAGCTAAATAATAGGGATGCATTCACCTGGAGAAAGCAAAATATACACAGAAAAGAAAATGCAAAGTATATAAGAATTAAAATAAAGTCATAACTAGAGGGATCAAGAAAGGCCTAGGTAGGAGACCAACTTGAGGTATCTGGAAGACAATGAGGGAATTCCAAGAGGCTGAAGTGAGGAGGATGTGTATTCAAGAGAAGGGGGACCAAATAAGCAAACACCAGTCAATCGATGAACACTAATTAAGCATCTATCATTTGCCCAGCACTGTGCTAAGCTCTGGGGATTCATAAAGAAGCAAGAGACAGTCCCTGCCCCCAAGGAGCTCACATTCTAATGGGAAGACTTAAAGCATTTTGAAAATCCTAAAGTGCTATGTACATATATCAGCCTTTTATTTTCTCCAGGAGTTCAGTCCCCTCCCACCTTTTCTTAGTAGCCACTAGAGCCTCCCACTCCGGTACTGCATATTCTAGCCATGGGGTGAGCCTAAGAGACATTTACTCCCAGGTCTAACAGATTCATTACTTAACATAGGTAGATGATAGATAGATAGATAGATAGATAGATAGATAGATAGATAGATTGATAGATAGATGATGGATGGATGGATGCATAGGTAAGTGCTGTACCCAGTCACAGTCTCTAGTTGAGCCCCACACCCCACCCCAAAACAAAGGGTCCCTCCCTAAGGATATATTTCCAGGCAAAGAAGTTGTACAATTTTGCAATCAGCCTGGTACACAGTAGAAGTTCTTAAGAATAGAGATATGATCAAAGTGCCAGCTCTTCTACATGTCAGCTGCTTCCTTCTCCCTTCAAGGAGCTGAAGAGAGGTTGGAATGGCATGACTTCTCTCTTGGAAGCCCTTAAGATGAAGATAGAAGAGAAGAGTTCTTTCTAGCTCTCACCAACCCCTCATGCAAGCAGGAACATTATTCAATCACTCTCCATCAATAAAGAAAGCCTCATGCCAATAACCCTGTGAGCCAAGAGGTATATGTCCTCATATGGATTATGAGAAAACTGAGACTCTGATTAAGTGACATGTCCATATGATCACACAGCTAGTAAGAGTCTGAGATGTGAGTAGAATTGAGGGGAAGAGGATTCTCCTGACTCCAAGTCCAATTTTATCCACTATATAAATGATAAACCTTTTCTTGTGTCATGGATCTCTTTGGTAAGCTGGAGAACGCCACAGATCCTTTTTCAAAATCATCTTTAAATAATTGGGGAAAAGGCTAAATTTTAGTGCAAGGTCAGTGATCACAAAGATTTTCTCTTTTATCATCCAAGTTACTGATGTGTCTTTTCAATATTGGTTAATTAAATGGTCTTTTAAATTAGATGTAAATTGATACTCCCTCAAACACTCTATCTTCCCATTTCCCCAATCTGCTCATTTGCCATTACCTACTCCTCCACTTCAGCTACACATACAAATGGTCACACCTTTGTTCTCACTATCACCCACACATACATATCCCATTTCTACTATGTTCATGAATTCCAAAATTTCCTAATCATAATCTTTTATTATTGCATCTTCCCTCTGTTTTACAAACCTCAATCCTGTCTTTCATCCTCTTAGTCCTTTCCCACACCATTACTTATATATTGACTATACTCTCCTTCCTTCCCTATGCTGAATCTTTGAGAAATCAATTCAGCTTTATGCTATGCTTTACACTGAAGTCCCTTGACCTCTTGTTCTAATGCTCAGTACTATAATTTTGTATGAACCATCATCAAGTATTCTAAATGAACCTCACCTGCATTTACCCAACATGAGCAGAATTGCTATTAGAATTGCCTGAGATATCCACATTTGTTGGCCTCTGTAATTCCATATGATATGTAATTATTTGCATGTATTGTATGTGCGTGTGTGTAACATAAGTGTTGGAGACTTTTCATTTAATTTCTATGACACGTACATATATTTTCACTGGCTAAGGCTTTGTCTTAGGCCATGCCAAATTTGTCTCAGTCAAGAAGTAACATTGAAGGACTTCCTTGTAAATTCCACATTCAAAGCAAAATGACATGTCACTGAAGAAACACCCCAAATTTCAGTGTTGAAACTACCTATCTTTGCAACATATGCAGAAAATTTACCATTTGTTGATTCCATTTGTGGAATTTTAATTTCTGAGCAATGAAGTTCAGTTTCTTTTTCTTCTTCACAAATGCTTCCACTGCCTCTCTTTTATTGAACATCCATCTCTTTTCATTGATGATTAGGTTCAGATGTACGGGGTGTTATTTGTGGCTGCATCTTGAGCTCCTTTGCTTTTCAGAATATGTTATTCCTTTCAGATATGTGATTTCTAGAGGGTCCAGAATAGTCTTGTGCTATTCAAATTTCCTTCCCCTTATGTTTGGAATATATTATATTCATATTTATTTCTCCTGGTTGATTGTAGAATTTTTTGTGTGTCACTGGAATTGCTAAATTTGATCATTCTACTATCTTGGAGTTTGAAGTATTCTTATTTCTTTTTCTGGAGCTGATCAGTTTTCAGTTGGTCCTTTGCTTTCTATATTCAGAATTTTTGGCTATTTTCTTACTTTTTTTCCTGCATTATGATTTTCAGAGCATGATTTTCCCCCCATTTTCTTCTGGTAGACGTAGGATCCTGAAATTGTTTGCACAACCTGTCTTTGAAATCAGTGGCTTATTTAGAGAGCAGAGTTTCTTCTTAATACTGTTGTCTTTTAGTTATTTTCAGCTAGAATTTCCTATACTTCCCTATTTTGGTATTCCAAGTTGATCATTCTCTTTTTACTATATTTAGAGAAACTTTCCACCGTGGATACATTTTTCTGATCTATTGAGTTTTTTATTTTTACTTTGAGAGTCACAAATTCTGACATTTGTCACTTAATAATTTCTTTTCTTATGGATTTAATTTCTCTTTTGAACCGTTTTAGGATGTCTTGGAATTTTCTTGGTGTTCCGCAGGGTTCTGTGTTACATCTGATTGATACGGGTTCATTTTCCTTTGCTTGGTAGTGTTTGTTAAGAGGCCTTGTATTCTCTTGGAGGGTTTAGTACTCATACTTCCATCTGTTGATTTGTGTTTTGGGTTTTTATTGAATTTTATTCCTCTTGAAATCTTCAGCATTTCAATCTTTTTTTCTCATAGTTTTCTAGTTACTCCCTTTTGGACTCTTCCTCCTTTGATGGTGGATACTGCAAAGTTTAGCTTCCTACCAAGCTAATATTAGTTTTTTTTTTCTTTTCAACCTTTATGTCTGGGCAGAGATCAGAGTCTTCTGTGCCGAACAACTGGTTAAGTACTCCCAAGATTCATTCTGGCATAACATACAAATGAATTTTGGTCAAGAACAAAAAACAAACTAAGGAGAGAAGGTCCAGATTCTCCACTTACCTGCCCTAAACTTTGGTCTATATTATGAATATGGGTCAGCAGCAAATTCTGATTACTTTGACGCCATACCTTTGCCAACAGAAACCTCAGTCTCCCCACTTACACAAAATAAATTTGTTAGAGAAGATACTAGCAGCTGGGAAATAGGAAAAGGCTTCATGTAAAAGGTGGGTGAGCTGAGTTAAAGAAAACTAGAGATCCTAAGTAATGGAGAATAGCCACCAGAGAATCACAGTTGGAAAGGACCTTAGAGACCATTTAGAGCAATGCATACATATGGAAGACTCCTACATGATCCCTGCAAGAGGTCAGCCAGACTTTGTTCAAAGACCTAAAGGGAGGAAGAACTTATCAGAGGCAGCCCCACCTGCTTGTGGAGAGCTCTCTAATTGTCAGGAAGTTCTTCTGGACATCAAGCCCAAATGCAGATCTTTGCAACTTTTACCAGTTTTTCTCAGTTCTGCCCTTACAAGCCCTCAGGCTCACATGACCTTAAGCAAATTATGTTTTGCTAACAAAGTAAGGGGTTTCTGCCTCCGTCCTTAAGCAACCAAGAAACCTATTTCCACTTCCTTTTCTGGTAGACCACTGATGTCCTATAGTCCTTTAGACTTGTATTACTACTCTGGATGTATCCCCACCAAGGGGAAAGAACTCTGGAGTGCGAGATAATCAAGCAACTCCCTTCCCTTTTCAATGGGCCAGTTCTGACTAGGGACTACAATGCAGTCCCGACTGCCTTATTACTCTTTGGCCAGTCCATCCTTTGGTAGCTCCATTCACATGCTATGATGGCTTCTTTCAGTGGTTTGCTATTATTCAGCTGATTTTGCCTTTTATTCCCAATGGGCATTGTGGTCTCCCTTGCTGGTTTTCAGCTCTTGTTTCATAGATGTTCACCACCTATAACCATCATCACTTTCACAGCTTCCGGTGTTATGTCCTCTTCCCTAAGAAATGATGGGAGGGTTATGCTAGAAATGTAATTCATGTTACAATTCTTTGAAATAGCTGAGACTCAGATATTTCTGGGGTATTTGAAACTTTCCAGTTCTTTCATGAAATTCCAGGGGTCTGAAAAATGGCCTTTAACCTTCCCTTTCATTGGGTTGGTTAGTTTGCAATTCAGAGTATCTGGAAGGCTTTATTCCCACCTCTAGGTTATAACCAAGGAAGAAAATCTTTGATGATCCAGAGCAGATAGGTCCACTCAGTTAGGAGTACATTGTACATTACAGAATGTGGTGTAAAATCAGAGACTAAACCTGCATACTTACAGAAATGTGTGAATCATAAGCTCTGCTGTCCTAAATTCAGTCTTCGTGGTATGTGCTTTGGTGTATTAGGTAGAAGCCTGTACTTAGAGCTGTGATAGACCTGTATTCAGATCCCACTTCTGATCCTTAGGAACTATGCAACTGAGACATAGAAGGGCTGTGATGTGTGATATTAAAGGAGGGAATCACATTGATAAAATCATGGGTCTTTGAAATATTAGAGTAATGTAGCCTTCTGAGACTTAACTTCTTTATCTGTAAAGTAGGAATGAGAGAGAGGATGACACAGTTAGCTGTGAGCTGATTTTAAAGCAACAGTGCCTGCCCTGGGGAGCCCATCATGGATAGTTCTCAGGGGGTCTGTGAACTTGGGTGATAAAAAATAAAAACTCAGACAGTTTTATTTTCACTGATCTTGAACTGAAATTTAGCTCTTCCTTTAATTATTTAAAAGTGTGATTTCTGACAAGGGGTCTATAGGCTTTCCCAAACCAACTGCCAAAGAGATTAATGACAGAAAATAGATGAGAACCCCTACTTTAGCATCAGGAAGACCTGCTTATCAAGTCCCATATCTGGCACACCCTGACTCTGGAACCCTAAGTAAGTCATTTAATTTCAAAGCACCCCAAGCAGCTCTCTAAGATTGTAAATTATAGGCCAACTTCCTTCCTTCCTTCCTTCCTTCCTCCTTCCCTTCCTTCTCTTGCTTTCTTTCTTTCCTCCTTCCTTTCCTCCCTCCCTTCCTTCCATTGCTCCTCCCTCCTTTCTCTTCTTTCTTTCCTTGCTTCCTTCCTTCCTTTCTTCCTTCCTTCTTTCCTTTCTTTTGTTTCTTCCTTCCTTCTCTTCCTCCCTCCTTCCACTCCTCCCTTTTTCCTCTCCCCCCTCTCTCCCTCTCTCCCTTCCTTCTTCCATTCCTTCTTTCCTTCCTTTGTACTATGCTGCCTCTCTTGATCACCTTGCCTTTGTTTCTGCTGAAACATCTTGGGCCCACAGAAACATCTTGGTCCCACATTTTCTCCACAACAAATCAAAGTGACTCTTTTGGTTGTCAGCCTCCTTCCAGCAAAGCATGTCTTACATTCTTACATTCTTGTTTTTCCTCTACCCCACCCCCTCTGTCCCACACCCCTATTCCCTGTTCCATTTCAGCTCCCACCCTGCCATATGTGTAAGCCATGCCTTCCTTGGGGAGGTGAAAATACATACAGTCCTATCACACACTTCAGGAATGATAGCAGCTCATGCCTAACCAAATTTTTCCTGACTTACATTATATCCTCTCAAGAATGATCTCTACTCATTAAAGACACTTTCAGGAAAATACTCTTCCAGAACACAGCCTTTCAATGATGCTGACTTTGCAGAACTCTGCCTCGATTAAATCCAGTTCATGCACAAGTCAAGATATTGCCCTCATGATGTTATTGGTCCTCTTCCTGAACAAAAGATGAACACCACCACCACTACCAACATCACCAGTACCACCAACACCACCAACACCACCATCAACCCCACCAATACCACCAACACTACCACCAACACCACCAACATCACCAGTACCACCAACACCACCAACACCATCATCAACACGGCCACCAATAACAACAGTCTTCCAATAATTATTGGGGAAGGTAAATACACTGAGGTGTTTGAGAAGGGTGGTAATGCATTACTACAGTCAACTCTTCCTTCTCGCTCTTTCTCTTTCCCCTTTCCCACTTTCTGCTGCTCCATATCTTCATCTCCCTCTCTGTTTTTCTTCCTTCTTATCTGCCCAACTTTGGGTAAAACTCTGACACTCTAAGCCTCTACCTTCTCGGCCTCAAAGGTGGGGCTCAGTCAGTCCTAAAGAGATTATCAAACACTTCAGGAATGGTTTTGGCAACCCTTAGTAAGTTCTTTTCAAAATCTGTATGTGTCCTCCACTCCCTTCACCTGGGATGGGCTGGACTCGGCCCCGCTCATCTGGAAGGCCCTTCGTGAAATGTTCAAGGTGAGCATTTACACCTCAGAAATTGGCAAATGCTACAAAGCAGGGTTTGATTCATTGTTTTGTTGATTGTCTGGACTTAAGAAGTAATGGAGAAAATCTTAATAATGAAGATTAAACTTAGAAGTACCAGCACACCCCTGCCCCCCAACCCAATAGAATCTAAGCTCCCTGAAGGCAATCAGTGAATCCATAAGTCTTTATTTAAAGTACCTCCTGTGCTACTCTGGAGATAAAAATGCAAAAGTGAGCCAGTCCCTGCCCTCAAAGATTTTATATTCTACTTCTTGTCCTCAGATAAATAAATATAGGGCAGATATAAAATAAATACGCAGTGATTTGGAGAGGAGGAAGAAATTTTATTGCCTTCATATGCCCGGTCGTCCTACCTTGTACACTACAATAATTGTTTGTGGAATTTCATCATGTTTTGTAAGCTATCAAACACTATGTAAAACATTAGTGATTATCACTCCTATTTCCATCATATTTTTCTGACTTGTCTCCCTTTGCAGCTGAGTAGTGCAATTATTATGCTCCTATTTTATACATAAGGAAACTGAGACTCAGTTATATAACTGGCCCTGTTATCACATAGGTCAAGTCAACAAGCATTTATTAGGCACTTACTACATGCAGGGCAGTGTGCTAAACCCTGGGATAACAAGATGAACAAAAAGGTGGACAGTACCTGCTTGTAAGGAGCTTATACTTTATTAGTGGGAGAGAACACATAAAGGGGAGATGAAAAGGGGAACATGGGCTAGGAGTGATGGGGGTCACATTGGGAGGGTCAGAAACAGAGCTGGGAGAAGAAGGAGGGGAGCTGGCCCGGGGCTGTGCTATCCAGCATGGAACTGTGACTGACTGCCTGGGCTCTTCTAACAAGCTAGTAATGATGATCTGAGTTTTAGAAGTAGCTTCAAAGGGGGCAATGCCTGGATTAAGAAGGGTGTTCCTGTATTGAGCTTGAGGCAACTGTGTGAACCTTAAAATAGATTTTAATCTATTTTAAATAAATGGACTGGATGGCCCTTTGGAACTCCCCAAATAATAAGAGAAATGACAGAACAGAATGAGTGCAAGATTTGGAATCAGAGGATTTGGATTCAGATGCTGGCTGGGCCATTTACTACCTGTGTGACCTTGAGTGGGTCACTTAACCTGAGCGGGTCACAACCTCTGCAGGCCTCACTTTCCTCACTTGCAAAATGGAGCTGGTCTAGATGCCCTCAAGGGTGCCTTTCAGTTCTGAATCTATGATCCTATGGAATTAATAAAGTCCTCAGCTCTGGGAGATTTATAGGAATTTATAGGGAAACATGGAAAGAGCCACCCAAAAGGAGGAGTTGTAGATGGGTGACATATTGCATTGATGGAAGGGCTGTCCATATAATCATGGAGCTCTGAAAGCAGAGGGAAGGGAGGGAAGGAGGAAGGAAGGAAGGGAGGAAAGAAGAAAGGAAGAAAGGAAGGAAGGAAGGAAGAAGGAAGGAAGGAAGGGAGGAAAGAAGAAAGGAAGGAAGGAAGGAAGGAAGGGAGGGAGGGAGGAAGGGAGGGAGGAAGGGTAGAAGGGAGGAAGGAAAAGAAGGAAGAAAAAGAAGGAAGAAAGGGAAGAAGGAAAAGAGGAGGGAGGGAGGAGGAAAGGGAGAAGGAAGGAATGAAAGAAAGATAGAATAGAGGAAGGGAGGAAGCAAGGAAGAAGTTATTCAATACCCCATACCTGCCAGTAACTATGCTTAGTGTTTTCCAAATATTTTATTTGGGTGCATGGAAAGCCTCCATGTTGTGAAGACTGAACTTTTGGACTGAGAAAGAAACATGGGATATTTGGGCCTCCAGATGGCTAAACACCTCACATCTGTAAGACCCAGGCTAGGAGCCCAAGAGCAGCTCTCTGAGACCATTCCAGCCGGCACCATCTGCGTGTGTAGGCAGTAGACAAAGGGGTGTGGTATGAAGGGTGCTAAAAGTTCTGTCTTCTCTCAAACCATCTGCCCGCCAGGCTGCCTCTGTGCCTGAAACTCCCACCCTTAGCAGGCGTTCCTCTTTGTTTAGGCATTAGATCTCTGTGCTGAAGGACATATATATGACCTGTGATAGGGAAACACGTTAACCCTTTGGCATGCCTTGAAGACATTAGAATTGTAAAATGCTAAAGCAGAAAGGGGTCCTCGAGGTCACCTCATTCTGCCCCTCCTTTCATAGCATGACAGAGGAGAAAGAGTTCTGGATGTGGAGCCTGGAAAGATCTGGAGCTGAGCAACTCCGCTACAAATTTAGTAATAATCACCAGCATTTATAGAGCCTTTTATGTATAAAGCACTTTAACAATAATAGTAATAATAGCTATATAAAACACCTACTATGTGCCAGGCATTGTGCTAAGCACTTTACCAATATCATCTCATTTTATCCTGGGAGGTAGGTGCTATGATTACCTCCATTTTACAGTTAAGGAAACTGAGGCAAATAGAGGTTGTGACTTGTGCAAGGTCACGCAACCAGCATCTAAAGCTAGATTTTTGAACCGAGATCTTTCTGCTCCAGGTTCAGCACTTTATCAACTGAGACAACTAGCTGCCTCTATGTTTGTCTGTCTATGTACACACATGGAGATGTATGCAATGTATAAAAAGTCCAAGAGACAGTTTCTAGGTAAGTAATCATGCTAGCCAATGACCCTCTCTAATGCCAAAGACCCCCTCATGGAACCCACTCAAGGCTTCTATGCCCTGGGAAGAGTGGGTGTTCCTTAGGGTAGCAATTGCCTCTGATTGGTTAACAAGTGATGAAAGAATGAATATCGTATTGAGAGGGGGACCCACTCTAATGAGGGCTGGTGGGAAATGTGACTTTGATGATATCATTTTCTTTCAAATCACCCCCAGCTTTGAGTAATCTAGGAGAAGTGTCTTCCCCACCCAAACCTGAGTAGAATACAACGGACTTCCCCACCTGGGTGGGGTCTGAACAAGGTGGAGGAGAAAGTTGATCCAGTGGTCAATGATCAGCAATGTCCTTCAGATGCCGATTTAGCCCAGGGAAGAATGAAGATCTGGTTCTCTAATAATCACTTCTCTCACGTATGTGTATATATTATATTTTATATATAACTATATGGCTTCAAGGTTTTTAAGGCATTTTAATAATAATAGAATATTAATATGTACATGCATATATTGACTTATATAGATTTGTGGGGGGTGGATAGGTGTACCTTTATAAGTTTATTTATAGTATAGGACCTAGGTGCATTTACACAGCTCCCCCTCTGTCCTAATTGTTTTGGGGGCTCTTTCTGAGACCCCTAGGGCTCATATACGATATCTGTGCTCTAGACATGTCCCTGTGCTCCTTGTTTGTACCCTTCCCCTGG
Source organism: Pseudochirops cupreus (assembly GCA_028627135.1). Lineage (NCBI taxonomy): Eukaryota > Metazoa > Chordata > Mammalia > Diprotodontia > Pseudocheiridae > Pseudochirops > Pseudochirops cupreus. Next base: position 31,332,046 of record CM053584.1, read on the forward strand.
CCTCCACTGGAAATCTCCCCTGTTAGAATTGTTCATACTTGAACTTTCCATCCTTGCCAGCCACCAAGCTCTATGGTACAGCGGTGGGGCTTTGCTGGCCAATGCCAGGTGCCTTCCTTTCTGTGACATCAGAGACAGGCAACAAATCAGATGCATTTGAGCCAGGCCCTGCTTGTCTCTTTTATGGGTTAGCACTTGTTTTGTTAGTAGGTGGTCTGTCCTAGGCTGCCCTGGTATATAGGCTATCTTTCCTTCCTTTTTTTTAATGCCATTACTTTTAAGTTGTTTTCATGGTTCTGCTCACTTCACTCGGCATCAGTTCAAACAACTCTTCCCAGGGATCTCTGAAACAGTCCCTTTTGTCATTCCTTGCAGTACAATAGCATTCCATTTATAGGCTATCTCCACAAGATCGTTGCTGTATTCCCTTTCTTCACCACACGATGGCCTGGGCACCATCATACCTGCAATTTGGATGCCATTTTGACTATGTCCTAATGTAGTCAGATGGCACCGTGAATAGAGTACAGGATTTGGAGTCAGAATAGATCTAGGTTCAAATCCCGCCCCAGACACTTAGTGGTTGTGTGACCCTGAACAAGTTACATAGCTCTCTGCCTCAGTCTCTTCATCTGTGAAATGAGGGGTTGGACTCGATGTCCACTCAGGACCTTTTTGACTCCCATGATCTGTCCTTTGTTGCACCTTCCCTCTCAGTGTTCCCATCTACAGTTATCATCTTAAACTTCAATGAATTAAAAGGTACTATAATAAAGACCTATGGCAGTCAGTATTCCCACCTTCCTTTGTGACTCTTTGCAAAAGCCTTGTAATTCCCTCAACGCCCATCCCCATACCATAATGAACTGGGACATCTCTCCCTTACAGGATTTTAAACTCCCCAAGGGCAAACGTATTCCCAACAACTCTTAATTCAGTACTTTGCACATAGTAGGTGTTCAACAAATATTTGATGGACAAAAGAATGAATGAATGTCTCTCTAGACTTCCATTTCCTTACAACACTGAATGCAGGGTGCTGGACTGGGTGATATCCTGAGGTCCCAGTTCTAAGGGATATGGCTCTATGGAGAATGAATTAATGAATGAATATTCAAATGAATGTGGTTTTTAACAAGGAGCATCCCTCAGCTTTCTCTGTGCCAATGACAAGGAGAACAATGGGACCCTGTCCTCCATCCTACAAGCCTCCATAAGGGCAAGGGAGAAACGCTGCCTCTGCACAATTTCTGGAACCACATGCCGATGGTAAAGGCATTTTCCCCTTTGCATCTCTGGGAAAATATCCAAGGTATGCGCAGTAAAGGTCAGTGCTCTGGGAAGGCAAGCGTCCAGTTGAATTATACTTTTCTACCCTGGAGGCCTTATGGAGCCAAAGTGCAAATTGGGTGGAGAAGGAAAAGAGGCAGGAATTGTGACAGAAATGTCAGCAGTTTAGAGCCTTCTCCATTCCCATGGAGTGGCAGTAGGACACTGTCCACTCTCTGTAGGGGTGTTGTTAACCAGCTGGCGTGTATGTGTGTGCGTGTGCATGTGTGTGTCAAAGGAAAGTTCATGTTTCCATGGGAGGCAGGGAGAGGCTGAGTGGGGTCAGAGTCGATCTGTGGAGGTTTTGTTCCCTTGTTCTTTGTGGAAACTCACGTGCCTTCCTCACTCCCTCGTTTGCATTTTTGGCATGTGACTGGGGTGGATGAGGAGGGAGTAAGGACAAGCTGAGGGACCCTGTTGGGGGCGTGGGCCTTCTCTTTCAACAAGGCCCACAGAGGAGAAGTTTAGGCTGGGGCATGTCTCTGCTACCAACTTTGAATCTGGGTGTAGAGGCTGGCAGATATACTTGTTCAATCAGGTTAGGAGGAGAGGAAAAGATGTCATCACCAAATTTTCCACCTGTGAGTTTCTTTCCCATGTGTGTAAATTGTGAGAGAAAACTGACCGAAAAAAAAAAACACAACCAGAAGAAAGCCTCATGAGAGATGTTCTCAGCAAGGATCTGGGCTGTTTAAGCCCCTGTGGTAGGGAACCTGGGGCAGAGTTCATCCCAACGGGTTGGCATCAGAATGCCCCCCCAATGCATGGAAGCCATCTTTGATTCACCCTCTTTTGCTCATCCCAGTCTAAGAGAGGCAGAATTACATCACGGGGAAAGAACTGGTTCAGGCGTCAGGAGACATGCTTCAATTTAATTCAATTCCCCAAATATGTTATTGGACCATAAGACCATGGATCCGGAGCTAGAAGGGACCTCTGAGGGCATTTGGTCCAAACCCATTTTACAGATGAGGAAACTGAGGGTAACGGAAGTTAAATGAATTGCCTAAGATAACACAGGTAGTGCAAGAGGCCAGATTTGAACTTGAGTCCTTGGACTGGAGAGCCAGTGACTTTGCACCGTACTATAATCAGCTGGGTGGTGCAGTGGACAGAGTACTAGACTTGGAGTCAGGAAGATTGGGGTTCAAATGTGGCCTCAGACACTTACTAGCTTTGTGACCTTGTGCAAGTCACTTAGCCTCTGTTTCTTCATCTACAAAATGGGAACAATACTAGCACCTTCCTCTTAGGTTCGTTGTGAGGATCAAATGAGGTAATATTTGTAAAACACTCTACAAACTTTGAAGTTCTTAATATGTAGAACTTTATTAAGTTTTTATTCATATTAACCTTATTTCTGTTGATATATACTTATAGCAATAATATGTTAAACATAATATTTATATTACTTTTAATTATTTAACAATTTAATGAATTATTTATGTTAACTTTATAAAGTTCTCCATAAATACTTAAAGTATTATTTTTGTGGTTGTTGTTAACCAAGAGTTTTCTGTGTACTATTTACTATGATAATCACAAGGTATACAAAGACAAAAGATGTTCACATTGTGCTGGAGAGATAACAGCAATATGCAGAAGGAATATTTTATTGATGTTATTTTCTTTTAATATCACCGTCACTTCCCAGTCATGAATTCCCACACTCTACTCCCTTTTAATGGCTCATATAGAGGATAATTTGAGGAGGGAGAGAGAAATAGCAAGGAGAGGATCAGGAAAAGCTTCACCTAGGAAGTGGCCCCAAAGCTGAGGAAACTCAAGATTTGAAGAGACGGAGGTGGGGAGAGAGGGGGGTCCATGAAATGAAGCACAGCCTGTCTTAAAGGAAGGGGAACGTTGGTTGAGTCAGAGAAAAGGTTGGAGGTCAATTTGGCTTGAAGGTAGAGTGAGTGTGGTAGGGCAGTACAGTAATATAAGCCTAGGAAGGATGGTGGAAGCCAGGTTGTGGAGGGAACTAAATACCAGACTGAGAAATCTGGTTTTTGTCCAAGGGGAAATCGGGAACCACTGAAGATTTTTGAGGAGGGTTGGAGTGGGTGTGAGGAGTTGACATAAATGATCAGACCTCTCTGGTTTTGGACAACATGGAGGGGAGAAGACAGATTTAAAGCGTGAAGACTAATTAGGAGGTTGTTGAAATTATGCAGGAGAGAGGCCTTGAAGGCTTGAACCAAGGTAGGAGCCATATGAATGGAGATCCATGGCAATTGATATGAGGTAGAATCAACAAAATGTGGTGACTGATAGATGTAGGAGGTGAAGGAGAGGGAAGGATCTAGGATGACACTGAGGAATCATACTTCTCTTTTGTGAGCCATACCCAAACCTTCACCCAGCCAGCACAGAATTCCTTAGATCAAACCTTTCTGCCATTTTTGCTTTTTCCTCCAGTACTACTCTTCAAAGTACTGCCTGATATTTAAATGTAGTGTGTTAATTCAGTTCTTCTCCAGCCACCTTCACATCATGTCTCCTGGCTCCAGCTTCCATTGTTGACTCAGCACTCCAAGTCCCACCTTGGGGATATAGGGTCCTGATGGGTGAGAGTTTCCCACATCTGTTACAGATCCAGACCCATCATGTGCCTCTCTAGCCATCTGTATCCTATACCTCCTAGTTCCAGTCTCTTCCATCCAACATTCCAACTCTTATCCTGAGGGTCTGGGCTCCTGAGTGGTGTGAGCTCTCCACACCTACCCCAGACCCTACACTCCAGTTTATCTTCATGCCCTTTTACTGCTTGTGTGTCTATGTTAACGTCTCACTCTCCTTTTCATCTCTAACCTTGGAACAATGACAAAATCAAAATTATCATTCTTGGAAAGGATGAGTCAATTAATGGCCCTGTGGTTCCATGCAGGGCAGCTACGTGGAACAATGGATAGAGCACGAGGCCTGAAGTTAGGAAGACTCATCTTCCTGAGGTCAAATCTGACCTCAGACACTTACTAGTTGTGTGACTCCAGGCAAATCACTGAACCCTGTTTGCCTCATTTTCCTCATCTGTAAAAGGAGTTGGAGAAGCAAACGGCAAACCACTCCAGTGCCTTTGTTAAGAAAACTCCAAATGGAGTCACCAAGAGTCAGACATGACTGAACAACAACACCAAAAGTGGTTCCATGTACCCCATCTCTATGACTTCTCAAACTAAGGCACCCATTCCCTATAAACTCACGCCTGCATGCATAACAAGGAAGGAGTTATATATATATATATTTGCATGTATGTGTGTGTATATAAAAATATATATTTTTTTTATCTCTACTTTTAGAAAATTAGATCCTTGAAGATAAGAACTATCATTCTTCTTGTAACTTTTTCCTAATACCCATCACAAAGCATCAGTAAGTGCTAAAGTTTTTCATTCATTTACTCCACTCCTATCATAACCCGGAGATAAGGAACAGTAGGCTCAGGCAGAATACCATGCAACTTCTTTTAGAAAGAATGAGGGGGGCAGGGAAAATTACTCCAAATCATGAATAATTCTAAAATATCTAAATTAAAGCAAGTCTGAGTTTTTACCTCACACTGAGCTAACCAGTAAAAGCAACCCTCATTTTTTTTCTCTTGAGAACTGCTTGTTCTTATCTTTTGAGTGCTTATCAATTGGAGAATGGCTCTTATTTTTATAAACTTAATCACTTCCTTATATATCTGGGAAATGAGAGAAACTTGCTACAAGTTTTTTTCCCCCAATTATCTACCTTTAAATCTTAGCTTTATTAAATTTGTTTAATTTTATGTATTCAAAATTGTCCATTCTGTCTTCTGTGATCTTCCCTTTGCCTAGTTTGGTCATGAACTTTTCTCCTATCCATAGATCTGAATGGTAATTTTTTCCATGTTTTTCTAACTTGTTTATGAAGTAACCTCTTATATCTAGGTCATGTACAAAGAATTTGTTATTCTTTTTTTTCCAGTGGGATGGGGGGTGGGTGGGAGGGAGAGTAAATAGATTTCTCTCAATTTTCTTAGCGAAGTATGGAGGAGGGATGATACAGATGTGGAATGCTGCAGGCACTTCCAGATGAAGCCACTGTGTTATTAATTTTACTTCATTTTAAAACTTTTTTTTTAAACAAGAGATCTCTCAAAGGGTGGGGTAATTTGTTAGTGTTTATTATATAAAAGCAAAATGCAACAACACTTTTAAAAAATGAATGAATGAATGAATGAATGAATGAAAGAAATGGCATTTATTAAGTGTTTACTCTGTTGTGTTTGTCCTTTGTTTTCAAAGGGGACCATGGCATCAGTGAAATGATGACATGACTTGCACTTGACTTTGATTTGAGTGAGGCAGGGCTGTGCAAGGACACCAGCCTCACTTTCTCCTCCAGAGCCATCTGGGTCCAGTGATGAGATATTCATCAGGACTGCTGGAGATGCCCCAGGATGCAATGGGAGACCCTGACCCTTTTAGGCTTAAGGTCTTTTCAGGTTTTGTTTTTGATTTGTCATGTTCTTCTGAGATACCAATGACCCTCAAGTTATTTCTGGGCCACCTCTCTTCACAGTTCGGTTCTTTCACTTCCATAGAATTCATGTGTACTTTTAATGGAGTTGTCTTTTCTCTTTTGCCAACTTTTCTACCATTTTTCTGTTTCTGCTTTTTAAATCTGTCATTCTTTCTATCTCTCTTTGCTTTGACTCTCTGTCTCTGTCTATGTCTCTATCTCTGACTCTTGTCTCTCAACTTCTTCTTTGGAGAGAGCCCTCATTTTGTCTTCAAGTTTTCTTACTCTGCTGTCTTTTTTTTTTAATTATACATTATTGAGAGCTCAGATTTCTGTCCTGAATTCATTACTCATTTCTTACTTTAAGAACTGGATTCCTTTTCTGAACTATTCTGGAATTTCTTGTCATCGTTCTATAATCTCCGGGAATTCCATAGGATTCTTCTTTTCAGTGCATAATATTGATTTATTTTCCTTCATGTTATAATATTTATTCAATGTTCTTTGGTTTCCTTTTGAGTTTTTACTTATTCTTCCATCTGTATGATCTTTTGTATTAGTCTATACGCTAGTAGGTTTTACTCATGCTTTCTCGATTTTTCGGTATTTCAGTTTTTTCCTTGTATTCTCCATAAGCTCTTCTTTTGGGGGAACCATCTTTATTCTCTTGCTCATCCCCCTCTTACTGGGAGATGTGGGGATTGACTGGGCCTATAAACTCTTGAGGAAGATGACTGGACTCAGATGGATTTTTATTCTCCTCCTCACCATACATTTTTAGCTTTTGCAAAGGAATATTTGCTTCAAAGACACAGTAAGAATAAACAAACTTTTTCACCAACACCTTGAGAGTATCATCTCCCCTATACCACCTATGGCAAGAGCAGCTTCCCTGGCTTCCTTCAAGCCCCAACTGCAATCCCATCTTCTACAGGAAGCCTTTCCCACCTCGTGGTAATTCTAATGCCTTGTCTCTCCTGATTATTTCCTATTTATCCTTTATGTAGCTTGTTTGTACTGTTTGCTTGCTGTCTTCCAACATTAGATTGTAAGCTCCCCGAGGGCAGGCATTGTCTTTTGCCTCTTTGTTTTCCCAGCTCTTAGTTTAGCTCAGAGCCTGGTACATACATGCTTGATAAATGTTTGTTGCCTGAGTGGCTGTCACAGGGGAGGGTGGGGAGAGAGGGGAGTGAGCTCATAACTCCACTCGGTTCCTGTGTAGCATTGGTCCCACCAAGTTTGTATCTGGATGTATGACTGCAAGATGATTCCTTCCACTGGGCTAGGGTCCTAGAGGACACCCCCAAAGATGATGTCTGGTTCCTTGGGACATCAGTGCTGTGCTTGCTACAAACTTCAGTATGGATTAGAACTCACTGTGGCCCACTCTCCCGACCTCTGAAACTCCCAAGGCTGGAGATTCCACTCTCTTCATCTGGCTAGTAAGTGTCTGAGATTAGATTTGAACTCAGGTCTTCATGACTCCAGGCCCACCTCTCTATCCACTGTGACCTATAGCTGCCCCTTTTCTGCTTCTTCCTGCCTGTGTGACTGGAAGCAAGTTACTTCACCTCAGTCTCAATTTTCTCATTTGTTAATGGAGAGGTTTAAATGGGTTAAATTAAGTCTCTTTCGGTTTTGAATTTATGATCCAACCTTGAAGCTGCACGGAAGCTTGCTGTGGTTCTGCCTCTTCTCACAACTCTTCCAAAGGCAAGAGGCTTTCACCAAAAAAATCTCTACAACCAGACCCTTAAGGGCTAGGGTGTTTAACTAATAATAAAAAAACAAAATCCAGAGAAGCTCAGAAATTCCTCCTCTGGCCACTAATCACTCTCTTCTAAGGTGAACATGGAAAAGGGCCTCTGGATGAAATGTCTAGAATATACAGTTTTCTCCTTCCTTCCTTTCTCCATTCTTCCCGACTTTCCTTCCTCCTTCCCTCCCTTCCTTCCTTCTTTTCATTCTTTCTTTTCTCTCTCTCTCTCTCTCTTTGACTCACCTACTTTAGAAACATGGATAATAGCAGCAAAACTCAGTAGAATAGTAACCTAGTCAACATCTCTTGCCCTAGCAACTTTCAAAGGTCTCTCAGTGCTCAGTACACTTTCTCTAAGAGGGCCAGTATAGCCAGATTCCCTGATAGTAAGTTTCACAGGCTGTCACGAACTGAAAGTTGATCTAGTTCCCTGGAATTTTCCATCCTGCTGTCTGCCGATTATTTGTGTGCAATCAGGGGACAGTCCTGGGACATCTGCTTTTTAATACCCCATCTGTGAATTCTTCGCCATTCACAGTTTCTTCTCTTGGCAGCCTCCTCTCGTGGAGCAACTTTCCCTTCTCTTCACCGGCCTTCCAGGTCAGTCTTGTGGGTCAGCAGCTCCTGACAACTGCCTTTCGTTTTATCGGCCTCCCCCACCTTCCTTCCTTATTCTTTGACTTCCCTTCCCTCATCGTTCCCCATTATTAGCACCCTGAAGGTTGCCTTGCAGAAGTCTGTCCTGCTTTGGCTGGGATGGGACATGGAATGACGAGTCCATAAGTCATCTCAGACACTGCCACGGATGGCTGGGAACTTGTGATCTTCCCAGCCCCACCCTGTCAGAATATGTCCCCAGTTCTTCCGACCATGATCTGGCACACTATTTGTCAAACCCTAGAGCTGGTCTCATAGCTTGGAAGATCCCTAGCACCTAAAACAATTCAACAACTTGACTTCTATCTCTGGCAAATGTCAGACAATGCCATGAAACCAGAGAACCCAACTGGGTGACTGCTTTCTCTTTTTTGTCCAGTTAACTTAGTCTCTATTTCTGCATTTGGAGGCGGGAGGAAGGAACAGTTGTCCAGGTGGGTCACATGAGCTTTGTAGGAGTATCAGTAGTTATTCGAGATTTAGATTAATTGTCCCAAAAGGGTCTGCCTAATGCCATAGAATTCTTCCTCTAAGTTTTCTTAAGTCATTGCTGGATATTCAGGCACCACTCAGGTTGTCCGTCTGCAACTTCTCACCCTATAGTTGAAGGCTATGTTTTTTGCAGCCACATTTATCCTTAATTACGTTTTTGGTGACACTGGGTGCATGCAGTTCATCATGGGAGACTACGTGCCACCACCACGCACTTTCCACCTAGCTGCTCAAGAGCAGAACCTGTGAAAATGCAGTTTGGGGCTCACATTTTAGCCCATCACATAGGCCAACGGTCAAGTCACCAAGCATTTATTAAGCACCCACCTACCCTACGTCGGACACTGTGCTGAGCACTGGGCTTGCTTGTTGATGTTTAGTTGTTTTTAGACGTGTCCGACTCTGTGTGATGCCTCTCGGGGTCTTCTTGGCAGAGATACTGGACTGTTTTGCCATTTCCTCAGATTAGATGGAGATCTCCCCGAGAGGAGGGATGATTTTTTGCCTTTGTATTCCCAGCACTTGGCACCATGCCTGGTACGTAGTGGGCGCTTAATATGTGCTTATTAATTGACTGACTTCCCAGTAGACACGTGAGGGATGGCAACAAGAGAACATGGTATACGTTGGTAAACAAGGTTTCTACACTGGTGGCTTTTTGCTTAATCATTTTTGGGGGGTCACGAGGGAGGGGTCAATGGAGATAGAAGGTGAAGTGGAATGGAAAGAAAACGGACCTCCATAAGTGCTGTGATCCTCTTAACAGCCTTGGGCCTGTGGGTCTCCCTGAGACTCCTCAATCTCAGCTGTGGTACCGGGTAGTGTGCATACCCTCCTCTGATGTCTTTTCCTAGAAACTCCAACTCCTTGTACCTTGTACCTCTACCGTGTTTGATTTGCCAGACTTCCCTCTTCAATACCTAGACTCTCCTTGACTGTGACGTCAGTGAGTGAGAAGTTGCTCCCTCCCTCAAAGCCCCTCACCTTTCAGCTACCCGATTGTGATTGGAGAACTCTTTGGGACTGGGTCCTTGAAGATGCAGGTGGTCTCTTAGAAGGACCTTGGTGAATCTCTTTCTTCCTCCTTCCTATGAGCCAAAGACCCCCCTCTCCTGACTCCTGGCAACAATCCCAGCTGGACTTTTTCCATTAGCTGTTTCTTTAGACCTCACTTTAATTGAATTCAAATGTCCTATAACATCTCCCTTCCTATCCCTCTTTACAAAGAAAGTGCTCAACACTGAGCATGACGTGAGACTTCTCAACGTGGTTTTTATCTTTGCCAAACTTTCTTCTCCTTTGTTATAAGGAGTTGGTCTTCCAGAGGGGAAAGTAATATATTGGGAAATATAGGTGATGTAAGGACAAAAGATACCAATAACAGTATTTTAAAAATAAAACGTGCCGTGAGAGAAGGTCTGGATGACAGCATGCAGCTGATCCCTTGAGTGAGACCATCAGAGATCATATCTTGGACAGGCGCTATCAGCCACAAATGTGTGTAACTCAAGACAGCAAGCCTCTCTCTCGCCCAGTAAAAGCAGGTGATTTTCATATGTTGTCAATGTTTAAATAAATACACACATCTGCTATCTGAAACAACATGAGTTTCATGGCTGGCTTAAGGACAGGAACATGTATTGCTTGTGAGCAGAGGGTAGATTTCAGTTCAGTATAAGGCAGAACTTAATGGTTAGAGTTTTGTGAGGTAGTGAGTGTCCTGTCCCTAGAAAGGTCCCAATGAGGACTGATGGGCCATTTGCCAGGGCTTGTTGCAGAGGAGATCCGTGCTCTGGGTGGGACATTGAACTAGGTGACTTTTCATATTGCTCTAAGATTCCATAATGCTAAAAGAGAAGTGTAAATGCTATTTAGGGTGAGTAGGTGGTGTGATCAATAGCGTCCTAGTCTTGAAATCAGACCTGAGTTCAAATCTTGCCTCAGATACTTACTAGCTGTCAACCCTAGGCAAGCCACCTCTAATCTCTCTCAAACTGTTTCCTCAACAACAACTAAGGTTAAGTGACTTGCCCAGAGGCACACAGTTCAAACGTATCTGAGGCTGGATTTGAACTCATGTCTTCATGACTCCAAGTTCAGTACTCTGTCTAGTATGTTGTGTTGTTCAGTCATGTCTGACCCTTTGTGAGCACGTGATCCCTACAGTCCAGGAGGTTTTCTTGGCAAAGACACTGGAGTGGTTTGCCATTTTCTTCTCCAGTTTGTCAAGGCAAACAGAGGTTAAGTGACTTGCCCAGGGTCATACAGCTAGTGTGTGTCTGAGGTTGGATTTGAACTCGAGTCTTCCTGACTCCACTCTAGCTGCCTTCTAAGTATGGTAGTTAGTGGTTAACTCCAGGAGTTCATCTTAGTGCCTTCCCTCTGAGATTATGCCCAACTTTTCCTGTACAAAACTTGTTTGTACACAGTGGTTTGCATATTATCTCCTTAATTAGATTGTGAAAATAGGGACTGTTTTTGGGGGGTTTTTTGACTCTTTTCCCCCTTTCTTTGTATTCCTAGTGCTCAGGGCCATGTCTGACACACACACTGATGCTAGTTGACCTGACTTGACTCATATAAAATGGGGACAATATGGCCCCTGCCTCAGAGGGTTGTGTTTAGGATACGGTGAGCTAATTTACATAAAGTGCTTTATAAACTTCTTAAGGTGAATGTTAACCATTTCCTCAGTTTGGGTCCCCCAGTTTGGATTTAAGAGCTTATATTCAATGTGATGTGTTTTAATTTAACAGGGATTAAGCCCCTCCTGGGTGCCCAGCACTGTGCTAGGTAATGGGGTAGCGATATAAAGGCTGCCTTCTTTGTGCCAGGACCCCACACCTCCTCCCTTGTAGCCTATGGGTTAACCCGGGCTTGGGTTATAGACTTGATCATATTACACCCTGGGAGCCTAGAGGAAAATCACTTAAAATCCCTCCACAGGCCATTAAGAAGGGAAAAGAAGTGTCCATTCAATCATTCTCCATGGGTCAGGGTCTTTCTCTGCCTCTGATGTCATTGCAGAAATGAGGGCTCCCTCTGGCTTCCTGGCTGGCCCCTGAGGTCACTGTGAGCTCTGGGTGCCACAGACTCAGAATTGTTCCCTGTGTTGGGCCAGAGCGCCAGACCAGGGGCCCAGAGGGCCAGAGGCTTCAGGTTTTTCCCTGCTATTCAGAAAGATGCTAAAAATCTGGGTCTGACCTCACGGCAGCGGAGAAACAGAGAGTGGTCTGAGCTGAAGTAAATTCCATAGCGGGGCCGCACGTTCTTCAGAATCGGTTTCCAATCATCTCTGCAAAGACTGCAGAGATGCACCAACTGCCAGGGTGATTCAGGAGGGCATCAAGTGAGAGAGAATTTGGCACGGAAGGTTGTGTGCTGAAGCAACACAGGAAATTTTCTAGGGATTCCTAATAATCCATTAGAGCGCTTTTTCTTAAACACCAGAATTTGAGGGGTTAAGGGCTCCTCCCAACTTCAGTTATGCTAAAGAGTGACAGATTATTCACTTTTAGCCAGTTTACTTCATTCATTCATTCATTCATTCATTCATTCGTGGCCACCGAGGGCGGGGAAAAAAGAGAGTTGGTCTCAGAGTCAGGAAGACCTAGTTCCAAGTCTACCCTTGAATACATCATTTAAATTCCCAGAAAACTTTCTGAGACTTTTAAGTCAAAGAACAGTTGTCTGTTTACTTTGATGGAGGGAATTTCTTTACTGGGAATTCCCTACCTTTATGAAATCATGGATCCAGAAAAAAAAATTATTCCTACATTCAACAAATATTTATTGAGCATCTCATAGAACAGAAACTGCGGCAGACTGAGAGTCAGAAGATCTGAATTCCAATCCAGACTCTGACATTAATTATCTACATATCCTTGGGTAAATAATTTTCTTGGCCTCAGTTTCTTCATCTGGGATATGGAGGTTACTTTTCTTATCACTTGTGGACTTATGACTTTTTCTTCAATTCCTGAGTGGAAGAACAACTTACTATATAGATTATCATTGGATTTTTTTTTTATCATTATCCATTGGGGTACAAACTTCAGGTTTTTCCCAGAATAATTCTTGGGGAGCTAGGCAGCTACATTTCTCCTTGGAAAATAAAGGTGGTAAATACAGCATGTGCAGCAGATAAGTGTAGAACAGGATGGGGAATGATGGAGGACATCTAGATAATTCTTGCTCTTCTTTTACTCTGCTAATTATAAAATTACCTTGTATTTATTTATTTGGGATTTTTTTTTGTATTTGCCATTTTTATATACGGCTTTGTAAATTCTTTTTTCCCCCAATTAACAAGCATTTAGAGATATACTCACAATTTCAACTGTCTCTAAGGGAATGGACTGCCTTGGGAAGTATTGGGTTCTCCCTCGCTTGAGAACTACAAACAGAGGCCAGATGGCCGCCTGTTGGATATTTCCTATTGAGGGATTCTCCTTGGGGCATGGGTCAGACTAGATGAGTTACCTTCCTCCCGTGAAATTCTGTGATATATATACTCTAGGGAAGACACAATACAGAGGCTGAGTGGATAGAGTGCTGAACTAGGAGACAGGAAGACAGGAATTCAAATTTGACTTCAAATACTTATTGACTGTGTGACCTAAATAAATCATTTAATCTTCCATCTGTCAAATGGGGGTAGTAATAGCATTTATCTCAAAGGATTGTTGTGAGGCTCAAATGAGATTATATTATGTAAACCATGTTGCAAACCATAAAATGCCATATAATGCTAGGTATTATGTAATACATCCATAGATAAGCTTAATGATTGAGACAAAGGAGGGATCTAGGCGATTCAATCCAACAAAAACTTATTAATCACCTACTGTGTGCAAGCTATTATGCTAGACACCAATAATAACACAAAGAGGAGAACAAAATCATGATTGAAAAAGAAGGTCCACTCTCTTGGTTATAAAGATAGAGACACAGAAGAGAATGAGGATGAGATTCTAAGGCAAGAATCCAATTTTGGAAACAGAGTCCTGAAATGATACTGTTTTGCACAATTAAGGACATGCCTCCAGTTTGAACTCTGAGGTGGCTGTTTATCATTTACCATCAAAGAAAAATCTATATAAATATGTGTCAGAAGCTTAGTCACTGGCCATTAAATTTACCAAAATTTACTCTATAGGTCACCAGGGGGCACTTCTGTTTCTCTACCAAGGAATTCCTTGTCCAAACAGAGCAAACACAATGACTTGGATGTAAATAACTTGGAATCCTGCGGAATGTGTATACATTAGGCCCTCCTCTTGCAAGACATCTCAGACAACATGATACATTAGATGGAATTCTTACTGTACAGCTGGAAAGACGCAAGGTCCTCTTTTTCAAAACAGCATCCAACCTCTGCCTTTTGCTGGAAATCTCCCCCAACTTCTTTGGACCTTGGACTGGGGACATTGAAGAGATAAGGTGTAGGGATCTGTTCTAGAATTAATTTCTTCTGTCTACACTCAACTAATGGGAACCTCAGCTTTTCAAAATGGTGGGATCATTGGAGGTAATCTCCAATAAAGTGGTGCTGTGGTTGGGAGATCCATCCTGCCCTACCAAAAAGTCAGAGGGGTGAGGGTGAAAGACATAGGAGAGAATAGATTGGGGGAGGGGGGATACACTGGGATGGCTGTTTTGGGACGGTGGGTAGGGGAAAGATGGGGAGAAAATTTGTAACTCAAAATCTTGTGGAAATGAATGATGTAAATTAAAATAAAATAAAAAATTTAATTAAAAAAATAAATAAATGGAGAAAACTTTCAGTCAATAGTGATAAGAAAATCTAAAATACTTCAGCCTTTGGATTTAATTTTCCAAGCAATAAATATTTTATATTATCGATAAAAAAAAAAAGACTTAAGTGGTAGCAATTCTGGAGCTATGATCTATGACCAAGGACTTAATCCAAAAGGGGGATAGTTCTTGAAATTAAATTGAGTTCTAACAAGAAAGGATTTCCAGGGTGGAACAATGGAGGGAAAGTTGAATTTGGGGTCAGAGGCTAGTGTTCAAATTCCCATTCTGCTATTCATAGTTTCATGGATTTTTAGCTGGAAGGCCATCTAGCCCAAAGCCCACATTTTGCAGTTGGAGAAACTGAGACACAGAAGAGGCAAATTATTTGATTAAATAACAGAGGAAGGATTGAAACCCAGGTCCTCTGACTCTAAAGCCAGAGATCTTCTACTGTAACACAGTGCTACTTACTGTCAATCTGACTTTGGGCAAGTCATTCTGGTCCTCAATATGAGGGTTGAGGTAGATAGTCTATCTACCACCAAATCTGTATTTCTTAGAACTTTTTTCTTTATATTGAACAGAAATCTCCCTCTCTACAATTCCCACCCATTGGCTTAGTTCTACCCTCTATGGCCAAGTGGAATAAACCTAATCCTTCCACTTGCCAGCTCTTAAAATATTTGAATATGGATATCATGCCCCTCACTCCAAGACTTTTCTTCTCAGGCTAAACTTTTCCAATTCCTTCAACCCATATGGCATCAACTCAAACCCCTTCATCATCCTGACCATCCCTCATACCCATCCATCTTGATATAAGAAAGGAAGGAAAGGTAGGAATATGCTGCACAGTCTTTCCCAGGCTCACTTATTCTTATGGCTATCTTGGGAGAAGGCTTCACTTGAACAAACTGATGGGGTTCCTGCGTGTTAAACCAGTTATAAAGGCATAGACTAGGTGCAAACAAGTTCTAAATCAATTTGAGAGAAGTGGAATACTTGGAAGATTGAATGAAAGCAGATAAAGCCACCTAGGAAATGCTTTGTCATTGGCTTAGGAGAGGATAAAAAACCCAGCAGGTTGGAATCTGACATTCCAATGGAAGACCAGCCTAGTGAAGAAGCAGCATCAGCCCAGCCTGGAGAGAGCATCATGTTTTCTCTGAGGGAGGAGGTATCAGATGAGAATAGTTATTAGAAAAGGCAACTTCATGAAGATTCTATGAAAGGATAAAGGGGTTGCATCCAATTGGGAGCTGTAAGTTACCCCTTTTGCCACATATGCTAAGTTTTAGCATATTTAACCCTTGGAACCTGTATGTTCTTGTAATAGAATGTTGCCAGACTTTGGCTGGGGGTGCATGGAGGGAGAGGGGCATGTTTTTATGCTTTACTCCTGGCTATACCTTCTCAGTAAAGACTGCCTTTGTAAAAGCTAATTAATTGGTTAATTGACTTTAGGAAAGTATTAACTGGTTAATCTATATTGAGACACACCAGATGGGGGCTCATATAAATGGTATTGGTAAGTCACAACCTCACTCCCAGAAAAGAAAGAGAAAAAGAAAACCATAATCCTTCAGTGTTACCCCCTAGAATTCTCAGGGGAGAAATAATCAGTTGCCCTCTGGGGACTCAACCTGCTAGTCCAATGTGAGTTGGGAAAGTAACCTGGAAGGGATAGTATATTTGACAACAGTAATAATTCAGTAATTTCAACCAGGTCAGCAATTCAGTGCCACTGGGTCTAGAAACATTTGTCATAGGTGTACAAAGAGTGGACCACAGAGGCTCGAGCATGCCAAGTCACGCAGTCCATACTACAACCATGCACAGGCAATACAGTACACTACATTCCTCCAGCCCACATTTTTCTTCTTTAGCAGAATAGAAAAATGAGTCTCTCCCTTGATCTGCACTTGAAGAATAAGTATGAGGTCGCCTGGAAAAAAGAATGAACACAAGGTTTATGTCTAATAGTCATTATGAAAGACAGCTGGAGTGGTTCACCAGGCCCGTAAAACACTGAGACCCAGCATGCTGTTTGGTTCTCTATTTTCTCAAGGTCAATCAAAGCTTTTATCGCCTTCGATATAAATTACAAGGTTTATGGACGATATCCCTTTGGAGAATTTTAGTAGAAACTTTGGTCTGATTCCTTTAGAGTTAGAGGTGGAATCACATGTTATCTCTAGCTGCATTTAGATTCAGAATCTATTTACATATTAAAGGAGGGAGGGCAGGAGCCCACAACAAAGTCTGTGCTCAGGGTTTGTACAGCAAGGTTTATATGCAGGGTTTGCCACTTGAGGATGAAGTTAAGACTTGTCAGGGTAAGATGTGGGAATATTTTGGATAAGGGTAACTTACTTCCTCTGGCTTGAATCCCAAACAATCTAAATTCTACCATAACAAACCAACAGACCAATTGGAAATCATACGTTGAAATAGGAAAATATTTAATTAGGACAGAATTTCAAAGAAAAATAAAGAAAAAAAAATCTATTAATACCGATTCCCAAATTAATACAATCTGGGAAAAGTTTATCCAATATTCATATCACCTAAATGGAGAATGGTCTGTCAGATGCCCTTTCCTCATATCAGACAGTGTAGATGCCCAATCAGCATTAACCCTACAGCAGCCCAGAACTCCTTAACTCAAGGGATCCATCGGCTTTCCCTGCGGCAGGGATGAAAGGCATGTGTCATCAAGCCTGGCCAGAAGCGGTTTTGAGGGAGCAACTCCAGGAGGGTTGACTATCTGGATGATGGCTGTAGGACCTGGACTGGAAGTAGGACTGGTGGCCTGGGAGTTCCTGTTCTTCCTGGGGCTCTTGGGTTCATCTGGGTACAAGGGAAAGTAGGAGTTGAGACAGTTTGACTTGCCTGACACATACATGCCTGCTCCTGTCTCTACCTAAAGGTACCTTGCTGTCTTGGCTAGGCTTATTTACCCCTCCCTGTGGTGACAAGTTGGTTGGCAGTTGGTGGGGTTGGCTGGCCCCTTCTCCGGGAGGGTTGATCCTCCGGACAAGGGCCTACGGAGTGCTTAACTTAGACAAGCATGAGGCTTATGATGCAATCAGGGAACTGGGTCCAGCTGGCAGGCTGCTCAGGGAGTAGGCAGCCCCCTAGCAAATGGTACCAACAGGTTGAAAGATCATCCAGGTTATGTTTGTTTCCTGAATCATGTTGGCCAGGGCTTTCAAATAACACCCTACTAATAATGACTTGTCATTTACAAACTGTTCTAGCCAATTCAAAACACCTCCCTCCCCTCTCCAGGGAATGTACAAAAATGAGCAGAACATGATGGGAAATGAAGAGAAACTGGCAGCCCTAATACAACCCGACCCACCCCCCAGCCCCACCCCACTCCCCCCTCTCTCAGGAACAAGAGGTCAAGTGAAAGGAATAGTTGGGCCCTCAGAGAGAGGGAAAAGGGACTTTCCTGTGGTAGGAGAAAGTTGTTGCTAAACAATTGGGCCTTTGCCTTTTTCACAAAGGAGAATGAGGGCCTGGGGCCAGGACATCTTGAATTGACTACAGCACAAGTAGAAAATTCTCTGTTGTAATTCACTGGGGAGAAACGTACATTGTAAAGGCTGGACAAAAGGACAAGACGGAACTCTCTCAATAATCAGAGAATGAGGAGAAAGGAGAATCCAGGGAGCTGACCCGAGGGCCAAAGAGCAGATTTATCTGACCCCATAAGGGGAGCTCTGTGGGGGCTCTGAAGATGCTCTCTCTGTGGGAAGGAGTTGAGGAGGGAGGGGTCCAGGCCATCTCTTCCCATGACCATGGCCCAGGAAGAGGGGATCAGCACTCTATGATGCTGCCCTCATCCCGGGGAAACAGATGCCTGGGTCTATCAGAACTGTGACTAGCAATTTTGTACATGGGGCAAAAGACAGGAAAGGTGCCTTAAGCTGGAGATGGGTAGGAAACAGACTCAGAGACAATGTCCAAAGGGGGAGGGGGAGGAACTCATCCCCAAGGATCATCTGGTACCTTCCAATCCAACAAGCACTTGCTAAGTCACAACTATGTGTGAGGAGGTGCCTCAAACTGGGGCTGGGCTCTGAACATGCTCAGATGGATCCGTGGTCCAGGACAGAGAAGCCTGTCCATGACCTTCCACAGATCATTCACCCCAAATGCAAAAAGTCTTTCTCATTTTCTCTGAGCACTGAGGGTATCAGACAAGGTTGTCCTAGTAACACCCACTAACCATGGATATCTAATAGGGCTTTGTCCTGGAGCCTTTTCTCTTCTTCCTCTACAGCATATCACTTTGTGGCATAGTATTAGCTCCAATGGATTCATTTACCATCATCTCTACATAGATGATTCTCAGACCTATGTATCCTACCCCAACCTCTCTGCCAGCCTCCAGTCTGGCATCTCTAACTGCTTATTGGACATTTCAAACTGGAAGTGTACTAGACATCTTAAACTCAACATGTTCAAAACTGAACTCCTTATCATTCCCCCCAAACCCTCACCCTTACCTTCTCTATTAGTGCAGAGGATAACACCATCCTCCAAGTCCTTCAGGCTCAAATCTAGGTGACATCTCAAGTCCTCACTATCATTCACCCCTCATAGCCAATCTGTTACCTAGTCCTGTGGGTCTCACCTCTGCAGCATCTCTGGTCAGTCTCACCTCTGTAGCATCTCTGGTCAATCACCTTTGCAGCATCTCTGGTCAGTCTCACTTCTGCAGCATCTCTGGTCTGTTTCACCTCTGCAGCAGCTCTGGTCTATTTCACCTCTGCAGCATCTCTCACTAGTTTCACCCTTACAACTTCTCTCACCAATCTCATCTCTGCAACATCTCTCCTTGATTTCACCTCTGCAACATCTCTTGATAATTTCACCTCTGCAGCATCTTTGGTCAATTTCACCTCCACAACTTCTTTCACCAATTTCACTTCTACAACATCTCTCAAATATGTCTCCTTCTCTCCTTTGAAACTACCTCTGGTCCAGGCCTTCATCACATCACACCTGGATTATTGCAATAGTCACTAGTGGGTCTACCTGTCTCAAGTCTCTCCTGTTCCAGTTCATCCTCCACTCAGCTACCAAAATGATTTTTCTGAAAGTATGGATCCAACAATATCATTCCTCTACTCAATAAATTCCAGAGTTAAATGCCTGGCTTTTAAATCTCTTCATAAACTAGCCCCTTCCTACTTTTTAATTTCTTACAACTTTCTTCATTCCCTCAATCCATGCACACATATGCTCTGGGATATCTTATAGCACTGGCATCCTTGCTGTTTCTCCAATAACAAACTTCATCTTCTGGCAGCTGTCTCCCATTACTAGAATGTCATTGTGAAAGAAGAAGAGATAGTCTCAGGGTACATGATCCTTCCCTTATGGTATAGAGAAAGGTTGACTCTGAAATCAAGAAAAAAAACACATCCTAGGATCCCTGCCAAGCAACCTGCCCAGCAAAGATGTTGCTTCTAAGGAGAGCCAAAACATAGAATCTGGAGTCAGAAAGATCTGTGTTCAAATTCTGCCTCTTAGTAATTTTGTAATCATCCCAGGTAAATCATATAACCTCTCTGTGGCTCAGTTAAAGTGAGAACATTGGACTAGATGCCTCTCAGGTGCCTTCTAACTCTAAATCTATGAAATCTTTGATTTAATTTTTTTTTCTTTGATTTTATAAAGATGGACTTCCAGGTCTTGTATTACTAGGAACTGGTGCCAGTTTCTCTTTGCCACATTTGTGTGCTACGTGTTCCTCACCACCAATTTACTTTAAATTTGAGCCTATTCTTTTCATTTGTGCTATGTGTGTTTATGCTATGGCATGCTCCAGTTTTGTACCAACTCTTCTCACTATATCCTCCTGGCAAATCTGTTTGCTAAAAGCTAATTAAGGCAACTGAATGGCTTAGAGGATGGAGTACTGGGTCTGGAGTCAGGAAGACCTAAGTTCAAATATGGTCTCTGTAAAGCCATGCACTAATAGCTTTCCAGAGGACTGCTGCTACGAACAGTCTTCAAGGTTCTGATTACATAGTATAGCAAACTCTTTATTTATTTCATAACAAATCAGAGCAAAATATTCACAGAAAATCAAGGTACAGCATTCACAATGTTACAACTCAACAACTTATCACTAAAATGGCCACATAGTTTTCACCAAAGTGGTCATATAGTTTTGAACAAAGTACGATCATTTAGCAACTCAATCAGTCAATGTTCTCTTTTAAACAAGGTATATTCATTTAGACAATCAATCATTTAGTTAAGTCCTTAATTCAATCAGTCTTAAGGAGGAGAGCCTCCTTAATCCTTAACTCACTTATCCTTAAGGAGCCTCCTTAAGGGACACAAAAGTATACAAGTCCAAGTTCTCTACCCATGGGGTGCAATCAAGTTACGACTTCAATAGTTACTACTCAGTACTCTCTTAAGGGGCAGTGAAAAATACAGAACCCCTAGGTCACTAGTAATAACAATTTCATCAGTCACTAGTAATAACAATTTCATCAGTCACTATTCAGACAATTTCATCAATCACTACTCAGTACCCATGGAGAGGTCTTTTCATCTTGATGGGGGCAGGCTTTCAGCATCCATGGCTCCTCTTCCATGGTCCCAGCTCCTGCCCAAATCTAACCAACTGCCACCTGAGTTCAAAGGCAGACAGCTACCAGTTCCTTGTCCAGCTCTCCATGCAGTTCCTGCTCCATATTGAAGCTCACAGTTCCAGTCCACCTCAAGTCCTTCACAGTTTCTGTTCCTGGGAAGAGAAAACTTAACAGAGCCACAGACAGACAAAGTACCAACACCACAGTCATGTTTCCTCTAGCAGCTCCAGCTGGCCCTTAGAAGTCCTCAGCAGCTCCATTCTCAAAATCAAAATCACTTTCCCCATGGAAGTTCCAGTCCAGCAGCAGCAGCCCAGCCTTCAGATGCTCACTGAGAGAAATTCACCCCCTGCAACAGCTGCTCTGCCTCTGAAAAGCTTATCCCAAGAAGTTCTGACTGTCCAGCTCGTGCTCTTCCTTAAATACAGTATAGCTCCTCCTTGTTCAGCCCCTTTCTGTTACATCAGCAACAAGGGTTCATACCTTCTGTTTCTTTAACAGAGACTTAATTTGGAACTAGGTGCTAAGTACCTCTTAGCTTAGCATTACAAATGGATCTTCAAATTTCATTACCATTACAATCTCAAACGCTACTGTGCTATCCCGGGCAACTCTCTTAATCTCTGTTTGCCTTAATCCATTGGTGAAAGAAATGGCAAAACCATTCCAGCATCTTTGCCGGGAAAACCCCATGGACAGTATAGTCCTGAGGGTCATGAACGAACAACAACAACAAGACCACTGGTTGATGGTTAATAGGAAGCATTCTGATAGGGGCTTGTGAGCTCCTGGTAGGAGTAACCAACCACTCATAATGTCATTCCCTAAATCTTGAGGGCAGCCACCCTCTGGGGACTCCGGAGTGCAAGTATGGCAGAAAGGGTGTTATAAAAGAAAAGCATGGGAAGTAAAGGAGTGGGAGGTGGGGAGCAGTGAAAATGGAGCAGGCCCTTAAAAAAGGCAGCATTTCTACAGGTAGCTCCTGGGGAATAAAGTCACCTGCTTATAGCAACTCCCTGGGAGACTTTTAGGAACAAGGGCACCAGCAGGGTCATTGTTAACCCATTGATTCATTCAGTTGTTATTGTGTTCCTATTTTGTGACAGATTCAGTGCTTTCACCAAGAAAGATATAAAGGTGATTGAGATGGGAGATAAGATGCTTTCACCAATATTCTGGTAGAAAGTAAAGTGCTTTTAAGTACCCAAGAAAGACAGCAATAGGTACTGAATCCATGATTTCATCCATATAGGGAACTTCCGGGTCAGGAAATTTCCATTCCCAAGATAGACCTGTACCTTCTCCATAATTTATATTCTTAGAGAAGGCTCTGAGAGTTTAGGTCTCTGAACTTGGGTAAGTCACTTAACTTCTGTCTGTCTCCATTTCCTCACCTGTAAAATGGGGATCATCATAGCACCTACATCCCAGGGTTGTCAGGATCAAATGAGATATATTTGTAAAGCACTAAAGGCTCACAGTCAGCATTATATAAATACTAGATCTTATAAATTAGGCTCATATAGCCAGTTTTGCTTCAGAGGAAAGACTTGAATTTAAGTCTTTCTAGCCCCAATTCTGATTCTCTGGCCACTATAACACGCTGCCTTTCATCAGCTTTATCTAAAAAGTGTGTGTTGGTATTTGGAGTTCTGAGACAAAGCAAAGAGGACACAACCTATCACAGGTAATCATTCCCAGGTGGAGAAACCAACATGGTGTTGGAAAAAGGGTCATCTGTGATCCTCCAAAGGGGACTGAGGGTACTTGAGAAGGGCTGGGCCTACACCTACCTCTCTGTGTGTGTGTGTGTGTGTGCGCGCGCGCACCCTGAGCGGTAACACTCAGTAAGGGAATCAGAAAGCTCTCCTCAGTGCTCACTCTTCACTAAGATCCAGGGGCCTCAGGGCAGGGTTAAACGAAAACTACAAAGGTAAGCCTTTAAAAATGCTCTAGTTTCTTATGCCCTTGGGCATTTTGTCTTTGCTTTGTACTATTTCCAATCCTGGGCTTGGGTCGATGGTCTCCACCTTCAGAATGGGAGTTCCTTGAAGATGTGGACTGTGTTTTTGCCTCTTTGTATTCCCCAGAATCTGGCACATAGTAAGTTCTTTACAAATGTTGGTTGCCTTTATTTCCAGTCCCTGGTCAGGGACTTCATGTTTACTTATGGTGATTAATCCAAACACTTTGCATTTTGATTCTCTAAAGGGTAAGCTATAAGCTAGGTGATGATTGTTGGCCTAATAAATACCAAGCATCTCTAAGGATGTGAGACTCTTGTTTTTAAAACCTAATTTTTTCCCCTTCTCCCTGGTTGATGAGTGTAGTGGATAAAAACACCAGACCCAGAGGTGAAGTCATTGTCTCCTCTATCTGCTCAGTCACATTCTTGGCCCCTTCCTTAGGAAGAAGCTTGGTGCTACTGGGAAAGGGGAGAGAGAGAAACCCTGGGTCTAGAGTCAGAAGATCTAGATGCAAATCTGGCCTTCGATTTTTAGTATTTGTGTGATCTTGAACAAGTCACATAACCTCTTTGGGTCTCAATTTCCTCAATTGTAACATGGAAGGGTTGGGCTAGATGACCTTCCCAATTCTATTACTGGAAATTTGTCACACTTTGTAAGGGGAAACAAGATATAGAGGCCTGTCTTTACAGTTAGTTCAACACCTCATTACTTTATCATATGTTCTTTTTTGTGTGTGATTATATCGATGGAGTAGTCAGAGACTGGCTACACTGATCGTATGTCATGATGAATAACTTTCAGATTCTCTTAGAAGTGTTATTGAAAGCCTAGGAGTTTCTTGTCGAATGTTTTCTTAATCAACCCATGCCAACAACATGTCCCTTCCGGCGCTAGGGCCCACGACTACAGACAGATAGGACCGATCAAAGTCTGGAAAAGGTTTTGCCCACACCCCTGCATGTGTCTCAGTCATCTCATTAAATTATGTGATGTAACTCATGAGGAAACAAACCTTCTACACATTGAATAAAGAATGTCTTGCACATATTCAGGCGCCCCTCCCTCTAGCATGCCTCCCCAGGTCGTGGCTGCTACTCTTGGGTTCTGGAGTACAGTTTCTCAATCTAGACTCCTACTACTATGAGGCAATGAGCCCCTGCTCATGTGTTTGCCTTCAATACATAATTGACTGTATTCTCTGCTGCCAAGGATCATGCTCTTTGAAACTGTCTCCCTCATCGGATGACTGCTTTCCTATGAATGTGTCTCCTTGGAGATTGCATGTCTCTGCTCCCTCAACTTTGCCCCAAGCTCTCTCACGCGTATTAATTCTCAAACTTCTGTATGGGCTATCTCCTACTAGGTAAGTAGCCTTGCTACACAGAGTCCCCACTGTTGTCCTGTGGCACAGGGATTCTATATGACCTGGACTCACTTGAACTCTTAGCCCAACTCCAGGGCTGGCAGGCTTAGTTAGCTCTTTAAAGTTCTCCAGGACCATAGCCAGTTTTCATCCAGCCAAACTCAAGTTCCATTAGAGGGAATTTGTCACACTTTGTAAGGGGAAACAAGATATGTAGAGGCCTATCTTTACAATTAGTTCAACACCTCATTAATATATTTCTACCTCATTGCTTTATTATATATTCTTTTTTGTGTTTTTTTAAAAAGTGTTTTCATGCCGGAAAACACTTCATTGAGCCTATGTCTCCATCTTGCCTACAATGGAAAGAACAGTGGATGGAGAGTACAGACCTTGATTCTAATTCTCTTCCTGCCACTAACTCATTGAGTGATCTCCTTTATTCCCTCTGATTTATCTGTTTTACAAGCTTGTTGTGGGGCTTGAATGAGATAAATTCAATGACAGAAACATCACCTTACCTATCTTTCTATCACCAGCACCCACCACAGTGCTTTATGCCTAGTCAGTGGTTAAGAAAAAAGATAGTTTGGTGGATCAGAATGAATAGAAGTGAAATTACATTAAAAATTAGAACCAGGCACATGAAAGGTGTGACTATTCTTAGCATTTCAGAAGGTGGAAACTCATAGGGAGAAAAGTCCAAACTTTGATCTTTTTCTGGCCAAGGGGAGGGAAAGGGAACTGGCAGGCTGGGAGATGACATCAGTAAGTGACCAAAAGTCCATGGAAAATTTAGCAAATGAAATTTGCAATTTGAGTCTGAGTTTAGAGGTTCTAAATAGTTCTTCCTTAAAAACGATACAGGACGAGAAGATATCTAAGGTCCTGACGTGCTACAGCAGAACAGATTCTGCCAAAGCTGACTTATGACGTAAGGAGCTGGTGAGAAAAGTGATTTGAAATAATAACACATACATGTCCGAAAAAGGGTTTCTACAAAGTTGAGTCAAATCCAGGGCTGATTGTTCTGTGTATGGTAGGTGCCAGTTGAAGGAAATGTTGGTGGAACACAGCTCACATGCAGAAGACTGATCCAGAAATGAAGTCAAGGTTAGGAGGGTGGAGGCAAGGAGATGGGGTGGGGAACAGGGCATCTGCAGACACAGGAATCAAAAGGCCTAAGAGACTGTAATACTGGCAGCAGCCTCCACCAGAAAGGCTTGGCCAAAGACAGTCAAGGTACACAGCCACAGGAAGGAGAATGATTAGAGAAGTTACTACAAACATCAATTTGAAATCCAGCCACATGGGCTCCTCTCACAGCCAGTGACTGTTCAGGGAAGTTCTCTGATCCTTGTTAGGCTGGATACGTCATAAAGGCTCAAAATGAGCTCTGAGTAGGCTACCCCGACGCACCTTAGACCTCCCCCAGAAATAGTAAGGGGAAAGAGGCAAGGGCACTCAGCTGAGGCTGCTAAGGAAGGTGGATGGTAACCCCGCTGGAAGACGGAGAGCTCGACTTGGAGGAAACCCAACAAAGCACTGAGGACTACAAGTAGATGTGACGGGAAGCAAGGCAAAGTGAAATCATTTAAGCAAGTCATTTCCTATTCTTCTTCAAGTCATTCTTGTCACATCTCTGCTATCCCAGGATCAGTGAATATATTGATGAATGATTCTCAATTATACAATTAATCTAATTATCCAATTAATTATAATATTCTAATTGATCCATTATCCAATAAATCATTCAAAAGAGGCATCATGGTATATGGAGACATTCTGTCTAAGAAACAACCATCCCTGTGCATGATTGAAGTAGGATGGAGACGGAGGTCATAGGAATCAAGAGAGTTGAGGAACTAGGACTCTAAAGCCTTTGTGACAGCACTAGAGAAGATTAATGTTCACCTTGTTGCTGTACCCTAAAACCCTCTGACTTGTAGCTGAAACCTCCTTTGTGTGTTGGCTCCCCATGTTAAAGCTAGTTAATGTCTGAGGCTGGATTTGAACTTAGGTTTTCCTGACTCCAACCCTTTATTTGCCATTATATAAAGAAAACAAACAGGATCCTTAAAATGCAGATAGGTAATGCATTAAGCCATTCTCCAGAGGGGCCAGAAGGAACATGACAGAGGATATATAGGCATGTTTTAATGGGAGCTGAAAGAAGCGGAAAGGTTGAGAGCTTAAAGACCCACTTAGTGTGGCTTTGTGAAGACCCTGGACAGCCAAGAAGCCTTGGGATGAAGAGAAGGAGCTGGGCGGGGAAAGGAGAGAGAAAGAAGGCATTAAAGCAGCGGTTCTCAACCTGTGGGTTATGTTCAATTTGTGACAATGAAAATACATCCTGCATATCAGATATTTACATGGCGATTCACAACAGTAGCAAAATTACAGTTATGAAGTAGTAACGAAAATAATTTTATGGTTGGGGGTCACCACAACAGGAGGAACTGTATTAAAGGGTCGCGGCATTAGGAAGGTTGAGAACCACTGCATTAAAGAGAAACATTACTGACTTAATGATTTTTCCTGGGGCTACTTCTCATAAGTGGGTCCCAATGAGCAGGCCAGATATAGACTACTTGGGAAATGACTTCATCAGGTGAATCTAAATCCTGAGCAGATCTTGCCCTTCACACTAAAGACTTAGAAACTCCCTATAGGCAATCTTCCTCTATAAGCTTATATTTCTGGAATGAAGGGGAGTGGGGTGCAGTGTAATTAACAATTTACACATGCTTTCCTCAAGTCTCTTCTTAAATGCTGATTCAGCTGTTTGGAGCCTTTATTGTTTGAGCAATAAGGTCAAATTGATAGAATCCCGCAATCTCAGAATGGAAAAGGTCCAGTCCAACCTTGGACCTTAACAAAAATCCCTACTACCAACTATTTTGTTCCAACTGTCCTTAATAAACGATCTTAGTAAATACCTATTTCTAAAAGCTGATTAAATCTGACTGGCTAATTAAGCCAAGGATGGCAGGGGCAACAAACTAGATGAGGTCTTGTAAGGGATAGTCCTGGAATCTTCAGTAGCCCTTAGGGCAGTGGTTCTCAACCTGTGGGTTATGTTCAATTTAAATACATCCTGCATATCAGATATTTACATTATGATTCATAACAGTAGCAAAATTACAGTTATGAAGTAGCAAAAAAATAATTTTATGGTTGGGGGTCACCACAATATGAGGAACTGTATTAAAGGGTTGCGGCATTAGGAAGGTTGAGAATCACTGCCTTAGGGTTACCCCTAGACCCTCAAGGGGAGAAGTAGCCAGCTGCACTCTGGAGCCCCAGGTACCAGTGTGAATATATGTTGAGAAATAGTTCCAGAGGGGCTGCTATATAAATGCTTCATAATTGAATGATAACTAAAAGATCATGTGTGAAGGGTTTCTCTAAGGACCTCAGAGTACTATATAATGTCATTCACTCTCCTCAGAAACTTTTGAGGTAGACAAGAAAAATATAATTAAACCCTTCAAGTGTGTTATATTGTGGAGCCTGATCATGTCACTTCAAATACCACAACATACTGTGCTCTTACTACAATATGCCAAAAAGGGTGTTATTCTTGTTCCCCAGTGCCAATCTTTAGACAAAGCTCTGCAAGTCACTTTCCTCATTCTCTCCTTTTAGAATTTTTAAAAATATACCTGCTTGGTCTATTTCCAAAGATAATCAGGGAAAAAGGAAATGAATCTATATGTTCTAAAAGGTTTATAGCAGCTCACTTTATGGTGGCAAAGAACTGGAAATCACAGGGCCATCCATCAGTTGGGGAATGGCTGAACAAGCTGTGGTATGTGATTGCAATGGAATACTATTATGCTATAAGAAATTATGAGTGAAATTATTTTAGAAAAGCATGGAAAGACTTGCATGAAATAATGAAGAGAGAAATGAACAGAACCATGAGACCATTGCATACGGTAAGAGCAATATATTGTCTTAAGAATGACTTTGAGAAAAATAAGTCATTTTTGTCTATTATGAACACCCAGATGAACTATAAAGGATGTATGAAGAAAGATGCTATCTGAATCAAGAGAAAGCATTGATGAGTAGAAGTATATATAGAGCAATTTTACATACATACAAACACGTTATTTATTTGTCTATAGGTAGGCACCTCTAGGGCAAACTAGAGAGGGGAGGGAAGAAACAAGAAGAAATTTACATGATAATTTTGTCATATATTTGAACGGAATGGCAAGTTGTACATAGTAGGTCTGCAGTTTCACATGCAATCATCTTTTTTTATGGTACTACATTATGGAAATGCTTATTTTATTTGATAAATTCCACTTTGCTTATTCTCACACTGAGAATACAGAGGCACAGACTGGTTAAGAGATTTGTATAATATCACACTGAAAGTCAGTCTCTGGCCCAACACCTGAATTGAGTCAGGTTTCAATGTGGTTTCCAATAGACCTGTGTCATTGGAGCTAGAAGAAAACTTAAGAGATGGATGAGGAAACTGAGGTACAGTGTCATGACACACAAGGTCACTCAGGTGCTGAGTAGCAGAGGTAGGATTCAGTTTATTCTAATGTTAAATCCAGTATTCTTTACACTATACCTAAATCCTGAAAAAAAAAAAGGCAGTGAATTGGATGAAGCTGAATGTGTTAGAAACCAGTTCCTTTCCCAAAAAAACACACAAACCTTCCAAAGTGACATCCCCCTGCCCCACAACCATTTCCCTAAAGTTTACATCCAGCGGAAAGTCTCCTCAAAGCCAATTGGCAAGGGGTCCATTCTATACATAGAGTACTGGCAAGGGTTGAGATTCATGCGTAACTGTACGTGACCGGGTGTGTGAAGGAACACCATGTTCTTATTTCCACCCACTGCAGCCCAGCTGCCAATTTAAACATCTGCCACCCTCTGAAAGGGCCAATGGGAAGGCTTCTGGGACAGTGGGCTTAGCCAACACAACCTTGACACAGCTTTGGGAGTACTGCATGAACTTGGCCTGGAAGGAAACGGAAGGATGCCAGAAGGAAACTGGAACCCAGGCTGTGCTGCTGCCCAGACTACCCAGGCATTTTTTTTTTCAGTCCTGGAAAAGCTTCTGCACATCTGTAGGAAAGGGAAGGAAAAACTACCTCGAGATTGCTTCTGGCTGGGATGAGGACAGAGTCCTGAGCTAATATTGTCACTGCACGTGGAGAGATGGCCGGAACGTTTATAAATCCAGGGCTGTTGTTGAAGCACACATTGGGGTGACACATTTTGATATCAAAAGAAGATATAATAGCCTAGTTCCCAGGCAGTATGACCCAGAAGAGCACTAAAGGGACAAATCAACAAAGGATATAATCTATATATCTTTCTCAAATGTATGGTTTGGGACCTAGAATTATGACCCATACTGCTGGTCTTCAAGGTTAAGATGGAGGGAAGTTCTCTATTCAGTGAGGTCAAACTGGCGGGAACAGAGGGTCAGAACTAGACTTGGGTAGGAAGAAGACAGTGGATTTTAGGTAGAAAGAATGGGTGAGATCCCACTTTTGCCACTTGGTAACTGACTGCCAAGAGAAAAGGTGACCTCTTTCTTCCTAGAAATCTTTAAGAGGAAGTACAATTACACTTTGGCTTTTGATTCCACCCCTCCTGATTTCCTTTGAAAACATACCATATCATTCACCACTTCCACCCATTCCTTTCCCACTTTCTCCCTTTCCCAGCCAGAATTGTATCTAGCTGTGACCCATCAAATATCTTTGTCCAAATGGTATGAGTCTGGATTTGGAAGAAAAATGGTTTCACTGATTCCTCATAAGGAGGATGTGAGCCCCTAGTTTATATCTGCTAGCTTCAACCATCCCCATCAGATATTACTTTCACAGAAGATCATCACAAATAGGAAACACTTATCCACTTACTGAAGCAAAACTGCAAACAGGTATTAAAGGAGTTTCGTAGATCAGAATATTCCAGGAACTTCTCAAGAGTGAATGTAGCTAAGGGCAATATAAGATTCCCATTTAAACCAAGGGAGATAAGACACTGACCCTAGAGAAGGTCCTCTTCCAGCAGTCTCTTGAATTGGAAGAAAGTTCCCATTCAGATCTACCATTCACAGTATCTTTCTTCTTGTCTCCTCCCTGTAGTTTTCCCAAGAGTGTTTAGAATCAACCAAAGTAGGTCCCTTGTGGCAGGTGCCTAGTGTGCTGGGCATTCTCTCAGCCAGTCAAGAGTCCCAGCTCCATCTGTCCATGCAGAAGCGTGCAAATGAATCCAGGGATTCATCATACAACTTTCAAAACTGTTTGTGATTGTTGTGGCCTTACAGTTTGATGATCTTTTGGTGATGAAATCCGTCTTTTTTCTCAGTTTTTATTCTTCTTGACCTTACTTCATGACTGAACACTATTAGCCACCCCTTCCTTCTCTGGTTTCCATCTCATTATTTGAGCTTGATTCTTCCCCTACCTTTCTGACCGATCTTTCTCTGGTTCTGAACTCCTCCTATCCCTCCTAAGAGTGGGTGTTCTGAACCCTGTGTCTTAGGCCCTATGCTATTCTCCATATAGGCTCCTTCTATTGGTGAGTTTATATACTTTCAAGAATTTATTCAATCATTGCCTGGATGCAAATGACTTACAGATATATGTATCCACTCTCCCAGTATCTACTATCAGCTGCATGTCCACCTGTCTGCTAGCTAGCTCTACCTGGCATTTCAAACTCAACAAGTGCAAAGTGAACTTCTTATCTTCTCTCTTAAACCTTCCCCTCACCCTAAAATCTCTATTTTAATTCATGGCACCAGCAGCCTCCTTATCACCCAAGTTCTAACTTTTGGAGACATCTTTGACTCTCTCTTTTTCCTTACCCTCAATCCCCATATCTAACCAATTGTCATACTTCATCCAAAGCTTTCTTCACAACATCTCTTAATATGTCACTGTCTCTTTTCTCTCTTTATGCTGACATAATCCTAGTTCAGGGCAGCTAGATGGTGCAGTGAATAAAGCACTGGGCCTGGAGTTAGGTGGACCTGAGTTCAAATCTGGCTTCAGACACTAGTTGTGTGACCCTGGACAAGTCACTTAGCCTTGTTTGCCTCAGTTTTTTAATCTGTAAAGTGAAGTAGAGAAGGAAATGGCAAACCACTCTAGCATCTTTACCAAGGAAACCCCAAAGGGGGGTCACAAAGAGTTAGACAAAACACCACTACCACCACCACTACTCCTTACCCCTAGAACGCCTTCCCTTCTAATTTCTAACCATTGGATTCATCCTCTTCTTTCCAAGTTTATCTCAGCTGCTACATCTGCTGGGAAAGATTTCCCCTTTCCCTCTGGCTGACAGAGTACCGTCCCCCCTCAGCTTCTTGTAGATCAGAGTCTTCTTTCTTCTCAAGTCTCTGTACCACTTCCTTTCCAGATATCTTGAAGGTCCCTTTTAGCTCAAGATCATAGCATCAGTACAACTCTGTAGCCTAAGGCAAGTCTTTAACTTCTCATCCTGTGGCTTCATCTGTAAGGGAGTCACTTCATAAAGAAAGGAGAAGCGTTTTTGATAGAGGGATGGGCAGGTAACTGGTGCTTTGGACTTGAAATGGCCATGAAATGCAATTCAGTTACAATTTGTTAAGTACTTACTATAAGCCAGATACCATCTAGGATAGCAGTTCTCAACCTGTGGGTCACGACCCCTTTGGGGGTCAAACGGGGTTGCCTAAGACCATCAGAAAACACATTTCCGATGGTCTTAGGAACCGAGACACGGCTCCTTTATCTGTCTCCAGGCGGGACTGCCCACATGCAGATATGCCCACATACAAATATTAAAGGGTTGCGGCATTAGATAAGGTTGAGAACCACTGATCTAGAAGGTGTGTGACTAGAGACAAAATGAAAAGTCCCTGTCTTTAAAAACTTACATTCTACTAGGGGGAAATGAAAACAAATGAGTTAATGCAAAACAAATGGGGTGGGTGATAACACTTACTTGGTGGAGTGGGAGACAGGAAAGGCCTGGTACAGGAGGTGGGCATTTGTGAAGTGAGCTAGGGATTCCAAGAGAGCAAAGTATGAAAACAAAATAGTGATGCTCAGGGTGTGCAAAATCCCTTTTTTTAAAAAAATGTAAAACCAAAATGGTGCCCCTTTTGTTGGAGAGCATATATTTGATGCGAGGCAGGGTAGTATCGTGCAAAGAGAGTTGGCCTCAGAGCCAAGAAGAACTGGGATCAAGTCCTGCTCCTTGGTGCTGAGAAGTGGTACAGTGAAGGAAGGTAGAATGAAGGTAGAGCCCTGGACTGGGAGTCAGGAAGATCTGAGTTCAATTCCAGCCTCAGACATTAACTAGCTTTATGATCCTGAATACATTACTTAACCTCTGTCTATTGCTGTTACTTCTGTAAAATGGGGTAGTAACACCTACCTCCCAGGGTTGTAATGAGGATAAAATGAGATTTTTGTAAAACATTTTGCATCTTAAAGCACTCTTACTATTATAATATTGACTCTATGGTCCCGGACAAGTCATTGAAATGCTTCCAAGATTATAAATTACACGGAAGGTGCCATTCTGTAAAATCACAGGGATCTTTCTTGCTAGGAGTTCCCATACCAGTGAAATCATGGGTCCAGACCAAGAAAACAAAATAAAACTTGATGGGCTCATTTAGCCCTGAAGATTTTGAAAACAAAATAAAATGACAGACGAGATATTCACCAAGAACTAGACTTTCTCTTCACAGAATGCGGACAGATGTTAAGAGGAATGATACCAATTCAAACTATTACTAAAGATTACTTTTATACAACAGAGAGGGAGAGAGAAAGGCTAGTTTTGTTTTTAATCAAACTATTTTTATTGAGTGCTATAGAAGACAACTGTCAGCAAAATGCCAAAAAGGAAAAAAAATCATTTTGATTGTGTATGAAAGCATTGAGATGAGTGAATGGAGACAATCAGATTTAGCTGGATTTTTTTTTTAAAAGACAGAACTTTGTACTTAAAAAAAAAAACAGCAACAAGAGACTCCCCAATGTGCACATCTGTTCCTGATAAAATTCCTTACGTATGGTTCTAGTTGGCGTCATTTCTCCATCATACACCACAACCCTCAGTGAGGTTACAGAGGGCCTTTGCCCTGGATTTACACAGAGGGGTTGAAGGAAACTCCCTCACATACAATAAGCAATCCACCATGAGAACATAGATAAGCAGCAACACACAAAATCTGATTAGGAAAAAGGGAGAAATCCATCTGATTTCCTTCTCATTTGCTGATTTGTGGTTGCTTCATAAAACACACACACACACACACACACACACACACACACGCACAATTACCCAACTCAGATGCACACTGGCTGCGTACCCCAGGTCCAACCACTTAAGCTTTCCTAGACTCAGTTGCTCATTTGTAAAACGAAGGGGCTCCGCTCGATGGCCAGCTCTAAATGTATGATTCCATGATTCCCCGCCAATTCCAAACAAACATCGCATAAATCACTGAGTCTTCTGATTTCGTGATGTCCAGCGCTTGCTCTCAGGTTACTTAGCTCATCCTCCAGGCTAATCTGTATTTTTCCATTGCTCCTCAACATATGTAGGTTCAGGGTTTCCATTGCCTTTTGCCCTATTTGGAAGCCTGGTAATATCACACATTAGATCAGTACAGCAAGCACATAGGGACACACTGTGCCCTCAGTAATATGTTTAATCCACCTAAATATTCATATACTTGACGATTTTTTCTATTATCTTTCATACTTTGCAATAACTAATTTTCCTTAGCTATGTGGACACCTTCCAAGTTTGTTATAATTTTGGTTATTCATCCCTGAATTTTCTTCTAAGCAGATTAAAAAAAAAAGCACATTCTAGGTTCATAGGTAAGTCCGGGGACGAGGTCAAGCTTTCTTTTTCTGTTGTTACTTCTCTATTGATGCAGATCAATATTGGTCAGTATAAGCTGTCTATATTATATGTTATTTCTATATGAATTGATATATTTGTCGTGTTATTCATTATGACATATATATAGTAGAATGTTATATTAAACACATTGATCAAATATAATGCATTCACATAATATAATAACGTTAATATATTATACCAGTGCTCTCTTTATATTTCCATTCGGGGCAGGCGGGAGAAAGGTGTTCTGTTGCTAAACCAGGTTGTTTCTCATGCCTGCGATGCCTTCCTATCTCTCCTCTCAGAATCCCTAGCTTCTTTCAAGGCTCAGCTCAAACATTGCCTTCTAAAAGATGTGATCCTCCTTTCCTCATTCTTCACCAGAAGCTGTTAATGTGGGGGTCTGTGAACTTGTTTTTTTAAATAATAATAATTTTTGATAATTATATTTCAATATAATTGGTTTCCTTCATAATCCTATGTATGCATTTTATTTTACGCATTTAACAACATTCTGGAAAAGGGGTTGTGGGCTGCACCAGGCTGCCAAAGGAGCCCAAAACAACATTAAAGAGTCACAAACCCCTTTTCTAATTGTCCATGCCCCCTCTCCCAATCACTTTGTATTTGCTTATCTTTATACGTTATATCCTCCTGTTAGAATGCAAGCTACTTAAAAACAAGGCTGTTTTCCTTCTGGTCTTTTTTTTTTTTTGCTTTTTTTTGGAGGGGGGAAGGCAGGGCAATTGGAGTTAAGTGACTTGCCCAAGGTCACACGGCTATTAAATGTTAAGTGTCTGAGGCTGAATTTGAACTCAGGACCTCCTGACTCCAGGGCCAGTGCTCTATTCATGGGCCATCTAACAGGTCTTTATAACCCTAGAATCCAGCAAAGAACCCATAATCATTTTTAAAATTTGTTTCTCAGCCTATTATTCAGCTCATTTTCTATTTTTGTTTTAGCTCTTTTTATGTCATATCTCATACTTCAGAAGATGGGACCTGTATGATTCCTTGTTGAAAAGCTTTCTGTAATTTGACACACAGTAATAAGCATTTCAGATGATTTCTCCAATAAATACAGAGGTGAAAACGTCCACTTTCCAGAACAGGATGACAGTACTAATATACCATCTATCGTCATTAAAAATCAGCAACCTGCCTCATTCAGAATGCCAGGGTGGGGGGTTAGGGGGAAGTTATAACTGACATTTTTGCCTGGTGTCAGATGGTTTTCTTTTAAGACCACAGACAGCAAAAAACGAAAGGAGGAAGAAACAACGCATCTGGAAACCCTGGCAGACAGTACTGCCTGCCAAATTTGTACAGTTTTTTTTTAAAAGATAAACAACATTTCAGTGACATGAGGGGCCAAAATTACATAAACAGCAGAAATTACTAAGACATAGACCCCAGAGTTTTGTGAGTCTCAAAACTTTATGCAATCAATATTCTGACATCTACCAACTTTTTTTCACTCAAGTGACTGATGCCAAAAACTAAGATGTTATCACTGGTGACTTTTGCTCTGATTTTGAAAGAAGTTTGAATCTTTGGAACGACCATTTTCCAGTTGCATTTCTGTCTGGGTCTTTAACGTGGCAGTAATCAGTACCTTATAAGGAAAAGTGTCATTGAAATGGCTACTTTTAAAGCATCACTTGTAGATATTTCTATCAACAATCCTGCATATCTAGGCTTAATACATTTCAACAGAAACTCTCTCAAACTAAGCAATTTAATCTTCAGCATAAATAACAAACAGGAAAAAAAAGAACCTGACAATGAAAAATCATTGAAGGTTGCGTAATACATGATGTCAGAACTTGATCTTACTGTTCACCTTTTCCTAGAAATAGGTTTTGTGCTTCAGAATTGTGAGTATATTTTAAGGAGTTATTTGCCATTGGAGAAACAACAAGAGACACTGTTATATGGAGAACAAAACTTTAAGCAGGTGTCTGGGATGGGGAATGTGCCTCCAACACATAATGGCTGTATGACCTTGAACACAACTTCTCCATTTCCTGAACTCCTCCCTAAGACTATAAATTGCAAAGGAGGTGCCGACCTGCATTGGTTGAGCGAGTTTCTTCACCTGAGAGTTCCCTGTACCAGTAAAGTTCCTGTTTGCATCCCTTCCAACCTGGTAGATCAAGGGGATGCTGTGGATACAATTTACCTAGATATTAGTAAAGCATTTCAACTGATCAAAGAGTATTTATTAAGTACCTACTGTGTTCTGTGTACAAAGGAAGAAACAATGCCAGTTCACCAAGACCTCACATTCTAATGGTGGACCCGAGAAGTACTTAGGTAGATGTATACAGCCTCAGGTGAAGAAATACAAACATATGCAAAGTAGTGAATTTGATAAAGCACCTCATTGCTATTCTTGTGGAAAATACGGCAATATAAGCTACACCATCCCACAGTTAATTCAGAACTGGTTGTCTGGCCAAAGTCTAAGAAGGGTCGTTGATGACTCAATATGAACTTAGCATGGGGAAAAAGGGTTGCTAGGTGGTGCATAGGGCACCAGGTCTGGAGTCAGTTCTGAGTTCAAATCCAGCCTCAGACACTAGTTTTGTGACCCTGGGCAAGTCATTTAATCCTGCCTCAGTTTCCTCATCTGTAAAATGAGCTGGAGAAGGAAAAAGCAAACCACTCCAGTGTCTTTGCCAAGAAAACCCCAAATGGGGTCATGAAGACTAGGACAGGATGGAACAGCAATGAACTTAGTGGTTGCCCAGCGAAATGCCCTGAGCACCTGGGTTTGGACCTGTGTTCTTTAACATTCTAATTAATGATTTGGATAAAGACAGATGCATACTTATGGAATCTGCAAAGGATACAAAACTAGGAGGAAGGGAACAAGTATTTGTGAAGGGTCTACTATGTGGCAGACACTGTGCTAAGTTCTTTACAGATATCTCATTTGATCCTTACAACTTTGGGAGGTAGGTGCTATTATTAGCCTCACTTTACAATTGGAGAAACTGAGGCAGGCAGGGTTTTGTTGTTTTTTTTTTTTACTTGCCCAGGGTCACACAGTTAGTGTGTCTGAGGCCATATTTGAATTCAAGTTATCCTGATTCCAGATCCAGTGCTATCTATCCACTGGCCAACGTAGCTGCTTGAATACCTAAGTAAGCTAATACACCAGATGACTGAAGATTCAAAGATTTGGACAAGCTAGATTATTGGACTGAATCTAATAAGAAATTCAGAAGGAATAGAGGTAAAGTCTTAGACTCAAGCTCAAAAGCTCAACTTCCCAAGTACAAGATGGAAAAGGCATGGGGAGACAACATGTCTGAGAGAACTGGGGATTCTAAGAAACCATAAAGTCAGCAGTATTATGGGATATGCTCGCCCCCAAGCCCTCACACCCCAAAAAAGCTAATGCTTTCTCAGTCTTTAAGGGCACACTTCCAGGAATGAGGAGGGAACAGGTCTATGTTCTGCCTGGGTCAGACCATACCTGGAATACTGTGTTCTGTTCAGAGGACCACATTTTAGGAAGAGTGGAGAGCTCCCAGAGGAGGGAACTTTCTTCTTGTTGTATCCTCGGTGGTTAGCACAGTGCCTGACTCATAGTAGGTACTTGGTAAATGTTAACTGATTGATTATTATTGATGGAAGTCCAAAGAGGTTCAAGGAGGCTAGAGAAGTGAGGGCGGGCAGAGAGGATACATGTGATAGGTCTCTTTAAGCATTTGTTGAACTAAGTGAAAGAGATTAGACATGTTCCATTTGTCCCCAGATGGGAAAATGAAGAGCAAGTGGAAGATGGAGGAAATTTCAGCTTCATGTACCAGGAAATTTTCTCTCAGTGAGAGACACTGAAAAGCGGAATGGGCTGCTTCTGGAGGTAATGGACTTCTCCTCGTTGGAGATCTCTAAGTGGAAGTTGGGTATCCCGTGGACATGTTGTAGTGGGTATTCCAATTCTATAATTCCGTCCCTTCCAACTCAAAATTCTATGCATTAACTAATAATAGAGTATGTAAACCACATTTCCCTTTACCTTAATTTCTGTCCCTTCTTATTCATTAATGTCCTGTTCTAACAATAATGTCAATGGAAAATTGAAAGAGTATTGGGGAATTTTAACCTTGAAACCCCGACTCCTTGGATTTTGCTCTGTCTCCTGAGGTGATGGGGGTTTTATTTTATCTAAAGCAGCACTCTTCAAAGGGAAACCATGGGTCCTTGGGGTGCACGACTTGACCCCCAAAGGGTATGTGATCCATACTCCCTCCAGTATCCAACAGTGGACTTTTCTCCATCACCCCACTCCCTTCAAAGTTAGCAGTCCCACACTCCTCCCCCAGAGCAATGGCCATGTAATTGGGAGTAACAGTCTGTGTGTGAGTAAAACTCACCCCCCCCCCCCATCACAAGGGCTCAGTGCTGAGGCAATGGTCAGTAAGAGCCCTGAATTTTCATTATGGGTGGTGGAGAAAACATCGCATAGAATGAGCAGGTAGTGAACTGATTTATGACTTTGCCCTCCCAACTCGCTCCTCTTCCAAACATCCCAATTTCCTTAGAGTACCACCAGCCTTCCTAGTTCATAACCCTCTTTATCGCCTTGTTCTCTTCAAAGTTTTATTGTTATTCAGTCATATCCAACTCTCCATGAC
Source organism: Pseudochirops cupreus (assembly GCA_028627135.1). Taxonomy (NCBI): domain Eukaryota; kingdom Metazoa; phylum Chordata; class Mammalia; order Diprotodontia; family Pseudocheiridae; genus Pseudochirops; species Pseudochirops cupreus. The sequence continues at coordinate 31,371,036 of CM053584.1, forward strand.
CCCATTTGGGGTTTTCTTGGCAGATACTGGAGTGGTTTGCCATTTCCTTCTCCAGTTTTTTACAAATGAGAAAACTGAGGCACTCATGGTTAAGTGATTTGCCCAAGGTCACACAGCTAGGAAGCGTAAAATTTTAAAAGGATGCACTCCTGATCACCAATATTTGAACTTCATCTTGGGTCATTCATGATAAAGTTTAGAGCTAGGGGAGTAAGATACTTTTGGAACGATACTTTTTTTAGCAAAGGTCAAAAGCTGAAGATTGTTCTATTTTCGGGTAAGGGGTAAGGGCTCTTGCAAAATTTGCATTTTAAATAAAAAGTTTGTTAATTTTACTTTGTTTTAGAGGTAACTGGGGTTAAATGACTTGCCCAGGGTCACCCAGCTAATAACTGAGGCCAGATTTGAACTCAAGTCTTCTGACTCCAAGTCCTGTACTCTATCTGCTATGCCGTCTAGCTGCCAACCCCACAAATGCTAAATCTGATGGCTTTTTCTCAAGCCTCATCCTTCTCTGCTGCCTTTGAAACCACAAACTACCTTCCCTCTCATCCTGCATATGCAATTCTCCTCTCCACATTGCTCATGTGTCATCTATTAAAAAAATAAAAACCTCAAAATTCTCACATCCACACACTTGGAAAAACCTTGGAAACAGAATTTTCTAATCCATTTTAAAATCTTCCCATTTGAAGTTTCAAAATATTTTAACTCTATCTCACTTTTAGAATTTGTTAATACAGGATACACACATATTTTATAAAATGTGTGTGTGTGTGTGTGAGAAAGGAATGAGTATTTATTAAGCACCTACTACGTGCACCACTGACCATTTTACATTTGACCCTCACACCCACCCTGGAAGGTGAGGTGCTATTAGCAGCCCCATTTTACAGTTGAGGGAACTGAGGCAGACACTGGTTAAGTGACTCGCCCAGGGTCACACAGCTAAGAAGAGTCTGTGGCTGGTTGGACTCTGGTCTTCTTTGCGAGGCCCAGCAAGCCTTGTGCCATCTGAATGCCTAGCAGCAGTGTGGGCTTAAACATTCCACAACTGATGCAGTGCAACTGAAAACATGTGGAGATCACTGGTTTAGCGTCAGCCTTTTTTTTATCGTCTCTTCACCATCTTCCGCAGTAAATATCCCTAAGTTCCAAAACACCTTCCCTATTTTGTGCTTTGGAAAATCTCCTATATTGGGGAAGGGGATGAGAGGGGGGATGACGGAGGGGACAGCAGGTTGGGGGGAAGGTTGTTAGAAGCACACACTTCTGTAAAGGGACCAGGGACAAAGTAGAGAATAGAACAAGCGGGGGGTGGGATGGGATGGAGGGAAATATAATCAGTCTTTTACAATAGTCCATTGTGGAGATGTTCTGCATAAGTACACATGTATGGCCTGTATTGAGTTGCTTGTCTTTCCAGAGGGTGTGGGTGACAAGGGAGGAAGGGAAAGAATCTAGAATTTAAAGTTCTAAAATCAAATGTTAAAAAAAACACCATATAATAATAATTATAATTATTATTATTATTTACATGCAACTGGGAAATAAGATATACAGGCACTGGGGTAGGGAGATCCATCTTGCCCTACTGGAAAGTCAGAGGGGGAATGGGGAAGGATATAGGAGAGAACAGAATGGGGGAGGGGGTATACAGTGGGATCTCTGTTTTGGGGTGGTGGGTAGGGAAAAGACGGGGAGAAAATCTGTAACTCAAAATCTCCTGGAAACGAATGATGTAAACTAAAAATAAACAAAAGTTAATTTAAAAAACAAGAAAATCTCCTATATTTCATTTGCATTTCACAAACGGTCAAAAGTGTATTTTGGCCAATTTTACTTTCTATTTCCCATTCCACCTCCCGCCGCCATCAAATCAATCCCAGTTATTTTTGGAACATTCGAAATAACAAAAAGCTCAATTTAACAAATGTGTATCTTTTTCATTCATTCAACAACTATTTATTGAGTCTATGGGTTTTATTTTAGAAACACACCTTGCTTCAAGTCTGAATCTTCCATGCCCTTGAAAAAGAGCAATCTCCTGCTTCTGAAAAGTGCCTCATAAAAACATGAGCGAAGAAATGAACAAAATCCTCATCACTACAACCTGCTGCTTAACTAAAGAGGCCCTCGAAGCAAAAAATGCTAGCAGTGGCAAATACCCTTTACTTCCAGTAAATCGTCGAGCAACATTATAAAAATACTACAAATAACTCTTTATTACAGACATACAAATATATAATTTCACATTCAAAGGTGTTTTTTTCTCAAAGAATTACCACATGAGAAGAAACTAAGATCAGTGAGGTGGTGGTTTCTGTAAACAATCCCCTAGAGCTTAGTCATCTATTTGGGAATGAGACACATCACCGAAGTCGTGAGTTAGAGATATTCATTTCCTTGCTCAAACAAGGAAGGTTTCCTTCTTTCCCAATAATGGAATCGTCCACGTTAGAATGTAAATAAAATGTAAACAAATCGTGGCCCTTCCCATCAGGCCCACTCGACGTTTGTCTTCACCTCTTCCTAGGTCGTAAACTACTGGAACCTTCCTACGTGTAGGTCCAGTGCTGTCAAAAGCAGGATGAGGAAGACGTGGATGGCCTGATGCCTTTGGCTATCATTAGAAGAAAAAAATTATGAAAGTCAGAGGTTTTCATTATGGTTCCATGGTCCTTTAACTTGCCATTTTGAGTTAATTCACTTAACTTCTTCCTCTGTTATCATCAGTTTTGGACTGTACATCTACTTCCATCCATTACTGAATAACCTACCCTGAAATCCTGGTGATAAGTACCATAATACAGACCAAAAAGAAAGCGTAATCGTGGGCAAAGAGTAAGAAAAAACATTCTCAAGAAAAAGATGGCAATTGCTATGAAACACTTCCACAAAACAGGAGTTTCCGAAACAGAAGAAAAATTATGACAATTTTAAATTAATCTTACCAAATTAAGATTTTCTTATTACTGATTTTAATTTCCATGAAAAGTGACCACAAATAAAGAGGCTTCAGGACAATTTCATCTTGGTCTTTCAACTGCAAAGTTAACTTATGAACCAATTAAATGCTTGTATTCTTGTGTCCAGGGTGTTAGGGAGGAATCCCTTCTATCTCCACCTCAGTGGATCTGACCAGACAAGTCATGTGACCAGTCCATGGAACCATCCACAATTTCTTCAGGGATATTTAAGTTCTAGCAGTTTTCTGATAAATGGCATCAAGACAATATGGAAAACATCTTACTTGTTACGAGACCAAATTTTTTCCCCCATTACCTACTACAGTCTGGTATCTAATCAAAACCTTAAGGGAATTACAATGAACTTATTTCCCATTAGACAATAACCAAATGAATGCCAAACTAAGTGTTGTAATCACAAACTCATCTCTTTGAAGAACGGGTGTAGCAGCGCTTCCTGGGCAGTGATTCTCGTAGCTGGGTTTAGATCTAAGAGTTTATCAAGCAGGTCATAAGCATCATCAGGGACTCGGTCCCAGCCTTGCAAACTGGCTTGATGCTCGTTCCCAGGAGTTTCTGAGACATCCCTGCCATCTTCTTGAAATGAGCTTTCTGGATGCTCCCCATGGAGAGGGAGCTTCAGTTTCTGGTCAGTTCTCAATGACAGAGGAGATTCATGATCATGGTCCTCTTGCTTTTCGACACCCAAACTGGGAGTACCCCGAAGCCTCTCACAGAGGGTTCTGAGATTCTGTGCTGGGACTTCTTTGCTGCACAATACTGATTTACCTAAAAGAGAAAATTGTCTCTAAGTATTTGGATATGCCAGGATCTTTTCCCCCAAGGAAAGCCCACATATGTAGCACTATTCAGGATGTTTAGAAAGGAAACAAATATTGAATGAAATTTAAAGAAGTGCATCATAATAAGGTTGAGTTCTCTCTTCACGGGGGCAGGAGGTGTTAGGTGTGGTCTTTTGAGACTTACTAATTGTGTAACCACGGGCAAGTCTTTACTCTCAGGGTCTTTGCTTCTTCATCTATAAAATGCAGATGATGCCTGTCGTAAATACTTCACAGGGAGGTTGTGGGGATCAAATGAGATAACATACATAAACCTAAAAGAACTATGTAAGTGTCTAATTATTATTATAAGGAGTAGAAGATAAGATCATAGAATTATTAGAGCTTCAGAGCTGGAAGGGACCTCAGAGGACATTTAGTACAAATGAAATTTTTACAGATGAAAAAACTGAAGCCCAAGAAAACAGCAACTTGTCCAAGTTCATCTATACAGCGTCAGATATAGAATGTGCACACAGGGCCTCCGGCTGAAGGGCTAGGACTCCTTGGCTATATTAATGAGAGGGCTTTAGCGAGACCAGTGACTTTCTTAAAGTCTCTTTGCTTTAAATCTGGCTGTGTAGACTAAAGGGCTACCTGCCTCTTACCCACCTGACACCAGAGAACTCTTGCAGAGCTATAGGAACCCTGGCTTAGGAATCATTTCGTTATATTCTCATCAGCCATCAATGATCTCTTAAAAACAACAAAGAGGCTTCTGTTCTTAGACCTAAGTAAAAATGAAGTCTGATGGATAAAAATAATTTCACTATGCCATGCTGACAGGTCAGCATTGTCATGTTTACATGTGAAGGGCAATAGCGTTATTTTAAGTATCAGCAGGCCTTTGCTGTCTATAGTAAAAGCAGACTACCCACACTTCACCCTGAACAGGCTCTCCCATATCCTAGAGTTATTCCGTGACTTACATAGGTTGGACTGCAATATAATTTCAAATAGAAGATCCAGGAGAACAATCAGGAGGCTTATTTTATTTCTACAAAGTCTATCTACTCAACCCAAACAAAATAATAAACATTTACTTGAAGGCTTAGTAAGTCTTGTTTGCACCAGAATACCAAGAAGTTCAGTTTCTGGATCCTGACCACCAAAATCCGAATAAGCCATGATTAAGCGGAGAGTACTATTTACAAGTGAGCTTATACACTACAGGATATTTCCAAATATATTTCTGTTGCACTAAAAGTCTGTGCATAACTGTAGTGTAAGTTTCCATATTTTAGGTTTGTTGAACAAAAATATATGCATTCAAGCATTTACTTCATAAATGATTGGCCTGAGAAAAGCAGTGGTTGTACATTTTTCAAGATAATGTATTGTTGGAGGTTGTAATTTCATAGCTCTTCATTTTATTTTCAACTTGTGGAAACTAAGATTTTTACCTAAAATTGGGCACACCAAAACACGTTCAAGAACATGACATATGCTAGGTTTTTAAGAATCATGCAGTAATTTATTATCAGATAACTTAGATCTGCTTACCAAAAGTTTTAGCAGCCTGAATAGTTTCCCTGGATCCACGAATTGTCATAATCTGGGCCAAAGCAGTCAAATCATCACTTGCTTTGTAAAATGGATATCGCCCGCTAAGCAAAGACAGGAATATGACACCTGCAGACCACATGTCAATTGCTGCAAACCAAAAAGAAACTTGATTTTGTCATCTGTATCCTCAGTTTAAAATACAAAGACACTTAGTTCAAATGCAATATTCCATTAAAAAATGATTAGCAAGAATCTGAAGGCAATCTAGGGGGACTTGAAGAGATTAAGTTGTATAGCTAACGCCTGGAAAACCCCTAAATTGTGTAAAACAAACAGCCACCAGAGCAGAGATGCACTCCCCAAAGAAATGCCATCACTATATTCTTTTTTCCCAATGGCACCCACAAGGCTGATGCTCAGCAGACTGCGGTATTCCCAAAAAAGATTCACAACCAGATAGTTATCACTAGGAGACACTGTTATTAACAATGTGGAGTTTTGTGTCTTTTTTAATAGCAGGAAGAATGTTGTTTCTGTTATAAAAAATAGTGTGGGTATTTTCAAGATGGCTAAAGTATGTTGTAAAAGGAGTGATTATATCTGATCTTAATCGTTCTGGTTTATGTTCCATGAATTTCTTACAAATTTTGAGTGTATGCTCTAATATATTAAACTACCATTACCCAAATAACCCTGGTTTAATTGGAAATAGTTTCTGCCCTCATAATTCACAGACCCAGAGCTGACAAGATCCTTAGAGGCCACTGAGACCAACCAGAGACTGACCCTCTTGACCTCCCCAAGGGTCACGCAGCAAGTGACAGTGGTGGGATTGGAATCTGGACTCTCAGACTTCAGAGCCAGATGCCCTTCCCTTGGACAGTACAGCCCCTCACAGCCAGTGCAATCAAATGCAAGTCTACTTTTTAATATAGACTCCAGTATTGGGCCCTGGACAAAAAAGGAACATATAAATCTTAAAGAGAGAGCCAAATACTTGGAAAATATGGATGTAGAATCATTTTGTGGTTTAGGATTTGACCTCTTTGTCTTTTCTGTCCTGTTAACATAAATTATCTCTGAAGAAAAAATATTGTACACTTAATAACAACAAGCCAGAAATTCTGAGAGGTAAAGATGAAAAGACAAAACATTCCCAGTATGGGGGATGGGCTATGTTCATACTGGTAGTAGTAATTTGCAGACTGTTTGGACATCTAGAATGTTCTTGCCCCATTTTCATTTCTGCCTCTCAGTCCTGTATATCCTTTAAGACTGAGCTCAAGTGTTTCATCTTTCATTTAGATCAGCCTAATCAGAAGTGATTTCACATAATTTTGAACTCCATATTTTCCAAGTATTTGGCTCTCTTTTTCGGATTCAGTTAGCCATGCCTTAAAGAGTATTGTCAGTGTCTATCCAGCCAGGTCATTTTGCCTTTGTTATTTGCAAAATGCTGAGACTTTGAGGCAGCCATGTGGTACAGTGATAAAGTACAAGGCCCAGAGTCAGGAAGATCCGAGTAAAAATCCAGCATCAGACACTTGCTAACTGTGACTCTTAAGTCACTTAACCCTGTTTGTCTCAATTTGTACATCTATAAAATGGGATAAAAGCAGCACCTACCTTCTAGGGTTGTGAGGATCAACTGAGATAGATATCTGTAAAGTGCTTATTAGCACAGTGCCTGGAGCACAGTAAGCATCATGTAACCATCACAGCAGCCTTTAAAATGGACCTGACACAAGTTTCTTTTGAGTAAATGGCTTAGATACAATACAGGATGGGCTGCGAGTAAGCAGGGATCAAAGAAACTAATGTGCAACGAAGAGCTTTTCAAACCTTAATTTCTATATTAGTTGTTTGGAGGCATCATGATTTAGTGGGTTCAAATCCTGCCTCAGAGCCTTCCAAACTGTGTGACCCTGGACAAGTCACCACTCTCTGTGTCTCAGCTCCAGGCCCTCTCAAAGGGCCCTTGTACCTCTAAATCTATAATTGCAGAATCTCACTGGATGTCACTGAGCTGACCCACCTGTGCATAAGGAAGCCCTGGAGGGATGGCAGAAAGTGGAGGCAGTAGTGACATGGGAGGTTCAGTTCCAACGCCACTGACTATAACCTTGGGCAACTCTCTTGTGTTTCCTTATCCAAAAAAATTGGAGTTATTTTTGAACAACTGGACTTGCAAAATCAACGTATAGAGTATTTTCTAAATCCTAAAGCAATACAGGAATGCAAGTCATTCATTTATTCATAGCTATTTTTCTATAGTAAAGGATAATACTCTTTCTTAGCAGGGGTTACCATCTAAATGTCTATCTTGAAATCTTAGAAGGGAATCAAAAACAAAGTAAATAGTGTAGAAAAAACTGGAGAAAACTGCACTATTTCTTCTAAACCCCAAACGGAACCTTCTATTACACAGTATATTTTTAAAACTACACCAACAACAAAATGAACCCTAGTCAAACCTGAATATTTTTCAAAACTACCAATCAGAAGAAAACCTGAATAGTCTTTTTTTTTCTTTTGGCCTTTTGGAGAGGGGAGGGCAGGGCAATTGGGGTTAAGTGACTTGCCCAAGGTCACATAGCTAATAAGTGTTAAGTATCTGAGGCTGCATTTGAACTCAGGTTCTCCTGACTCCAGGGCCAGTGCTCTATTCACTTCGCCACCTAGCCACCCCTGGAATAGTCTCTAAACCAAAGTTTCAATTGATCTGAATTCTGAATACAAATTAACTTTGTAATGTAAGGGCCAACTGTTCCTCTCATTGCAATCAATTTGTCAGCAACATATTTTATGAATTCTATATAATGATGAAGAAAATTGTTATTAAGTGCACAATATTTTTTCTTCAGAGATAATTTATGTTAACAGAACTAATTACTTATGTAACTTAATGAAAAGCAAAATGGGTCAAATCCTAAACCACAAAATAATTCTAGTGTGTACACACACACACACACACACACACACACACACACACACCCACACACAAAGAACCCAGCTAGACAATAACAAATGTGATGAACAATTTACAGTATTACACACCCGTAGTTTGATTGGGACACTTGGTCAAGACCTCTGGTGCTCTGAATCCTGGTGTACCAGCTCTGGGGGCAACTTGCTGCCGCCTGATAAAAGAGAAAAAGACACACTTCCAAATCAGGATTCTTGAAGTCTCAATTCCCACCTGTTACTATAAAGATATGTCTTCTATCACTATACAATCTGTTTTCTAAGATTTGGTTCTCTTTTTAGAAGCATCTCAGATACTCAAAGCAGGCAGAACACATACTCTTTAATCTGGCAGGAAAAACTAACTCTGGTTATGAAATGCTTAAAAGCTCTAATTAAGGTAAACACCACAAACTTATAATTTTTGATGATCTGACCCAAACTAAGTCAATATGACTAATGCACAATCAGTGAACAAACGGTCTCATTCAATAGGGTAAGAAAGCTAGAGGAAATTTTAGTCTACTTAAGAAAACAAATTTAAGGAATTCCAGCCCAAGCCTCATGTAGTCCATAAAGAATTAGCTGGCCAACCAATCCCTCACTCATTTGCTCTAAAATTCTATAGTATTTCTAATCTGTATTATAAAATTTTGTATCTATAACTGGTTTCATATGATTTGTGAGTATTTTTCTCTTTCTTGGGCACATGATAAGTAGAAGTTATCCCTTAATTACCACTGTATCCCTTCTGCCCATTACATGGTGAGCAACTAAAAAAATCTGCTGAATATCTAAGCGGTATTTGCTAAAAATCGCAAAATGGAACATTTCATTCTTTGTGGTATGATTTATACTGATTTTTAACTAAAGCAAAGTAAGTAATTCCTAATCATTCAATCTGCACACTGTTCAGGCCTTTTATCTCTCTTTCTCCTGCTGCTAGGTTCCTGCTTACCTGTTTATTATCATTCCACTAGAAAATGAGTAGAAAAAATAAAAAGAAACGAAACTCAAATTAATCCACTTTGTTTCCTCTAAAATTTGAATGAAATTCTGTGCTTATAGATTTAAATTATCCATTCTTGCTTTGGTTTCCATTTCAAGAAAGGTAGAAAATTTTGCTATTTGTGGTGAAAACAAAATATACAGTTAAAAGAATATAGAAATACAACAGCAATATAGGTTGTCAATCAATGTTTTGGGGAAAATATAAATGGATTGTTTTCATAGTCCTCAAATAAGTGAAAGAATCTGGTTTCAGTTCAATTTAATAAATATGACTAAATGCCTGCAAGGCACTCTCCTGGATGCTAGGGACCCAGAACCAACAATAAAACAGTCTCTGTTCTCAGAGAGTTTACATTCTAACTGTGGAAATACAACACATACAAATAAGAGTAACAAAAAGCAATATGAAGTGGGGAAAACCTCTACGAAGTGGGACAGAGATAAGGAATACTCTATGGAGGAGCACTGTTGCTGAAGATTAAAAAAAGCCAGAACTTCTGAGAGGTTAAGATGAAAAGACAAAACATTCGCGGTATGGGGTTGGCCTATGTTAACATGTGGAGGGCAGAGATGAAATGTCAAATTCAGAGGAGGGCTGCAATGTAGAAGTTATAAAACGGGAGTAGAAATGCTGGTGAGTTAGGATAACTGGTGACTAGTCCACATATACTTCCCTTACTACTGCCCTCAGGATGTCAGGAAAAAACCAAAAGCCTCCAACACATTGGACAGACCTCCCATTGGAGCACACGGACAAAAGTCATGTATGATAAGGAAGTATGAATGGGCTGCCGTTAGCAATGCTGGAGCAAATACCCACACAGATGAGATCACAGAGTCATGATAGTATGAGCCTGCTACAAACAGGGTAGTGCAGACAAAGGTTCCCTAAGCAATTTATAATCTATTAGGCCAGTAAGACATGTTCACTTTTACAGTTATTTCCTAGATACAAGGTATGAACCCATAAAATATTAAGAGATGAGAAGAACCTTGGATATTATCAAATCACTTTACAGATAGGGAAATTGTGAGAGCCCAATGTTCCTTCCATGTATGTATGTCATCAGAGATACAAAATGCTTTAGAGTTCAAAAATATGTGAAATCAATTCTGATTAGGCTGATCTAAATGAAAGATGAAACACTTGAGCTCAGTCTTAAAGGATATACAGGACTGAGAGGAAGAAATGAAAATGGGGCAAGAACATTCTAGGTGTCCAAACAGTCTGCAAATTACTGCTACCACTATGAGTTAATAACTCACAGAGGTTGGAAAACCAAAGGTGTGCTTGGGTAGTGGTGAGTAAACCAATTTAGTTAGAATACAGAAAAAGGCAGATTAAGGTCTGATAATACATACAGTATGAATTTTTTTTTTGTTAGGCAATATGAAACCAATGGAGTAACATAATTAAAAGGATACTTCAGAAAAATTATAAGTATGAGCAGATAACAACAAATCACAACAGAGGACTAATAGGAAAAGTGGTATAAAAGTTCTCATTTATGGTAGATTTATCGAAGGGATAAGATTAAGAGGTCAGACAAGATGGGCACACTTGGATGGGCTGTGATCTTCACTAGAGGGAGTACCATCTATGTCAATTAGATCAGAGATCCATTGAAATAACCAAGTATACAAGAGGAAATGGAAAAGAGTCAAGACTGGAGAGCAGGAATTCAGTTATTATGACTGTTGCTGTTAATACTAACTTACATTTATGTGGCATTTTCAAGTTTAGGAAATACTTAAATACTTAACAATAATTGTGAGAGGCAAATAGGAAAATACCATGAAAATCCATAGAGGAAGGAATGAGGGCCTGCATGAGGGTGATGGCAGGTAAAGGAGAGAGGGGAAAGAATTAAGAAGCTCCCAATAAGAGAAGAGAGGAGAGAGTCAAAGATAACCAAGATAACATCCCAATCAATCTAGTCTGCTATAATCTACCTGCTGGGCTCCAGCTCCACATTTTGAACTCCCTGCTGTCCATCTCCACCTAGATGTGCCATGAGCACTGAACCCAGCTAACCCACACCTGCCCCATCCCCAGAGGCACCTGCCATCTCCAAAGCTGTGAATCCTGGTCATTCCCAGTCTTCCTCCCCTCTGGCCTCTCAGCAGTTTGTAACACTGCTGATTATCCCCTTCCTGAAAACCTCTTCCTCTGGCCTGTCACAGTACTCTCTCCTGGTCCTGTCACCCTCCTGACTGGGCTTTTTCAGGCCCATTTCCATCCAGTTCCTCAGTAACCTCCTACTCAAGTGTCGAGGCTCTGTCCTGATCCCTACTCTCTTTTAATTCTTGAGACAACAGAATTGGAATGAACCTCAGAAAGGGAATTGCCTCTATCACCCTTAATAAGCAGTTATCCAGCCTACACTGCAAAGCCTCTTGGAAAGTCACCTCTGCCCAGCACATGGTGAGCACTGCAGAAATGCATGTTGACTGAAAGGAACTCATTACTTCTCAAGGGAACTTGTTCCATTTTTGTTGGGTGGGGAACCTTACATTAAAATTTAAGGAACTTAAGTGTCAAGCTGCATTTGTGTGTATTGGGAAAGCACTGTAGTGGGTATTAGGCTAACTATAGGCTTCAGCTAATTTGCAAACATCCGCATACCCTTTCTGGGATGGATCCGTGCTTATGAAAATGACCAGTGCTAATCAGAAGGGCTGGAAATAGATTAGTCAACTACAGCATGAGCATGAGCACAGAGCCAAGGGAATTTCACAACCTGAAACTGTCAACACCTTCTCACTTGGTGATCTCATCAGCATCCATGGGCTTAATTATCAACATCCCTATGCAGCTGGACTCTCATACCCACATATCTAGTGCAAATTTATCTCCCAAACTCCAATCACGCTAGACATTTCCCACTAGATACCCTGTCAACATTAGAAACTCATTTTCCTCCTAAATTCTCCTCAGCTAAATTCTCTGATTTAAGTCTAGTCCTCAAGGCCTTCCACGATTTAGCTCCAGTCTCTTTTTCAAACTTATTTCACCTTATCCTTCTTCACAAAATCTGTGACGTGGCCAAAATGGACTACTGGACCTTTCCCACCCTCACGTTTCATCTCCTGCCTCCAAAGCATTCGACGAGATTTTCCCCACCCTGGAAGGCTTTCTTCCAGAATCTTGTATCTTCTCAGGAAAGTCTTCCCTCATTTTGCTCCATTTCAAGTTTAGTGCAATACCCTGTTCAATTACCAATTATATACTTTTGAAAATGTATGTACCTGATGCATCTCTCCTCTCCCACAGAAAGGAATCTTGTAGAGAGTAGTTATCACTGATTTGGAGCTTTAAATCAAGATGTCACACTGGCCCCAATCAGATTTAAATGTAATAGGGAAATGTTTAACAAAATAAGTGAAAATACAATATAACATGGATGATGTTAATTTGTGGTTTTCTAAGTCAATATGCAGCAGGCAGGGATCCCTTCCTATCTGAGTTTGACACCATTGATGTAAGAAACCTGAGGCAACATTCAGTCCCAAGCCCTCATTTTACAGATGAGGAAATGGAGGCCTGAAAAGTAAGTGACCTGCTCCAAGACATAACTGAGCTGGGAGTCAAATTTAACGTGATTCTTCAACACCCACTAACCTACAGGAGAAATTAGATTATTATATTGGCTTTCCTTCCCCTGGTAATATCAGCAAATGCTGCATCATATTCCCAGTCCTATTTCACACTATTCTTTCTTGTTCTAGTACATGATGGCTACTTCCCAATTTCATCTAGTTTGCTGCCCCTGTGAACGCGTTCAGTGGAGTTTCCCCATGCCTGGCCCACCTTCCTTTGCCATCTATGGTTACTCCAATGCCATCTACTGCATGAGATTTTCCTTGGTCCTCCTGGCTTAAAGTGCTCTCGCTCACCTCACATTTTCTTAAGAACTTATCATTTTGGACTTTAACTGTACAAATTCTTCTACTTCATGAAAATCTTATCCTATCCCACTTTTCTACTAGGAATTCTAGAGCTGTTAAAGACTAGATGACAATATATCTCCAAGTAACTCCATCCTCCTGGGTTCACAGAAGGGCCCAGCTTTTCAGAGTAGCATCACCTGGTTTTAGTTACTCTGTGTGAGGGGAAAGGACAGAAATGAAAGAGGAAGGCAGAAAATCATTATGTCAGCAAGTCAACTGTGGACTTCTATGGTTCCAAAAAAGCCATGTTCTCCTTTCAAACTATTTGCATATAACAGCAAAAAATGTTTTCCTAATAGCATATGCATGTGAAATGAACACCATATGAAAACAGTCATCATTTGTTTGTCTTGCAAGGAATCGCTCCACTCCTAGGGCAGTACAGGGGCAGCACTGAGACCTCAGTATTGCGGCCTCTACATTCCTTACTGTGCTGCCCACCAAGCTGCTGCAGACAATCTCGAACCTGCTGGACGGCCAAGCAGGGATTTTTTACAACATTCTTCAACCACGTTACCTTGAAAGGCAAACGCTGCAAACTTGATCTGTTGCGTAACAGTCACAGGTCAGGTTAGCTGGGCAAGTGCTGGCAGTTTTCCTTGTTATGTTACTGGTCACAGTTTTTGTAGAAACAACTTTCTTTTTTGTTGCTAACTTTCTAGATGTGATATCCATCAGTTTAGGTTGCTTTATGAGCTGTAAAGAAATGTTACATTGTTTTCTAGTTTGGGATTTTTCTAAGTATTATATCAAAAGTACTGGTGCCAAAAAATAACTTCTAAAGTCACAATGTGAATACCAGGTTATGACTACAGATTGCACTGCTGCCCACTCTGGTCTGATAAAAGATTTCAAGTCTTTCAGTTTCATAAAATCCATTTTTGATGACAATACATTATTTAAGTCATACTCTGAAGTACCACATTAGGTAACACGAGCAAAGTGCCACTCGCATTTTCTCAGAGGCCCTTGTAACTGATAGAGGAGAATAAGAAAGGGAATATTCTCGTGTCTAACTCCATTTCAGAATCACAGACTGCACAGAGAGTGGGTTACTCACTTACAGATGTTACTGATGTTAATATCTAGAACCAGGAGCTTGGGCCAATTTTTGAAAATTTAACATTTACAACTATAATCTTTTACATTTTTAAAATGCTATTTTCCCTGCTCCATTACCAAATTTCAAGTAGACCACTTGAAATATAACCAGAAAAAATGTACTATCAATTAACCAATGAGTATTTACTTAGTGCCAAATAGAAACATGGTCTATGAAGAAAGCAGCTTCACTTTAACTGTAGCGACAGTTAAATACCAAACCATTTGAAACACATCATGAATAAAATGCAAGAGAAATCTGGGGAACTGGCCGTTTGGGCCAGAGATCCAAAGCAGCCATCTCTGCAGCACGACAAAATTCTAGCTTTTTTCACAATGACTGATACCAGGTTCTAAGTCCTTAAACTGTTGGGGTGTGTGACTCATTGATGGGCATTACTTACTTTGGCGGCACGGCTCTCATGTGAAATGGAGCTTTGTGTATTGAAATTTCTTTCTCCCAAAACAGAGCGCTGGACAGAAAGGCCTACAGACCCCTCCTACAACACCAACAGAAACAAGGACAACAAGGGTTATGTCTGTAATGCTTTCTGCCAGCTTGCCTCTGCTAGAGTTTTGAAAGAGTTAAGGGACAAACAAAAGCAGCTGCAAGCAAGTCACTTCGAGGCACCAAAATACTTCTGTGAAAGAAGAGAATAGTCTGGACAGAGCCACTAACCCCTGACAAAGACACCCCCAGCCCCCAGGGGGACCCAAAGAAGGCCTAAAATCCTCTGCATGGAAGTGACACTCTGCTGTGAAGCTCAAATGGAGATAGACACTAGAGAAGTGTTCTTTTCTGCACTGGCTGCAAGGATTGTTTCTTCCTTAAAAGAATCCTTACCCACGGCAAGCAGGAAAAAAAATCAAGCATTTTCTGTTTCATACAGAAAACATGTGACTTTGCACTATAATACATGTGACCAGAATGCGGCTTATAAACCTGGGAGCTAAATCTCAAATGTCACAAAATAACAAAAATAATTCACTACTAATCTTATCAAAATGCTGTCAGTTGAAGACACAGACCAAATGTAAAATAATCACCAAGTATTATTTCAGTGTTATATCCCCCCCTGTTGGATGAAAAAAAATACACTTTAAAAGCAGCACAAAATTATCAAAAACAAACAAAAAAAGGGGTAGAACCTTGCCATCTTTTCCTCGTTTAGTCTGAATTTGTGCGTGTGAGTAGGGCCTTTTAACAGCTGTTTGAGTGGATGACTGAGATAGCGCTTTTGGTGCTGGGACACTCACTGAAACCTTGTTTGCCATGACTATGGGAGCTTTATTTTGTGAACAACTTTCCTGTTGGGCTTCCGACTGGACCAGTTTGAGCAGATCTACTTTTGTGTCACGGGTTCCTTGAGCCAAGCCAAAGTCTACTAAGGCATACCTACGAAACAGAATTGGCACACGGGTTAGCTTTGCTACAGCTCCAACAGAAGTGTCAGCAGCAATATGACCCAATCTGTGTTCATCCAACCACATCTGTAAAGAATCAAGCCACTATCAAGTAATCAATACCTGGTCATATTCCCTTTCCTGAAAAAGTGGAAGAAGTTTTCCCTAGCAATATCACTTAAGAATTCTATCATAAGCCATGACAGGGACCTTTGCTCAGAGTGGCTCCAGAAGCACGCTCTTCATCTGCCTTTCTCAATTCTAAAGCCAAGAGTGAAAGCATAAAAGGGGTGAATTCTACCTAGAGCTCTGATCCTTGGTTTTCTGATGATAGCAGCAGAATCGTAAGGTTTCTAGCTTGCTGTCATACCAGGAACTTTCCACATTAAAAGCTTAAAAAATATGCAGTCTAACACTACACAAAAAGCTGAATCTGATTCTGATTAAAGAAAGTAGAATGGCAAAAAGCAAGTCAGATGTGTGCAAAAATCACAAATGAGAAATGTTCTAGCCTTGCTGTCATAAACAATGTGTTATGATAATCACATCATTTATCAGCACACAGAAACATGTGCAGCTTGTAACATACTCATACCCGGCCAAAGTCAGCATCCATAAAATAAACAAAAAATAAGCCCCAAGTTGAAAACTCTCGCCAACCTAATAATGAATTATTTACCATTAAATCCAGTTTTGAACACTGGAGCTGTTTCTTCTTAAATTGTTTTTTATTGCTTTGAGGATAATGGATAATTCCTTTTATAGACACAAACTGTTTCATTGTGACAACTTTGTTTTCTCGTTAAGTTTTCAACATGCATTTTCAAAAGCAACAAGTCTCCACTGCTGCTACAGACCTTCTTTACCTAGAGGGTCAGAGCCTATGAGGGACATCTTGACAACACCTGTGCATTATCTATTCATTTTACACACTCACTTTTTAAGGCGCCTATTGTACAAGAAGTTGCTGGGCTTGACATCTCGATGGACAATCCCAAATTGATGAATGCGTCTCAAAGCTTTAAAAAGATTAAACATATATTCTCGAACTTCTTGAAAGGAAAGAGAATTCAAAATTTCCTGAAACACATGTTTTAAGAAATAAAAGTAAATGATTATTCTCTAATTAAAAATCAAATTGTTTAAATATAAGGAACCCTAAGACTCACCAAAAAGGATTCATGTTCCAGATATGGCATTGCAATAACCACATGATCATTTTTTCTAAAGCAATACTTAACTCCCATGACATTATCTTGCCCCCTAGAGGAAAGATACAAAAAGAAAAATCAGAATGCTGTATAACCTTGTTGGATGTTTAGAAATGGAATTTTTAAAGCATAAATTATATTTAAAGACTAATGTGAAACAATAAGCACAATGCATTAGGCAATGCAAGATTAGCTGGCATTCAGCTTTTATCAGTAAAGATATGGCCAAGGTTGGGATTTAATGGAACTACAACTGAGGTGACGTGTTCATGTTATTCTTAACAAATCACTTACTCATTACTCCAATTGTCCCCACTGTGTTTTCTTCTTCACTTCAGTTCTCCAATTACTATTGTGAATTAGCAGCTTATAGGAACTCATAGGATCTAGCCCTGTGCTTTCCCAATGAGGAAACACCCTCTCCAGAGGCCATTTTTCATGAGCTTTGAGGCTCAGGAAGTTACTCAAGGAACCAGGAGGTGACAAGACTTGCCCAGGGCCCCACAGGTCTTCCTCACTGAAGGACAGTTCTCCATACCCCAAAGCTTCTCACAGGAAACCATAACACATAAAAACAAATTTTTTTCTTTTGGAAAAAAACCATGAAGGCTACAAGCTAACACAGCTATTGAAAAGATTATAAAATCCAAATACTTGTATTTAAAAGACTCTCAACTCAAGTGTAATATTTTAAAGCCTAAATTCTCAAGGTTCATTTGTTTACCATGTACACAGTACTGTGACAGACCCACTGGGGACTGGGCAAGAAACGTCAATCTCAGAGAACTTCCCACACGGTGGGGAGAAGAGCTACATGGAGAAGACACACTGAAGGCAGAGGGATCAGTGGAGATGAGTTAGGCTATACCCGGTAGCTCTGAGTACCAGCTTCAGGAGAGTAACAGAAATGATGCCAGAATGTGAGCATGAAGGAAGGACAGGAAATAGAGGAAGTCACAACCAGAGAAGCTAATTCAATTCAGGCACTAAGAGGCCAGAAATTGCCCAGACATGGTCAAAATACATCTGGAGTTTTGTGTGTACTCTGAGCACATTTAAGGCAGAAAGGACTATTCAGATCCCTCATTTTCACATGAAGGTCACCCTGGTGGCACACCAGCTCTGAGAAGCCCTATCAAACTGAAAAAGCTTCAAGGCTCAACCCAGTGACAGATGGAGCCTGCTGTCTGAGGACACAACGAGATATTTTAAGAGGTTTGCCAGCATGTTGTCTATCAGGAGAGGAATTCCATGATAACTCCCCTAAGGCTGCTGCTGCATTATGGAGGAGCTGAAATCTGTGCTGGTGGAGGGAGTACGTAGACTGGTAAACTCACGGATCCTGTTTTTGTCCTGCAAAGTTGGAATGCCTCCCAGAAGAGGAAAACTAGGAATGTAGCAAGGAGGACTGGCAACCGCACCATGTAAAGATCAGTTAAAGAACTGGAAGCATTTATCAAGTGCCTACTACATGCCAGACACGGCACTAAGTACCTAGGATACAGGGAAAGGCAGAAACAGCCCCTGCCCTCAAGAAGCTCACGGTCTAATGGGAGAGACAAGATGCAAACAACTAGGCTCCTAGGAGATATATAT
This sequence comes from Pseudochirops cupreus, assembly GCA_028627135.1. Taxonomy (NCBI): domain Eukaryota; kingdom Metazoa; phylum Chordata; class Mammalia; order Diprotodontia; family Pseudocheiridae; genus Pseudochirops; species Pseudochirops cupreus. Next base: position 31,389,591 of record CM053584.1, read on the forward strand.
GGAAGAGACAGAAGGTAATCTCAGAGGTTTCTCTGTACCAGCAGCTGACAGCTGCCTTCAAGTAGTTAAAGAACATGTTCTGCCTGGTCCCAAAAGATAGAACTAGGAGCAACAGGTACAAGCTGCAGAGAGGTAGACTGAGGCTCAACAAAAGGGAAAACCTGCTAATAATTAAAACTATGCCAAAGTGGCCTAGGGCTGCCTGGGATCGCTATTTCAGCTGAAGAGATGAAGAAGGAAAGAGTTTTAAAGGACAGAGGTTTGGAGGGATGGGAGGAGAAGACAGTGAAGATACCGAGTCAAACGTTCAACACAGAAGAATAGTAGGACTGAAGGTTAGAAACATATACTGGGATCAGAACGTAGACAGACCTGAATGCCAGGATGAAGAATGGAGACTTTTATCCACTGGATGGACGGTCAATGAATGTTTTCCACTCAGGGAATACCCAAGTGAAAGCACCCGCTAGCAGTATTAATTTGGGGCTAATACATACAATTAATTGGAGAGCAAAAACATGGGCGGCAGGAAGGCCAGTTAGAAAGGAATTTGGGGATAAAGTGAAGAGGGCTGAGAATGCAGTGGGAATGAAAAGAAAGCTGACCTTGGGAGGGAAGAAGAGCCAGGACCTCATTCATAAATCAAATATAGAAAGTAGAGAGGAGGCTCAAAGATGACTTCTCCTGCTTTATCCTGGATGAGTTGGGGAACAGTGTTGTGAATAAAAGAAAAGTCAGGAAAGGATACCGATTTGTAATTTAGTGTCAGATAAGTTGAGTTTAGTGTTAGAAGGACATTCCACAGAAACATGCACTGGACAGCTAGGAGATACTGGGTGAGAGGCCAGTGCTGAAGACACAGATCTACATAGAGTTTTAGTATTTAAGTTATGAGACTAGGTCCTCTATGGGAGAGACCATAAAGAGAACAGGACCGTGCCTTGATGGGCATCTTTCATTAAGGGGCAGGAAAAAGACTGCAGTTAATGTAACCCAAGGATATTCTAAATTACCCACCCAGCCACAGTAAGACACTGGAGTTCAGCAGCAATTCTTATAGGATGACTTGTAGGAATTAAGTGTTTCAGAGCAATTTTCTCTTCAGGTCCCATTTTTAACTGAGCAGTGGCCAAGTAAACAGAGCTGAATGTACCTGTGAAAGGTATTAAAAAATCTTTAGTATCTGTTTTTTACAAGCATAACAAAACCCTACTAAAATGCTAAATTGTAAAAAATTTTAAATACACAAAATTATAACAAACCCATCTGTTTTTAAAGTTATTTTTATCAGTAATGAGCCTATCAACAGATTACAGTAAGAATAATGAAAAATACAGCATATTTCCATTTTGAATAAAGTCTTCCTTCCCCCAGATTGCTTTTGAGTGTGCTATAAGTTCCCATAAACCTCTGCAAATCTATACAACTAGGTTTATATCAATATTTCCAGGGTTAATACTAATATTTCATTCTAATGGTTTGATAAATTGGTATGTTTTAGTTTTTTTCCTAAAGACAACCACACAGGTTTGATGGCAAAACTAAGAATGAAACCTTTAAAAATCTAATCCTTTAAGCAGATTACCCTAATATTTAGAAACTAATTACAGATATCATGTTATCATTTTCTAATCTCATCGTTCTGCCCCCTTTGCCCCCTGAAATATTCCATTCATTTATAGGATGAGCATGCTCTAAGTTTTTAATCTTCACCCATTCATTCACTAACATACTTTTTGCTTTCTTAAACCTTTTCAAATCTGCTTTCCAGCCTGATTCATGGCCCAGCCCCTTCCCCCTGATTCATCCAACATCTTTTTAAATAATTACTAACATTACCCTATTGCTACTATACAAACTTGATTTCCTTTGTTATATCATTTTGGGTCTCATATTAATAGGATAAAAATATTTCTAAAAATTCTATGACATTTGCATACCTGAATATTAAACAGATTTGTGTATTTTGAATTAATAGAGTGCTCATTAATGTACTGGAAGAGAACACTGAAAGGATACATATAAATTTCATGTATTTAATGTGTTTCATTCCAGCTTAAAAGTAAGCTAATAAAAAACTCTTTAAAGTAAAAATTCAACTAAGTGACAAAACGTGTTACTACGTCAAAGTTAGTAATATAACTTAATTTTCTTAACATTTAAAAAAGAATATTAAAGGGAATGTCTTCAATAAGAAGTAATGGGCACCAGAAACATAAACATAAAACAAAATAGGAATAATTTTTTTAAATTCAAAATTAGTCCCAGATTTACCTTCTCCAATTTTATCTTCAATCTTAAACACATTACCGAGCTGTGGTACTGCTTCATATAGTTTCTCAATATCTTTTTCAACCCCTGTTGAGGAAATAAACATTTGAAAGCATTTATAGCCACACTCAATTAACCAAAATAGATTTACTACATATTTCCTGAAGTTAAAGAAGCCAGCGAAATGAATCATAAAACCCAAGTGCTTAGATATACACACAACAAAAAACAGTTTACAAAACTGACAGGAAATTATATAAATTTATGTTTGCCAAAATGTAATTTACGCAGGCTGTAGAATTTTCATACGAAATTTACAGTTTTAGAATTACACAACTTTAATCTCAAGTACTTTTTGATCATCTAAACATAACCACACCATCATTACTTTGGATCTTGCACAAAAGAACTCAAATCAGCAAATAACCGAGGACATTTTGTATTCTTATCACTAGATGGCATGACAAGGACATCATACATTCTTGGAAAACTGAACTTCTTTCCCTGAAATGTATGAGTTCTTGCAAATTTAGAAAACATTCACATCTAGGGTACTGCAAATTTTACCTTCAATGAGTACTACTAGTGCTCAGGAGGAGCTTAAAAAACTTCCCAAGCAATGTACACTGTAAAAACTGCCAACTTGGTCTTAAAGAAATTTAAGGCCTTTACACCAATTACAATATAATGAAAATTTTTAGCAGAAGTAAAGAAAGACTGTCATAGAAAGACATTTTTTTTTCAGGCAACCAGGGCTAAGTGACTTGCTCAGGGTCACGCAGCTAGTGGATGTCAAGTGTCTGAGAGTAGATTTGAACTCAGATCTTCCTGACTCTAGGGCTGGTGCTCTGTCCACTCCAACACCTAGCTGCCCCCAACGTTTTTAGACCTTCCGTTATAATATTTGGCCTAGGAATTTCATTTGAAACACTGACCATTCTCCAGGCACAATTTTAGAGAATTCTAGTATGCTGGTAGAGTAGCCAAAGGTGGGTACGGGGACAGACAAGACGATGCAGCATGGAGAACGGAGCAGAAGTCCAGGCAATAGTAAGAAACAAACCACGGCATTTAAGGATCACAAAGCCAAAGGGACTTATGTGCTAACCTCTAATATGTGGGCATTCTCTGTTACTGACATTCAGACTGGAACTGAAAGGTGTATTCTGCCATTTTATGTGGTTCTAGAAAAAATAATCTCAGGTCCTAAACAGGAAATAACTGAAGGAAAAATCTTCCACAAGCACTGACATGCCGGCATTACAACTGGTAGGAATTCAATCCAACAAAATATATCAAGTATTTATTGTGTTCAAAGCAGTGTGCCCAGAAGAAGGAAAAAATATAGTTCTTGGGCCAGAGGAATTCTTTTAATCTGACATGGAGAAGACAACAGCTAAATAAATAAGGAGAATACAAGGTAGAGTGGGATATGGGTGAGGGAGAGATCCAGACAAACAGCCTAGTAAAATATCACTTTAACAGGCAAAGTTACTAGAGTTCCTAATGTAAGGCAGAAAATCCACCAAAGAAATATCCTTAAGTCTGGATGGGATGGGACCCATGATAACCTTCTATAAGGCTAGGTTTTTTTATTTAAAAAGGAAAGCATAGTGAGAAGGTGGGGATGGGGAGGGGAACTGAGTAGCGCTGTACATTAAAAAGACATATTCATGGGAGAAAACCTAGGAATCCAAGGGGAAAGCACAGTGGAAAGAAATTAAATAGAAGCAGAAATGGATGAATAATTACTCTAGACCACCTGGATTGAGAGAATGAACAGAAAGGAAGTTTAGGAAATACCCTAAGCACGCCACAAAGGCAGGACAATACCAGCATGGACTTCAAGCACCTGGACGTTTGCTGGAGCTTTGTCTAGGAAGCACAAAGTGCTGAACCTGGAGCCAGGGAAACCTGGGTTCAAATCCTGCCTCAGACACTAGCTGAGAAACCCTGGGCAAGGCACTTACCCACTGTCTGCCTCAGTTTCTTCATCTGTAAAATGGGAGAAATAATAGCCCCTATCTCCCAGGGGTGTTGTGAGGATCAAATGAGATAATATCTGTACTGTGCAAAAAGTACATTAAAGCATTATATAAAGGTTAGCTAATTTTCCTCCAGTGCCTAGCACATAACAAGAAAAAAATAGCTGACTGAATATGTCAAAAACAGAGAAGCTACTATTTTTTTGGACTGCCTGAATGATTACTTCATCTTTCACAACGGGTACTGGCTCTGGATTTGATTCTGACCAATAAAGCAGAATTTTGGGTTAAAGTAAAAATAACAGAAACCCTGGAAACCAAGGATCTCTCTTCCATTAGCACTGGTGAGAGGAAAGCTAGGAAAAAATCTGGTATACCCTCTAGATTTTGGGAAAGCAGTTTTCAAAGGGTTCAGAGAAAGGATAATTAGGATGCCAAGGCCCAAAATTCCACAGGGGAAGCCTGCCTAGGAGGGACAGAAAGGGATCAAGAATGCAATTCTGAAGACAAACAATTACAATGAAGGGGAAAAGGTGTATTTATCTAAAAAGATCAACATAAATTGATAGGAAACTCAATGACTACTTCACTTTTTAAAAGACACAAAACAAAGATGGAAGCAAGGGAACAGAGGATGAACATAAAAGCCTAGAAACATCCTATAAATGTTGTCAATAGTACTTAAAGCCCAGAAACAGTTGAGTTTAGCAAAGAATGCTAAGGTTAACAAAGGTATTAGTTTGTTTTTTAAAGTTATGTTAGGGATCAGAAGAGGCTAAAACAATGGACAAAGCTGCTATCTGGAGTAAACAGAATGAAGCTAAAAGCTGGAGATAGAAGGTAAGGGTGCCCGTCTCTTGTTCTGCTTGTTTTCTCTGTGAAGAATAATGATCTTGAGACCCCAAAGGACAGAATACACATAATTAAGAGGAAACTGAGAGCACTCACTGTCCTTGAGTTTAAATCACTGGGCCCAGATAAATCACGTTAGCAGTAATAAAAAAATCAGCAGATGTCAGTGAGTTATCAATAACCATTTGTTTAAGCACCTACTATGCACCAAGTACTAGGCTAAGCACCAAAGACAGTCCTCTCAAGGAGCTTACGCCTAATGGAAGAACCAACAAGCAAATACATATTTATAAAAAGACTAAACATACAGGAAAAGTAGGAAATAACGAAAAGAGGGAAGTCCCTAGAATTAACATAATGTTGGAAATGCCTCCTGCAGAAGATGGGATTTTTAGCTAGGACTCGAAGGAAACACTGCTCTGAGCATGAGGGACAGCCTCATCTGAGGAATGCTAGGAGGCCAGTGTTACTGGATCAAAGACCTGTAACGTCATGGCCACAGGGGCTTGCTGATGAAGAAATCCCTTCTGCCACTGCAGATCAGCACCTGACCAGCTACTCTGAGTCTTCAAGAGTGGCTGGGGGCACTGACAAATGAAGCCCCCGCCCAAGGTCACACAGCCAGGAGGGGTCAGAAGTGGAAACTGACTCTCGAACAACCACAATTTCACATTAGATTATAAACTACTTGAGAGAAGGGATTGGGTTTGTCTGTTTGCCTTTCTTCATCTTCCTAGCACTTAGTCCCAAAGGTGGCACTCAGTAGACACTTAATCAATTCTTACTGACTGACTAATACAAGGTGGGAGGCATAACTAAACAGCCCTTAGTCTGAGAAGGACGTGACAAGCTCCCAATACCACCAGGGGGATCCAGCACACAAAAACCTAATAGCAAAAAAGCTTTGTGGTATCCCAGATAACTTCACTTGGCCCTCGGCAGGCTCACCTAGATGACAAGGCTCAGTACTGACTACTACATTTTGGAGACACTGAGAAACTGGAAGGAGTCCAGAGGAGGGTGACCAGGACAGTATAGAGTTCTCATGATCATTCCCAGATCTTGTTAAACTGTGAGCTCCCGTAGGGAGTGGTAGTCCGTATTCTGTCTGGGGACAAGACGAGAAGAGCCTCCCAAGGAAGTCCCTGGGAGATCAGAAACCCCTAGGGTGGGGAGTTTAAAAGCTAGAGGAACAGCAGTGACCAGAGCAGTGGGCAGCTCCCAGGTCCCTCGTATTCTAAGGTGGTCTGAGACACCTTAAAGGGCTCGAAAGATTCAATGCTCTGAACCCCAATGATCCAGGGGGACATACTCCAGAAGTGGAAATCAGCACAGGGTGAGGCCTAGCAGGGTCAACCATACTACCCCAAGGCTAAGGAGAGGCTGGAGCTTGGACAAGCTGGAGAGGTGGGTAAATCAAAAAAAACACCAATCAAAAAGGTAATTGTTATAAATCTAGAGATCTCCAAAAAGAATGAACAAGTAACTTCATTAAGAACTACGAGCAATGATTCAAATAAAAAAGTGAATTTTCCACGAGGATTACAACAACTAGAAGAAATAAAGCAAGGGATTTAAAAAATGAAATATGTATTGGAGGAAAGATATGGAAGTAGAATAAACACCTTAGAAGAGAAAACGGTAAACCTTATCCAAGTAACAAGATTGCCTACTAACTAGAACAGCCCGAACAGAAATCACTGACTCCAGGAAAAAGAACAAAATATTAAAACAAACAACATACAAAAAGAAGAAAATATCAGATATCTGATATCAAAAACAACTGATCTGGAAAACAGGTCAAGGAAAGATAATTTAAGAATCAATGAACTCCTTGAAAAACATGACCAAAAAAAGCCTAGACACTATATTTCAAGAAATCATATGAAAATTGCCCAGATCTATTAGAACCAGAGAGCAAAGTGAAAGTAATGACCTCCTGAATGGACCAATTACCTCCTGAAAGGAACACCAAAAGGAAAAGTTCCAGGAATGTCCATGTCCCAGACAGTGTTCCATGTCAAGAAAAAATTACTATAAACTTCTGCAAAGAAACAATTTAAGTACCAAGGAACTCCAGCTAGGATCATGTAAGACCTGGCAAAGAGATGAATACTCCATATATTAATAAAAATAATAGTAGCTAACACTTACATAGTGCTTACTATGCATCAGACACCGCGCTACCTGTTTTACAATTATTATCTCATTTGGTCCTCACAAGAACCACCATGAGTAGGTGTTATTATAATCCCCATTTTCCAGATGAGGAAACTGAGGCAGATAAAAGTTAAGTGATCTGTCCAGCTCACCCAGCTAGTAGTATCTGAATGAGGCTACATTTGAACTCAGGTCTTCCTGACTCCAGGCCAAGCACTCTATACATTGTACCACCTAACACAAGGAAATTCAGAAAGAAGCACAGACAAGCAGAGAGTTTTGAAAGTAATGTGTGGAAATATTATACACTTTTTATAAAAAAAGTGGTGTGAAGTAAAAATTCACAGTTTTATATATAATCTTTCTGTGTTTTTTATATAAAAATGGTTTTTTTGGGTATTTAACAAGTTCATAATTTAAAAAAAACTAAAAGAAGGGTAAGACCACTGTGGACTAGACTGGTCAGGCAAGAGTCATAGTCTTGGGGCTAGGCAGCACAGTAAACAGAGCACCAGCCCTGGAGTCAGGAGGACCTGAGTTCAAATTTGACCTCAGACACTTAACACAAAAACTAGCTGTGACCTTGTCAAGTCACTTAACCCCAATTGCCCTCCAAAAAGAAAAAAGATTCATAGTCTTAAACTCAGTTTTGATGGATGTATCATATCACAATAAACTATGAGTAGACTAGAGGGTTTTCTAGGTAAGAATAAGGAATAACCCCCTTTGAAAGTGTAGTTTCAGGGACATTCAATTAGCCGCCGAGTGCCAGATGGATAGAGGTAGCCAGGCTTGTCAAAAAGCCACTGCAACAGCAAGGGCAAGAAGTAGGCCGGAGCACAGAAATGATGGAGAACCACCTAACTAAGAAACAGCACAGAAGACACTATGTAACCTGTTAGCCAGATAAGGGGGATGGGGGAAGTGGCAGAGGGAGGTCAAGGAAGTCTGCAGGAAGAGCTGATCTGGACAGCAAGGTGGGAGGAAGTGGCTGAAGCAGAACGGGTTTTGTTTCTGCGATACAACTTAGGTAGAAAATAGCTTTGCCTACAGGTTCTTTTTATAAGCATGAATTGGCTTTAAAATATAGAAATGGAAGAATGTGACCGGCTTCTCTAGAGAAATATTTGACTGTGGATAGGAAGTAGTTCCGAGGCAGGGCTTTGCCAGGGACAGATCTCAGACAGATCCCGGCAGCTTCGTGCATCACCGCAGACCCGCGGCCCCCTCCTCACCCTCGGCTCATGACTCGGAGCCTTGTAGCGAGGATCCCCGCAAGCAGGAGGGCCCCGGACCTCGTAGAGCCGTCAGCGGACAAAGGCCTCCTCGCCCGGATAAGGCCTGGACCCGAAGTGCTGGCGGGCTGCAGGGCCTGGGCCGCTCTAGGAGCTTCCTCCACGGGGCAGGCCTGGCCTCCTCGGGCTCCAAGGCCCCCAGGCCCCAGTCGGGGCGCTTACCCGGCGCCCGGCAGCTCTGGCCATATCTTGGGAAGGGGCCGTCCATAGGTGGCTGGTCCTGCCCGTCCAGCTGCGCCTCCGGGGACGCCTCCATGGCGGGGCCGGTCCGAGGCCGGCTCTGGGCGCTCCCTGAAGCAGGGTCTTCTCCGGGGTCTGCTCACGCAGGATGACAGAAGCCTGCACCTGTGGGAGAAGGGGGAGGGGGTGACTTCTAGAGAGCCTCCAGCTCCAAATCCGTCTGTGCGCGCCCGCGCTCATGCAACGGGAACGAGGGTCAGCCGTCCTGGGATTCGGATCTGGCGTCCTCCGGCCCTATCTCCTGAGTTTTACAGATGGGGAAACTGAGGCCGGGAGAGAGGAAGTCAGTGTCCCAAGGTGACGAGGAGAGTTTCAGTCCCCCCAGTTGGGACGGGCAGGGAACAAGGAGGGATCGTTGCTGGTGAAGGGCTGGAGGGGCCCAACCACCTCACTTTACAGATGAGGAAACTGAGGCTCTAAGCGAGGACGCGTCTTCCTCAAGGCTGCGCGGGTAATAAGGGGCAGGGTCCTTAGTTCTGTAACTTCTGAAGGCCCTAGTGTAGGGTCAGGGGGGGTCTACGGGTTCGGCTCCGGGGCAGTGGGGCCGGGTCCGAGGGGAACAGGGAGGGCGACAGCAATGAATGAGCCGCCGGTCCGAGATCCCCGCGCGCACGCGCTCGCGCATGCGCAGAGACCCACGGCGCCGGCAACCTGGGAGGGCCTCCCTCCAGTGCGCAGGCGCGTCGCTTTCCCGCCCGAGGATGGAGATTGACGGAGGCAGGCGGGTGGACAAGAGGAAAAGGAGATGGGAGGAGATTAAAGGAGATTAAAGGAGATTACTTAATTCCTCCTTAATACTTCCCTTCTCCGGGATCCCCTCCATGCCTCCAGCGACAGGCCACTTCCCGACTCACCCCAAACTCACGATCGGAGGCCGTGCAAGTTCCCCCGCCGAGTCCCGGGATTCCTGACCTCCCGGCTCCTAGCTGTCCTCAGCAAGCCGGTGGGCGAAACGCGCCTGCGCGGCCTCTTCCCGCCTCGCCACCGGCCACACCGGATTCCAGCCGCGCGTGCGCACAGGCTCACTTCAGCGCTCCCTACTGTTAGCTTTGGGAAAGGTCGCTCCCTGATGGCTGGGAAGTACTAAGGAGCCGTGGAGGGAGGCAGGGAAGGAGTGGCCGGAGCAGGAGGGAAGAGCCCGCATTAGCAAAGGACTCAGTTCTTTTTCATAAATGAATGATTAAAATAACGGCCATTACCGAGCAATTTGGAAGGGCTATAAATAATCTATCCAGCTGGGCTACTCTGGGCAAGCCCCATAGCCCTACTTCAGCATCAGTTTCTTCATCCATAAAATGGGGATGGTAATGGCACCTCTCCCTCAGGGAGGTTGTGACCTTACAAGGAGATAATATTTGTAAAGCACCTTCAAACTTTGAATGGTGCATCAGTGCTGGCTATGCCAATCAACTTCTCGGCTTGCTGGGCATCTTTCTAAGTCTATAAACTGGGCAGCGGGTTGATAGCGGAGGTTTCCGATCCTGGAGAAATAGCAATGAATCCCGTACCGGGCTCTACCCCTATCTCTATTCCAACATGCCAGGCCCAGGAAGACTGGGGTGCCAGTACCCCCTCTGACCAGGGCAAGACAGAATCCTCAAAGTTCCAGTCAGCTAAGACCGGAAGTTATGGAGGAATTGTCCGTGGGCATTTATGGAGGCAGTTTCCGGCTCGGTTTCCCTACACCCATAAATATCACAGGCCTAGAGAGAGAAAAAAGTTGGACACTAGGCTTTCCAGCAGTGTCCTATTTCCATGGGTTTCCCCTGGTGAAAAAGGGGACAACGCTCCTGAAACTTGGAGGTTTTAATTCAGTGCTTCTGTTTTTGGGGGGCGGCTAGAACACCCAGTGGATAGAATGATGGCCTGGAGTCAGGCAGACCTGAGTTCAAATGCTGGTTCAGATACTTACTAGCTGTGAGACCTTGGGCAAGTCACTTAACCCTGTTTGCTTCAGTTTGCTCCTCTGTCAAAGGAGCTGGAGAAGGAAGCGGTGAAGCCCTCCATTATCTTTGCCAAGAAAAGCTTAGATGGAGTCACAAAGAGTAGGACACAACCGAACAACAAGAAACATTTCTGTGTCCCGCACCCTTTGCCCAGTGTGACAAAGCCCGCCCATGCAACCCTTCTCAGGATAATGGGTTTTAAATGCAGAAAATCTAACGCAAAGAATACAAAGGAAACAATTTTATTGAAATATATGTATATATGTATATAATACATGTAGGCATATATGTGTGTGTACGTGTATGTATATGTATATATATTTCTTTTTTTAAAAGTTCGCCATCCCCATGTTAAGAAACCAGATTTTAATTCAAGACTTTCAAAAGTAAAAGATGTGAACAGGTATCTGCTCCTAGATTAAGCAAATACCTCTTTTTAAGACTTCCTGTCTCTAGTCTCTTCTCTTAAATCCACTGAATAAATTACTGCCAGATTTATCTTCTCCAAATACCACTTACTTTATGTCATTTCTTTACTCAAAACCACACAGTGACTCCATATTAATGATCAAGTCCCAATGTAGCATTTAAGGTCCTTTATAATTTACTTCCATTTCATTCCATTTCAAATAGAATAAAGTCCAAACTCCTTTTACTGGGATTGAAGATCCTTCACAATGTAGCCCCTATTTACATTACCAATATTCCTCAATATCAGCCCTCTACTCCCTCCTAATTCTTTTTTTTCTCTTTTGCTGAGGCTACCTTCTATTATAGGAGGAAAGCATTTATTTTATTAATGCTTTATGCTTTATTTTATTAAACATTTACTATGTGCCAAAGTATGCTATTTCTATGTGTCTTTCCTTTGGTGAAAAAAGAGAGAATATGATGAGTGTTGGGGATAGAAATATAAAGCTGTAACAATAATCAGTTTAGCAGATACTTAGCCCTTAGTAACTTGGGAAGTAGGATTGTCCCATCATCTGGGAGCTGGGCTTGCTGGACTGAGAACTGAGTTGGAGTCTTCCATGAGACCAGAATCTGGTGAAGGCCACCTGGAAGACTGAGAGGGCTGTCTGGAAGGTTGAGAGGCCACCTGGAAGCCTGAGATTTCTCTTGGGTCCTAGGGCCAGCCGAACTGCTGAAGAACTGTAGGAGCATGACTGGGATAAGCCATTGTTGGTTTGTGGCTTGGTAGATCCTTGAGTTCCCGGCAACAGAAGTGGTGAAGGTTTTGAGATGTACTGGATCCTGTGAACTTCAGTGTGTGCCAGGGACTGGAGCTGTCTGCCCCTGAATCCAGGTGACTGTTTGGTGGATTCAGGTAGGAGCTGGAACCATGGAAGGGGATCCAGGGAATCTGAGAGACCACCCCAAGTCAAGATGAAGAAAAGGCCTCTCCTTGGATATTGAACAAGTTTACCAGACATTGAGGGGTGGAGGGTTTGTATGGTTTTCTAATGATTGTATTTAGTGACTGATTGCTAGATAAGTGACTGATTAAGTTAATCTATGGTTGCCCCATGAGTGGAAGATTGATTATTGTATTGTGAATTGATTGAATGATTAAGTAAAGAGGGTTTCCCCCTTAGGGAAACCAGATGATTATATTTTTGTTCTTTGTTCTAAATATTATGGCTACTGTAGTGAACACTGTGTGGCCATTCTAATGTTAAGCTGTTATGAACACTATATTGTGATTTTCTGTGATAAGATGTAATGTTGTGAATATTATATTGTGATTTGTTGTGAATGTTTGCCTTGATTTGTAATGGAATAAATGGAGTGTTCACTATACTGTGTAATCCGAACCTTAAAAGCTGTTCACAGTAGTATTCTTTTGGGAATCTGCATGTGCATGGCATTACAACCAAAAGCAAAGACAGCCCCTGTTGCCAAAGAGTTGACATTCTAAAAAGTAAAACAACAGAAGAAAGTGGTTATCTAGGAAATGAACAGACAGACTCCATTCAGGATCAATGGCATAGATGATTTAATCTTGGTTCTTAGTAAATGGGAGGATTAATCCCTTGGAAGGAATTTACTCAGAAAAGGCAAATGGATCCTGGTGAGGTAGTTGGTGAAAAGATTTTGAAAGAGGTGGTTGGTAATCAACAGCTTGGTAAAGAGGGCACACACACACACACAAAACTGAAGAAAATAACACCTTAAAAAATAGAATTGGTCCAATGGTTAAAAAAAGGGGCAAAATAATTCCATAAAAATTAGAATTGAGCAAGTGAAAGCTAATGACTCCATGAGACATCAAGAAGCAATACAACAAAGTGAAAAAAAAAATGAAGAAATAGAAGCAAATGTGAAATATCTCATTGGAAAAGCAACTGACCTGGAAAATAAGCCAAGGAAAGAGAAGCCTTCCCAAACAATCAAGGGTGAAGCAAGGATGCTCATTATCACCTCTATTATTTATTATTGTACTAAAAAATGTTAGCCAAAGCAATAAGAGAAGAAAAAGAAATTAAAGGAATTAGAATAGGAAAGAAGGAAACAAAACTATCACTCTTTGCAAATAATATGATGTTATACTTAGAAAATCCTAGAGAATCAACTAAAAAACTACTTGAAATTATTAACAATTTTAGCAAAGTTGCAGGATACAAAATAAACTCACATAAATAACCAGCATTTCTGTATGTTACCAACAAAGTCCAGCAAACAGAGATAAAAAGAGAAATTCCATTTAAAATAACTGTAGACAGTATAAAATATTTGGGAGTCTACCTGCCAAGATAAACCCAAGAACTATATGAACAAGATTGCAAAGCACTTTTCCCACAAAGAAATACAAATCTAAAAACTGGAGAAATATTAATTGCTCATGGTTAGGGAAGCCAATATAATAAAAATGACTTTTCTACCTAAATCATTTTATTTATTCAGTTCCATACCAATCAAACTACCAAAAATTATCTTAAAGAGCTAGAAAAAAACCAAACAATTTATCTGGAAGAAGGTCAAGAATATCAAGAGAATCAATGAAGAATAAGATGTAATGGAAGGTGGCGTAGCAACACCAGATCTCAAACTGCGTTACCAAACAATAATCATCAAAATAATCTGATACCGGCTAAAAAAATACAGAGTATTGGATTAGTGGGATAGATTAGGTACGTAATACACAATAGTATATGACCATAGTAATCTACTATTTGATAAATGCTAAGATCCAATCCAAGCTCTTTTCACAAGAGCTCCCTATTTGATTAAAATTACTGGGAAAACAGGAAAGCAGTTTAGCAGAAAGGTGATCTAGACCAACGTTTCACACTCTATATCAAGATAAAGTCAAAACAGGTACATGATTTAGACATAGAAGGTGATGTCATGAGCAAATTAAAGGAGCATGGAATATGTTACCTGTTAAATATATGGATACATGATGAATTTATGATAAAACAAGAGATAGAGAACATTATATGATATGAAATAGATCATTTTGATGACATTAAATCAAATAGTTTTTGCACAAACAAAACCATTACTGATTCTGATTAGATTAATTTTTATTAGATTAGAAGAAAAAAAAACTTGGGGAAAAATTTTACACCAAGTTTATCTGGTAACTACCTTATTTCTCAAAAACATAGAAAACTGAGTCAAATCTATAAGAATAAGAATCATTCCCCAATTTGATACCTGGATCACAATTTTTCTTTCCTTTTCAATTCCTGCTGTCTTACTAAAGGAATTCAACATACATAATAATGTGCCCTCAAGCATCCAAACCTCCCACTTACTCAATCTCCTCATTTCTCATGACCTCTACCACATCTCAGCCACACACAAAGATGGTCACACCCTTGACCTTTCCATAACCCACAAATGCACCACCTCCATATTCAAGAATTCTGAAATTCTTTTATCTGATCATGCACTCTAACTACAGATGTTCTGTAGGGTTCTATCCCTTTGTATACGTCTCCCTCTATACTTCACTTAGTGACCACATCAACTCCAATGGATTTAATTACCACCTTTATTCTGATGATTCTCAAATCTACTTTTCCTTCTCCAATCTTTCTGTTGAGCTCCAATCTTGCATCTCCAGCTGCCTTTCCAACATCTTGAACTCAATGTTCAGTATGTCCATCTTGAACTCAGTATGTCTAAACCTGAACTCATCATCTTTTCTTCCAAACCCACTCTTCCTCCTACCTTCTCTATTACTGTAGAGAGCAACACCGTCCTCCCAGTCCACCAGCTCAGGACTTAGGTGTCACCCTTGACTCCTCACTCTCACTGACTCATAGCCAATCTGCTACTAATGTCTGGCAATTTTACCTTTTCAGCATCTCTCAACTGTACTCCATTCTCTCCTCTGACACCAACACCACTCTGTAACAGGTCCCCTATCACCTCACACCTGGATTATTACTATAGCCACTAGTGGGTCTGCCTGTCTTAAGTCTCCCCCAACTCCAGTCCATTCTCCATTCAGCCACCAAAGTGATTTTCCTACAGCATAGACCTAACCATGTCAATCCCCTATTCAACAAACTCCAGTGACTCCCTCTTGCCTCCATGATCAACTACAAAATCCACTGTTGAGCGTTCAAAGCCCTTCATAACCTAGCCCCTCCTACCTTTCCAGTTTTCCTATATCTTATTACCTACCAAGTACTCTTCATTAAGTGTTACAGGTCTCCTTGCTGTTTCTTTCTTTTTTTTTGGAGGGACAATTGGGGTTAAATGACTTCCCCAAGGTCACATGTCTAGAAAGTGTTAAGTGTCTGAGATCACATTTGAACTCAGGTCCTCCTGACTCCAGGGCCAGTGCTCTATTCACTACGCCACCTAGCCTCCCCCTTGCTGTTTCTTAAGCAAGATACTACATCTCTCAGCTCTGGGCATTTTCCCTGGCTGTCCCACATGCCTGGAACCCTCTCCCTCCTCCTCTCCACCTCTCAGCTTTCCTGGCTTCCTTCAAGTCCCAGCTAAAATCCTACCTTCTACAGGAAGCCTTTTCTCATCCCACTTAATTCTAGTGCCTTTGCTCTGAGATTATCCCCAATTTCTTTTATATATGTATATTACATATACTACATATATACAAAATATATATTATATATAATATGATATCACATATTTAACTGATGGATAAGTTGCTCTATTGGTTAAAATGTTGGGGGGGGAATGCTCTGGTAAAACCGTAACAACATTTATATAGCTCTTTAAGGTTTTCAAAGCACCTTCCACTTGCTACTTCATCTGGTATTACACCAGATTCACAGTTATCATAGGGTCTCTGAGATAGAAGAAATCTAGTAATCTAGTTTAGATTACCACAAGTAATCTAATAAATCTGTAAACTGAAAAGGAATACCCTCAACCCCTCAAACAAAGTGACCACCCTGCTTCTACAAGAATATTTTTGGTGAGGGGGAAACTTCTCCCTTCCAAGGCAGTCCATTCCACTTGGGACAGATGTGACTGTTAGACATTTTTTCCTAATACAATCAGCCTTACCTTAAGTCCCTTCCCCAAGAGACTGGTTCTGTAACTCTTTCGAAGCACTTACAAGGGGAGGAGTTTTCTGTGACCCTTCCCCGCTTTCTGGGAAATTTTTTGAAAGTCAATTAAAGGAAAAAGAGGACCAGACCCAGCAGTTCACCACCCCACCCCACCTCCAAAAACTCCAGGAAACAGAGGGCTAGAGAGATGAAGTGGTGTTTAATTCAATCATGGGTTTTGTCTGCTGGCCAATCAGTCAGTATAGGTAACATGCATACGTACATCATAACAGATAGAAAAAAACACTTGCTAAATATTATGTATCTATGCATAAAAGGCACGATGTACATGTTATTGGCTATAATTATAAATATATATTAACCACCTACTGGGTGCCTAACTCTGCACTAAATGCTAAGGGACTACAAAGACAAAGATAAACAGTCTCTGCCATCAGAGAGCTTACCAGTTGTGTTGAAGGAAATAGCATATACACATGTAAGACAGTACAAATCAATCAGCGAAGGGGCAACTAGGCTCTGGAGGCAGGAAGACCTGGGTTCAAATCCAGCCCCAGACACTTATTAGATCTGAAACCCTGGGAAAGTCACTTTACCTTGGTTCGCTTCAGTTTTCTCATCTGTAAAATGGGGATAATAACAGGACCTACTTCCCTGGGTTGTTGAAAGGATGAAATGAATTAACATTTGCGAAGTGCTTAGCACAGTGCCTGGCATACATAGGAAATGTTGTATAAATGTTGGCTATTAAGTACCTCTTATGTGTCAGACACTATATAAAGAGTTGGGATTAAAAAGACAAATGTAAAAACAGTCCTCGTCCTCAAGGAGCTTATAGTCTTGTTGGGGGTGGCATGGACCCCTATAGGTATAGACATAATACAGAATGTCCCAAAAGTCCTAGTGTACTTCTAAGCTTACATCGGTAGTAAGACTTTAGAGAGAGTCTATACAAAGGGATTAGGGCAGGCAATGGCGAGGAAGACACCAGGAAGAAACTGAAGGCTTCTAAGAAATTGAGGCAGTGCATTCTAGGCCAGGAGGCAACTAGGTGGCTAGGGCCTGGAGTCAAGAAGACCTGAGTTCAAATCCAGTCTCAGACACTTACTAGTTGTGTGACCCTGGACAAGTCACTTTACCTCTGCTTTAATCCAGTGAAGAAGGAAATGGTGAACCACTCCAGTCTCTTTGCCAAGAAAACCCCAGATGGGGTCACAAAGAGTTGGATGTGACTGAAAAATGACTAAACAACAAAAATACCAGATATCCTCTATGACACAGGCCAACACCTTTGGTGAGCATATGACTAACTCTTCCCCTTTTATGGATAATAAAAAGAGAGCTATTAAGCCAAGTTAGCGCTGATATTTTCTATTCAAGGAATCTTATATGATTTGACATATTCATGCGAGGGATCTTGTTGGAGGCAACATTTACTTCTTTATTTGGTGGTTCCATAAATATATGGAATTTATGAAATCATGTTGTTTCCTAAAGACAAACAAATGGACTCTTTTAAAAAAAATTCCAGCAGTAGCAGTTGAAATCGTATTTCCATGATCTTATGTTGGACAGAGGAAACACATCTGGAACTTGTCAAACCAGGTTAACTTTACAAGGTAATTCCTCATAGCAAGACCTCTGGTCAAATGCAAGCTTTCTCTTGCAATTAAAATGCTTTCGAAAATCATGAATATTAAAAGCTGAGCATAAGCTGCTTTAAACTTTGTCATTTAGAGAGCACAAGGTGTGCACGTTAAAAAAATAGTCTAACAATCGGTACAATAACTTTTCTTTTTAAAGTGTAAAACCCAAGTTGGGAACACTAAGAAAAAATTTTTATTGTTTTACAGTCATGTCCAACTCTTTCATGACCGCATTTTGGAGTTTTCTTGGCAAATATACTCGAGTGGTTTGCATTTCCTTCTCCAGGTCTTTTTACAGATGAGGAACTGAGGCAAATGGTGTTAAGACTTGCCCAGAGTCACACAGCTTGTAAGTGTCTGAGGCTGGATTTGAACTCAGGAAGATGAGTCTTGCTCATTGCAGGCCCACTGCCCTATGCACTATGGCGCCACCTAGCTGCCCTGTATCTAGGATGGTAATTTATGTACCTGCTTTGCTCTTCCATGTCCTCCTGTGAACATGATTTGACAATTACCCCTTTTTAAATTTTAAGTAAAAGGTAATATAAAAAGAGTAACAGTACTACTGCAACCAGCAATGGTGGCAGCTGCCAATAACCCCGAGGACTTAACCAGTTTCTCATTTGAAGTTGCCTGAAGGCAAATGGGCAGAAACCAGCCCCTGGACTGTTCTCTAGGCTGCCTGTCATAGTATTACAACAAGGGTGGGACTAAGTTATTTTTGCAGAACTCTGAGTTGGAAAGAAGGAATGAGAGAGCTGGCAAGGTCTCTTCTACACCGAGGAACAGGATTTTCTGGGAACCTGGTTTTCCTATAGATGCATTTCTGCATCTTTCTGTGTTGTGTCCATGGGGAAACCCTGTGCATCTGGCTAAGCTGTGATCTAAAGTTTAGGACATGTACATAAGGACTGGGTCACAGTCACCATTACAAGATTGATGACATTATTTGAGCTCTTTGCTAGTCTCAGGCACAGCTAGATCAGAGGTCTTAGGACCTACAGAAAGAGATTGGAAGATTTTGCTGAAATGACATAATTCATGAACCTGACAAGGAAAGAAGTGGTAGAACGCCGTCTGAACTGGGCACGTTATTAGGTCCAAAGAATGTACCTTCTTAAGATTCAGAATGTCAACTTATGGGAAAAACATTAACGATGATAAAAAGCCAAGACATATAAAATAGTGTTGCCAGGTTGAATTTTTAGTTGCTGACTGATGCCTGTTACCTTTTTTTAATGAGACATTCTTCCCAATGTCCCTCACTCCACACTTCTATAAATTCACATGACTTTATTTGCTACTCTGTGCTATGATGAGCTTTAGAAGTGACACCTGCCTCTTCTCTAACACTAATGACACACACTTAATGTCAATCATGCAGGCTATTTTTTCTCCTGTGACTAGGCCCAAAGGTCAGTAAGTAGCTTATCACAACCAAACTAGAGAAAATAGAAAATACGTGATCCTGGGCTTTGTTCCAGGTTGGGAGAAGAGTTATTTTGTTCCCACCTACATCATCTTCTCTTCCATTTTATTAATGAAGGAATGTGGTCTAGCATGTAAGATGAGAAGATTTAGAAAAAAAATATTGGTATAATAGAGTCATTGAAGAACTTTATTTTGTTTAATATATTTTTTAATATTAAATTTTCTTGTATTATCATGGAGCATGCCCAACACAGATTTTAAATGGGAGATTTGAATTTTGCCCTCTTATACTCCCATATGCTATTTAGACATCAAAGATCCAATGAAAAAAGATTACTAGTTTTGCAATCTCAAATTTGTTTCTCTTCTGAAAGGAATCCAAACTCTTCAGGTAATATTCTAAGACTACAAGCCTATATATGTCCCTGAGATAGAAAGTGGAACTCATATGACTAGGAGAGGTTGCCTCTTATTTTGAGAGTCCCTGAAGAAATTCTGGGTAAGAACAAAGGAAGCCAAAGAGAGCAATTTGGAGGTAAACTTTCAGATTGAAATCCATCTGCATAAGCCTAAAACTTGGAGTTCTGGGTTACTGCTTGCAGTTGGATGGAGTATACTTGCCAAGGAATAAAGGGGTGGGAGGGAAGCAATAAAGATTATTGGCCCAGCTAAAAAGGAAAGGAGAGGTGAGGAGAGAAGAGGAAAGGAGGGGAGGGGAGTGGAGGGGAGGGGAATGGAGGGGATAGGGGAGGGGAGGGGAGGGGAGGGGAGGGGAGGGAAGGAAAGGAGAAGAGAGGAGGAGAGGGGAGAGAAGGGAGAGAAGGGGAGGGGAGGGGAGAGAAAGGAGAGGAGAGGAGAGGAAGAGAAAGAGAAAAATAGAGAAAAGAAAAGAAAAAAGCTCCCTTATGTATTGAAGTTTCTACCAAAGATCGGGAGAAAGGAGGGTCTGGGAAAGAAAATTTGATACTAGCCCTTTGTAAGCAGGTCATGAGGTACTTGACTAAAATCAATTGATTAATAATCATTTATTAATTAACTATGTGCTAGGCACTAGAAATATAAAGAAGCAAAACCTATTTATAAGGTGCTTACATACTAATGAGGGAGACAAATACATATATAATATATATAGAATAAATATTAAAAGAACAAATAAATATAAATTTGTTAAAATGAAGGTAATTTGGAAGAGAGGATACTAGCAGTTGGGGGGAATCAGGAAAGAATGAAAGTGGAAGGTGATGCTTGAGCTCCATCTTGAAGAAAAATGGGTATTCTTTGAGGTGGCAGTGAGGAGAGAGGACATTCTAGGCCTGGAATTGGATGACAATGCAAAGCCAGGGAGAAAGGAAATGAAACCTAATGTGTGAGGAATTGAAAGAAGCTCAGTTTGGCCAGATTTAAGAATGTGGGAGGAGTAGAGATGTACAATATGACCAGAAAGAGATTGCGGGGTCAGGTAGTGAAAGACTTTAAAGGCTGCACAGAGAGTTTACACTTGCTCCTTGAGGCAATAGCAAGCCACTGGCATTCCTTGAGTAAGCTGGTTGTGTGGAGAGATCTGTGTTCCTATTCTATACGATGGTCTAGAGTGGAGAGGCTGGAGTCAGGGAGGCCATATAGGAGGCTGTTGGTGTGATCTAGGGGAGAGGTCATAATTAACATGGCCACTATGTGATTGAGAGATACAAATTCAATTGCGGAGATATTGTGGAAATAGAAATTGTAAGATTTGGTGATTAATGGGATCCATGGGAAGAGGGAGAGAGAAACTGACAGTAAAGCAAACCTGGGAGAATGGTAGTGCCTTTGACAGAAATGAGGAGGTTTGGGGGCTCGGTGAGGGAGATAATGAGCTATTTTTAGACATACTGAGATCAGGATGAGTGGAGGAATAAAACACTTATAGAGCAATGACTAAACGCAAAGCACTACACCAAACACTGAGAGTATAAAGAAAAAAGTGTGCTGGCCACTGCTTGAAGGAGCTCCCGTGCTAACAGGAAGATGGCATAGAGACAAGGCTTTAGCCAAGTTAGATGGAAAGGCCCAGTGGTTTGTAGAGTACAGTAGCAAAGCAGAGAGTGATGCATCTTCTTTAGAGTCATTCTAGTAATAAAACCATATCCACTTTTTGATGGTGAATCGTTAGACAAGGTGAGGACTTTGTTGGGGAGGACTGTCTTGGCCTGGTCTTCAGTATCTGTGACTGCCAAAGGACTGGAGCCATGACCACAGTAGCTGCCAGGTTCAATCTCTACCAGAGTTGCTCCTTGGAATGTGCAGGAAACAGCTCATACTGGCTGTTGAGAGGTGAATGTTAAATTTTCAGTGTGAGCTTTTACGTTGGAAATCCACAAATGCTACAAAATAGGGCTTGATTCATTGTTTTGTTGATTATCTAGATTTAAGAAAATGATGGGGGAAAAATTAATAAATTTTAATAATTTAAAAATGCATCCTGTATGTATATTTTTCCCCAGAGAGCTGGTGGTTAGACATTTGCCATTCTGGCTAGGTGGTACAGCATATAGAGAGCCCTGGGCCTTGAGTCAGGAAGATCTGAATTCAAATCCTGCCTAAGTCACTTGCTAGCTGCATCACACTGGGCAAGTCCCTTCACCTCCATTTGCCTCAGTCTCCTCAAAGGTAAAAAACACCTATCTTCCAGGGTTGCTGTGAGGATCAAGTGCAATAATATTTATAAAGTGCTTAACTCAGTGCCTAGCCCATAGTAGGTACTATGCTGTAATGTTAATGGGATATAAAATCTTCCCCCCCATTAAGAGGCCTCACATGAAGCCCACTAAGGGAAGCTTGATTAGGGGAGGCTTGTTTTTCAGGAATGCCCATACCTTTTGTTACTTTGTAATTAGGCAATGGGTTATAAGGGCTGTGATGCCCTCTGACTTGAAAAAGGTATATATACTCTGAGGTTAGCATTTTGCTTTCCGACTCACTCACTGGAAAAGTATTCTTGTGATTTGACCAGATAGGACTCTGGGTATCTATTAAGGAGCCCCCTGGCTTTAAAAAACCCAGATGTTGGTGCTTCTCTCTCTGGTAACTATGCATGTATTTCCTTGGTCAGACAGTTGAATTTGTCTGTTGATTTGTGCTAATTTCTCAGATAGAAGCCCTGTCTATTAATCTTTATTTCTCTGCTTGTATCTTCTCTATTTTCTTTATTCAGATTTTCTCTGAAGTTCAGGGGGCTGACTTTTCCCCTGAGCTAATGTATGAAATTAAAAAGATTGTTGACCTCTTGAACAGCTATCTTTCCTAGTAAGCAGATCTAAGAACCTGTGCTAGCAGCCATCCTGGGTATTCCAATGTGGTTGCTGCTGCATATACAAATACTTATTTTCTTCCCTTCCCTTTCCCTAAGCACCCTGGTTGTTTTCCTGAACTGTGATTGTGAGGGAACAGGCTGGAATTAGGGTCAGATGCTCTGTGGGGCATTAGTGTTCTCATGTCCTGAGCTATCTATACCATGGTGATCCGGGGTTCATTGCTATCCCTGGGGTTCTTGAACTTACCTGTGAGTCATCAGTGTGGAAATTATAATAAACCCATGGGAACTAATGAAATCAGCAAGAGCAAGAAAAGTGTGGAGAAAAAAAGAAAGGAAAGCCTGGGCATCGGGAAATGACCAGTGTTCAGGGATGTGTTACCACCGATTAGCCAGCAAAGGAGAAGGGAGACTGATGAATGGTCAGAGAGTTAAGTGAAGGACCAGGATGATGTCAAAAAGTGTTGAGATGGAAAGGGCAGCTAGGTGGCACAGTGAATAGAGCACTGGCCCTGGAGTCAGGAGGACCTGAGTCCAAATCTGGCCTCAGACATGTAACACTTACTAGCTGTATGACCTTGGACAAGTCACTTAACCCCAATTGCCCTGCCTTCCTCCCCGCAAAATAAAATAAAAATTTTTTTTTAAAAAATGTTCAGAAAAAGAGGAGAGAAGAAGGAGTTTGTGTCCAATGCTCTCAATTTATTTAATAAAAAAGACAAGGTCTTCAACAGTGAGAGCTTGGGAGGTGGAGTATGGGGGGATTGAGGAGAGAAGAGATTTCAAATAGCTTCTCTGGGGAGTGATAGGGAATAAATCAGTGGCCACAGTAAGGGCCCAACTGAAGCTGGATAATGTGAATTTATAATGTTCCTACTGTGCACAATTTCATGACTTCCTCCAGCAGTACTGAAAAGCTGTGATACCTAGGAGTTGTGCATGGGAAAATTTTACTTTAAGTTTAAAAAAATGAGGGTGAGTTTTAGTTTTTAGGTTTTTTTTTTAATTAAAAAATTAATTAAATGGAAAAGCATATTCATTACTTTCTCAACTGGTCATGCTTATGGGAAGTCTTGCTGTTTGAATCATGAGGCTCTAGCCAAGACAGCCCTGCTCACCTGGTGGCAACACACACTAATTACATGAAAAGTACTTAAGAGGAAATAAACATCCCCTTGAGTGCTGAGTTTGTGAACCTCACCCTGTAAAATAACTACAAATTTTAGATTTGGTTATAATTATTTGGGCTGGTGTAAAATGAGATTTTTCTAGGAAAAGAAGTGCTGTACTTGGACCTAGGTAATTTGAAATGAATTACTGTAATTTAAAGGAAATCATTTTAAAAATAACTGTGTTGTGGTATACCAAAGATATACCACACTAACTTAATTACAACAACAAAAAAATTTACATTTATATAACCTCTTTTACTGAAAGAGCTTCCAACATTAACATGTTGGGGAAGTACATATTATGACTACCATATAGTTGGGGAAATGACAGCCCTTAGGGGCCAAACAATTAAATTCAAATGAAAGAATGACTTTCTCGCAGCTCCTACTGAATGGAATGAACTTATTCCTTCCAGAGGGAAACTTTCTGGAGCATACTTGTGTAAATTACAGAATCTTTTGTAAGTGATGAAGGGAGCAGTAGTTCTAATTTCTTCACTCTGTGAATTCTAAGGTAAATTTATTCATTCTGCCCACAAATACTTATCAGACTCATGTATGTACAGAGCATTCTGCTAGGCACTGGAGGAGTTATAAGGTTAGAGAGATAAAATAGTACCCCTGCCCTCCTGTTGGTGTTTGTCCTTCCTTCTCAAAGAGGACCATGACGTCAGGGAGGCAATGCCATAACATAAAAATGAATTGGATTTAAGTGAGGGTGGGATGTTTGAAGTCACCAGCCTCACTTTCTCCTCTAGAGCCATCTGGGTCCAGTGATTAGATAAAGGTCAGGAAATGGCCCAGATTGCTATAGGAGATCTTGAAAATAAGAGACAAATACAGATAGCCCTTATATGAACTATATTACATGAGAAGTACATCAGAGAGTCATATAACAAAGTGCTGTAGAAGGTTCAAAGGAACAGGTTGTTACTGGTGGAGATGAAGGAAATTTTCAAAAATGGAAGGTCACTTAATTTGAGTTGAACTATAAAGGATGGATAGAAATTTAGGAAGGGGAAGCAGGACATCCCAAGCACCAGGATAGGCAAAGGTGTGGAGGTGGGAAATTACTAAGGAATGTTTGAAAGACAAAGAGTTGATCAATTTTGCTTGAACATAGAGCATAGAGGTATAGAGTATATAATATGAGATTAGCCTGGAGCTAAACAAAGAGCAAGATTACAGGGTGGCAATGAATTGGGAAACACTTTACTGCCTTGCTCTGCCTCTCCCCACTCTCAAATCCATAATTTGGGCCTATCCTTGGGTGGTTGCAGTAGGAATAGGAAAAAGAAGAGACAGTGTAGAGAGTACTACAGTGATCTGGAGATGTAACACCACGCACCAGCAGATTCCCAAAGGAATGCTACTGTGAACAGCTTTTAGAGTTCAGATTACAAAATATAGTGAACACTGTTTATTCCATTACAAATCAAGATAAACATTCACAATATATCACAATATAATTTTCACA
>CM053584.1:31415352-31477120 GCA_028627135.1 Pseudochirops cupreus
TTCACAATTACTAAATATCTTGATCACAAATACAGTCATTAGAAAACCATACAAACCCTCCACCCCTCGGTGTCCAGAAAACCTCAATTTCATCCAAGGGGAGGCCTTTACTTCATCTTGACTCTGGGTGGTCTCTCTGATTCCCTGGATCCCCTTCCAAGGTCCCAGCTCCTACTTGAATCCACCAAACAGTCACCGGGATTCGGAAGCAGACAACTCCAAGGTCCTTGTCCAGTCCTCAGAAGTAGACAGCTCCCAGGTCCTTCTGCAGTCCTCAGGGCAGTCCCTGGCACACACTGAAGTTCACAGGGTCCAGCACATCTCAAACTCTTCACACTTCTCTTGCCTGGAACTCAAGGATCAGCCACGCCACGAACAAAGAAAGTCTTATCCTGGTCATGCTTCTTCAGGCAAGCCCTCTCAGCCTTCCAGGCAGCCTTCCAGGCAAGCCCTCTCAGCCTTCCAGGCAAGCCCTCACCACATTCTGGTCTCAGGAAAAATCCAACTCAGTTCTCAGTCAGTTCTCAGTTTCCAGATGCTAGGAGAGAAACTCTCTCTCTCTCTCTTCCTCTCTCTCAAGCCGGCTTCAGTCTCCACAATTCTTCCTTCACCAGGGGCAGCATTCCAATTCTGTCTGTCTGTCTCTGGAATTCTTGCTTATGTACACACCTCAGCTGATCCCCTTCTTCCGCATCAACAGGTGAGTTCATGCCTTCTCAACAATGGGACAGAGTTTGTACCTTCCACGCTTAGCTAATCAAATTTAAAATATTATTTCTATGTTTTCTTGAAAAACCTGCATATATAATTCTAATATGTTTGTTACAACTATTCTAGAAAACATTTGAAACTATAGTACTTGTTTCTCTTTGCTATGTCCTTGGGTTACTCTTCACTTAAATATGCAGTATTTGTCCTTTGGGACAAAATATTCTGTTAGTTTCATTAATTCAAACTGCTGACATCCAGTTTTGTGGTTGGCAAAGGTCAGATATAGTATATTTTTGGAATCTATCTTTTTCCCTCCAAAACCCTACAATATTTGGAGCAAAGGTAAAGGTAAATGCATTGCCTAGATACGTTTAAAAATAATTCAATTACAATATAAATTATGTTGTAATTCATTTTAGGTAAAAATTCATAATACATCCTACAAATATTTTTAGATGGCAATAATTTCCATGGCCTATTTATGTGTGGGCTGTGTGTGTGTGTGTGTGTGTGTGTGTGTGCATGAGTACGTGCAAAGATTATGACTTCAAATGCTTCAAGGAAAAATATGGTACAGTCTAACTGCCTTAAAGATGAACTATAATAATTGTATTTAAAATAAAAGTATAATAGGGATGATGAGGAGAACTCCTGATTTTCACTTATATTCTGGCACAAGTCCATCCTCCTGACTCTGAGTTACCAATAATCTTCCCCAAAGTCCTAGTCCCTGGGAACCAATAAGCAACTTCCTGTGTCATCCCCACAAAGCCCATGTCCCTTAGCAAAAGACAAGAGCACATATTGAGCTCCATGAAAAGTGTCTGAGTCTATCAAATCAGGGGTTCTCTTGATCACCCCTGCTACAAGGGTAGAAAAAGTTATATGAAATCAGTGAGTTCTTTCAATGTACTCCTAGCATTCAGGATCATTCCTTTAATTGTTATTTTTAAAATAGAAAATTGGAACCTGATTCTTCAACTAATAGGATACCAGGTAGGTCCTGTAAATGTGTAGAAGGAATCTTTATGTGGATTTGCCCTAGAAAATTCCCTCCTTCCCATATGGCTACTTCCTTCCTGCACTACTTTGTGAAGTTAAAATAGGGAAGCACTGTATTTTCTGACTTTGTTCTGGGGCCAACCTCTGGATGTCTACATTTTCTTTGAAGAAATAAGAAGAGCTCTATCTTCTTTTTGGGGAAAGGCCCAGGCTGACCATGCTTGATTCTCCTCCTGGCTGTGCTTTCAATCCTCCAGATTTTGCTTAATACACTTGTTGCTTTTCTATTTTATAGCCATTAAGAATAGAGTTTCAGTTTTGGGAAAAGCAAACAAGATAGAGTTTTGAATACTGCCTTTTTTGGCATCATTAAATAGAGGCTCCCATTTCTGAACTGGCATAAGTTATTCTTCCTTGTATTTCCCTTCCACTTTTTCTACCTTTCTCTCTCCTTTCTTCATTTTCCCTGACTTTCTTTGACTCGTGATGCAAAAAGAAAACAAGAAAAAAGAGGGAAAGAGGAATGAATGAAAAAAAGCAGAACAAGATTGAGACCTCGCATGCCTTATTAGTGTCTGAACATAGTGTCAAGGGAACTAAGGAAGGTCCCCAGAATAGACGGACCATGGGGAATTTATGGGAGGACATGGCTAAGAATCACAGGGGATGACCCAACACAGATGGTTATATCCTGCATCACCAGATGAATACCTGCAACAGTGAGATTATAGACCCCCTGGACTATGCCTCCCCCAAAAAGCCTTTCCTCCTCTCCAGAAAAGCCCGGGGTGGTAGATAGGAGGAGAAAATAAATGTGACGCTGGAGTCCACAGAGTAGAGTGTAATGGGAATGGAATTTGAAGATCTTCCCTGCCCCTTAATAGACCTAGGGGGGGTTGAAGACCTCCCCTGCTTTGAAAGTAAACTCTACCCCCTGATAGACTGAATGTAGTTACATGGAGCCTGTGGTAGGAGGAGTTTGAAGGGAAGCAGAGCCCATAGGAAGCTGGTCAGAGCTAGCCAGATGGTGGAAGAGAGGAGCTCAGGCAAGAGTCAGATAGGCTCCTGAATAGATATTGATCTTGTATTGGTTTGTGGGAAGACTGAAGGATGCTGTGGCTCTCAGCATTATTATGGCTTCTGAATATTTTTGGCACTATGATGGAATTGTCTTACTGGTTTGGGGATTGGATTTTCTGGTGTCTAAATAAATGCTTCAGTTCTGTCCTCTATCTGAAGAGTTTGGCATATTTTGCAATCAAACATATGTGATACTTATAGTCACAATTTTTATCATGATTGTGGATGCTGTAAATATTGCATTGGCTCTTCAGAGGGCCATGATTAGTGGGTATTTTCCCTCCATATCAAGTCCTAACTATTATCATTCAGCCATTAAACGATTGTTTAAACTGTTAGAATTAGAGCAACATGAACACTTTCAGATTATGGTTGCGGACGCTGAAAGGTAAGATTAAAGTTGGAGTTTTTCTTAAGTGTGCTTTTTTCATCACTATGGAACCATCTGGTTCTTATGTTATCCTCAACATCTGTGCCAGCTTGACTGTACTTATGGACAAACTGGATCTCATCAACCTTAAAAATGACAAGAAGTGGGCGATGTTCACATTGCTTAAAGCCAGAACGGAAATTTTTCTGAAAGCTAACAGTTTGGAAAAATGTATGGATCAGTGTTTCCTAAAATGAGATCTGGGAAGCTCTGAAAAGCCATGATTGTTTATGTGTTGAGGTGATCTTGAAAAGTCAAAAGAGGTTTCTGTCGTGGGGGTCGAGAAGTATCACCAAAGAGTAGAACAAAGAAGAGAAAATAAATTAGAATGAATGGAAGAGTAGGTGAAATGAAAACTCATTAATTATTTAAAGAGTGAACGAGTTCAGATGGAAAATATTGTGATGGTAAAGCAAAAAGTTAGAAAGAGAAGGGTAGGAAGAGATGATCCTTTTAATTCAGTCAGACATTTTGAAAGGTTTGGTTTCAGGAAAAAAAAAACCATCATAGGAGACACAAATATAATGAATGCAGAACACAGAGAAGATAGAAACCAATTTTTCTTTTAAAAGAAATTGTTCAGAATAGCACAACTTTGCAGAGGTGGTTTGAGATTCAAAGAAGATTGTAGATGAAGATAATAACCAAGAGAGACACACAGAAATGAAAATGTTATGAATGTGGATCAGTATCAGGAAAAAGAATTGGTAGAATTTTTAGTATTTTCTGTTATATAAGGAACACTTATTAAGCTCCTTCTGTGTACCAGGTACTGCATACACAAAAATAAAAACTAAACAGTCCCTTACCTCAAGGACCTCGCCGTTTGCTGGGGGACATGCCATGTATATAACTATGATAAATAATACAAATTATGTACAAAATACTAAAATTATTATTAAATATTAAAGTATTTTTCAGAGAGAACTAGTACTGACAATTGGGGGAGGGAGAAATCAGAAAAATCTCGTGTAATTAGTGGGAATGATGAGCTAACAAAGGGGAACTGAGGAGTGAGAAGGAAGATGAGAAGGAAAGAGGAAAACCAAGAGTGTTCTGCAGAAAGGTCAAAAAGGTTGAGAGCTGAACAGTGACCATAGTCTTGGCAATTTAAGAGATCTTGGAGAGAGCAGTTTCAGTTGAGTCATGAGGTCAGAAGCCAGACTCTAGAGGGTTTAGAAGAGAGTGAAACAAGAGGAACAGGAGATACCAAGTACAAGTCTTTTTCAAGAAGGATAGCCAAGAAAAGGAGGAGATAAATAGAATAATTGCTGAGATTTTTTGAGGGTGGAGGAGATGTGAGTCCTTTTGTACACAGCAGGGAAGGAAATGACAGCTAGGAAGTGATTGAAGATTAGAGAGGCAGAAGATGCTAGTAAGGGCACTATTTTAGAAAAGCTGGGAGAATATGGACACATATAGAGGGATTAGCTTTGGAGCAGAGAAGGGTCATGTCTTTTTCAGAGATTAAAGGAGGGAAAAGTTAGTTTTGTGTCAAAGAATTTGGAGTTGAGGAGAGGGGAGTCAAAGTAGCTTACGGTGAATGACTTCACCTTTCTGAGGCTATATCTTCAGTTGAAAAGGTAGAGAAGGGAAATGTGGTAGAGGGTGCTTGAAAAAAAAATAGAAGGTTTGGAGTAGCCATTGTGGTGAATGGATAGAGAATTAATTAGAGAGAAATAGAGGCAGTTAGGTAGCTCAGTGAAAAGAGCATTATAACTGGAGTCAGGAAGACCTAAGTTCAAATCTAGCTTCCAATACTTGCTAGGTGTATAACCCTGATCACATAGCTCTTAACCTTTGTTTGTCTCAGTTTCCTCATCTGTAGAATGGGAATACTAATATCTATTCAAGGTTGTTGTGATTATAAAATGAGATAATATCTGTAAAGCACTTTGCAAAACTTAAAGTGTTATATGGTATTATTATTATTATTATTAGTCATAGTATAATAGTAAGACTGCAGTTCAGAGTGTGCAGATGACAAAAATTTATAGTGCAGTTAGCATGGTTTTATGACTTCTTCCAGGCTCTGTTCAATAGCACTGGAACAAAAGAGGTGAATGGTGAAAATAGTCCATGTTGGGGCTTGACAAAGCAGAATAACTATATGACAAGAGAAAAAGTGATTCAAAAGTGAAAGTTAATGTAAAGTTGACCTGGTTAACCAAAGAAATGGAAGAGAGTAAAGCAGAGGTGATGGCCTAGGCAAATACTGATGGGTGGAGGGATTGGAGGTCTCAATGAAGACCAAGAACAGTTTTAGGAGGAGTAAGGCATAAGAAGAGATAGAATGATAGGAGATTATGATCCTATAAAAGAATTTCAGATTTCTTGATGGTAGAAGTAAAATATTCATAGGTGAGGAAAAGAAAGATCAAAGATATGACCATCTCTGTCTAACTGAAGTATATTGAAAGAGTTGGGTTATGGGAGTTAAGCAGATTGAGGAATCTAGGGATTCTAAGAGGTAGAGTTGAGGAGAGAGTACATTCTAAGTGTGGCAGGCAACCAGAAAACCTGACCATTGGTGTGAAGGCAGGAGGTGGATTGCCATATATATAGAATAGCCAACAGGCCAGTTTGACTGGAATAGATTATGTGGGAAAGGGAGTCATATGAAATAAACTAGAAAGATTGGAGATTGATTAGAGATGGCGTTAATTGTCAGGCTGAAGATATTGTATTTATTCCTAGAGCCAATAGGGAACCATTGAAGTTTTTGAGTGACATAGTCAAGTTTGCCTTAGGAAGATGAATTTGGCAATTGTGAGAAGAATAGATTGTGGGGAGAGAACCTGGAATAGGAAGTTCAAATGAGAGGCAACTGCAATAATCTGGGTGGAAGTTTATGAAGGCTTAAACTAGAGTAGAAACCATATAATTAGAAAGAAAAGAATGAATGTGGAAGATATCATGGACATAGTATTCATAAAACTTGACAATTGATCATAGACGGAGATTCAGGAAAGATTAAGGATGGTTCCAAAGTTGTGAAGAGAATGACTAAAAGAATAATAGTTCCTTCAACCACAATATTGTACATTGTAGATTCTTTCTAAAAATGGACATATTCTTGAGTCTCAGAAATTAGGGTTCTCACCAAAATGTCCAAATAAAGGGAAATCCAGTTTTTATGTGTTTAGTAATTTTATTTTACAAACTTCAATTATCATATAAAATAATCAATGATATTCTGTGCCATATTGATTATTGAGAGCTCACTATACTTGAACATATTTTATTCCTATCATCTTCCTGCCTTGTTTTCTACAAACCCAAATTCCAGAGACCATACCTTACAGGAACTAAGTCACTCAGTTTTGAAACTGACTTGGGAGAGGCTACTATAGCTAGCCAGCTCCATTCCAACCCATGCTTCCTTCCATTTCTTCTTTCCATTACTCTTACAGCCGTATGCATGCTACTCTACTTCCACCCATCCCCATAACTCCTTCTTGGTCTGGAAAAAGTCATCAAATCAACTCTAAAGTTATTTCTGGAAAAGGTGTGTCAATCAACTGCCCCCAATTGTTCCACTCATCATCCCCATGACTTCTTAGACAAAATACCCTGCCCTGATCCCCACCCACCTAAATGAGTTGTATCTCCCATTAGAAGGTGAGCTCCTTGAGATCAAGGATAGTTTTGCTTCCATATCTGTATGCCTGATGCTTAGCATAGAGCCTGGGATAGTAATAGTAATCACTTAATAAATGCTTTTTCATTCATTTATTTCTCGAAATTCATATCAAAGATACATATGTTCTTAATGTTTAAGGTATATGTAAATGAAGTAATGTTTGATTATTGTAATCTGACTTTTAGTCATCTTTATGTAATGAAACATAAAACAAAACATTATGAACCTACAAGTTATGACCTGAATATTTATGATATTGGTTTGCATGGTAAAAAAAATTCACATTATATAATTTTTTCCTCTGACACTAACACAATTATTTCATTTATATGCAAATAAGAATACACTCTGTAGCCATTCTTCCTTGTAGGCTTGTTTTCATTATGCATGCTTATTAATACAGTTTTATAAATAACTTTTTTCCATTCAAATGATAGTGGAAAAGTGAATAAAAAACCAAGCATTACAAGATGGGTCCTAAAACTTCTGGAGTTCTTTACTAATTATCAGGGCATAGTTAATTATTCTATAATGTTTTAGACTTGAAATCAGAAGAACTTGATGTGAATACTGGATCTGTCTCTTACTAGATGTATGACTTTGAATATAACCCAGAACTTCAATCTCCTCATCTTTAGAGTGGGAATAATACTTATAAAAAGGTATCTCATGGGGTTGTAGTAATAAGGAAAGCATTTTGTAAAATTCTTTTGCCTCTTTTTATGTCTAAAGCACTTAGTAGGTACTTAACAAAGGTTTATTGATTAATTAAAAATACAAAGCATTATACACATGTGAGCTATAATTTTTAAAATGGTTCACAAGTAAAAGATTAAGCTAAATTTAAGGAATTATGATTCACTTTCCTAAGTCAAATACTCATTTTCTAGGATTGGGGAAAAAATAGATTTTCCTTCCTAACCTTTTTTAGGCTTTCTAGGCTAATTAGTGTAGTGGAGAGAACAATAGAACAGAAGTACCAGAGTTCAAATCTGGCCTGAGACATTTACCAATTGCACGACCCTGAGGAAGTGACTTAACCATGTCTTGTGTCATTTTCCTCATCTACAAAATGAAGCTAATAATGAAACCTATTTCCCAGGATTCTTTGAGGATAAAATGTGATAATATTTGTAAGGTGCTTTGCAATTTAAAGTGCTATGTAAATGCTAGTATAGGTCTATTATGATTTCCTTTTCTACAAAAAAATTGGGAGTAATTATTAAATTGGTATAGTTTTGATTTGTAATGGTTTCTACATGGTAACTTATCTAAATAAATTCTTGCTTTAGATGAGAAGTTTTAAAAATGTGAAATCCTACATCTTTTTAACAGCTATGAAAACTTCACAACTATTCTTTTTTTTATCAAAATGAAATACGCTGTTTACAATTTTAAGAGCTCTCATATGCATTATGTAATAACCTCATATTTGTAATTTATTGCATTTCAAAAATGATATATTAATTGCTATTCTCTAGTTTGAGAAACTTGTAGAGCATACCAATGAAGTCAACATTTTATTATCATGAATGCTGTCTGTAGAGAAATGGAACGATCCAGGATAATGTAATTTTTAATGAGAATAGTTTTATTGAGACAAGCATATAAAAATGATAAAAGAGCAAAATATTTGGGTGGAGAGAATTCAGATTCTCCAAGATGGTGTGAGTCCTTGCTCATTACATATTGTGTCATTTAAGGCCATTAGAAACAGTGAGGGATGTTTAATTATTCCAATAGGTTGTACATGGAGTGGATGAAATGCTCATAGTTCTTAGAGAAAACAAATGGAATGTGAAGGTTATTCTGACATCTCACAAAATATCTAGTATCATTTTTCAAAAAAAAAATAAGAAATTCTCAGGAGATAATAGATGTTGCTTCAGGGAAACTTGAAGAGATGGTACACATCATAAAGCAAATATGAAAGAAAGCTGAGTGTTTTATTGACTGAATGAAAAAAACCCTTTCCGTTGGGCTTTAGAGTATAACACCACTTCTGGGCTACTCCCCCCACTTGCATTCATATTTGAGGACTGGATCCTCAGAGAGTAACTACTACTCTCATAGATTCTAGGGTATCCTGTGGGTATCTACCCCTACTACTATGTCTCATGAGCCCTGACTGTTGTGATTTCCATGAACACTCATCAAATAGATATAATTAGCTCTTAGCAAAGGTATTTACTAAGGTACATGTATTTTTAAAAATTAAATTAAAACTATTTTTAAATTAATAGAGCAAGTCACTTAACTCTGTTTGCCTCTGTTCCTCATCTGTAAAATGAGTTGGAGAAGGAAATGGCAAACCACTCGAATGTCTTCACCAAGAAAACCCCAAATGAGGTCACAAAGAGTAGGACAAGACTGAAATGACTGAACAACAACAAATAGATGGATAGATAGATAGATAGACAGATAGACAGATAGATAGACAGATAGATGGATAGATAGATAGACAGAGATGTAGATATGGGTAGATGGATAGATAGATAGATAGATAGATAGATAGACAGATAGATGGATAGATAGGTAAATGGATAGGTGCATGGATGGATGGATAGATAGATAGGTAGATAGGTAGATAGATAGATAGATAGATAGATAGATAGACAGATAGATGGATAGATAGATAAATGGATAGATGGATGGATGGACGGATAGATAGATAGGTAGATAGATAGATAAATAGATAGACAGATAGATAGATAGATAGATGGATAGATAGATAAATGGATAGATGGATGGATGGATGGATAGATAGATAGGTAGATAGATAGACAGATAGATGTAGATATGTATATACACACATGTATATATAGTCTCATTCTGGATTTTGAGTCATATCCTATTGGGACATGGAGAGCATGTTTCTTCAGTCCTTTGGAATAATGATTTGTTGTTACATCAAAAAGAGTTTTCAAGTCTTTCAAAGTTGCTTTTCTTTATAATAGATATAACTTGTCTTCCTAATTTTGCTTACTTTATTCTGCATTAATTGGTAGAGGTCTTCCTGATTTTCTCTGAAAACATTGATTTTGATATTTTTATGGCTTGATAATTACATGAGTATTCCATAATTTGTTTACTATTCTCCCATAGATGGAAACCCCTTAGTTTCCAACATTTTCCTACTACAAACAGAGATGCTATAAATATCTTCCACACATATGGTTCCTTTTATGCCTAATGATGATTTTGTTGGATCAAAGGATAGGCACAGTTTAGTAATTCTGGGGACTTAGTTTCAAATTGCTTTCCAGAATGGCTGGACTAATTTGCAGCTTCACCAGTTGTGCGCTGTTGCCATTCTTCAGGGTGTTAGTGACTCTGTTTTCCATAGCCTTTCTAACAATTGTCTCTTTTCTTTTTTTGGTCATTTTTCTGATTCTACTAAGTGGTAGATGAAACTTTAGAAATGCTTTAATTTGCATTTATATGATTATGAGTGGTTTGGAGCATCTTTTAAAAATATGGCTATCGATAGCTTGAATTTCTTCCTTTGAAAACCAACTGTTCATATCCTTAGACCATTTACATATTGGGAAATTGTTTTTGTTCTTATAAATTTGAATCAGTTCCTTATATATCATAGATAGAAGGCCTTTGTCAGAAAAAAATTGTGATAAAGTTTTTTTTTCCCCAGTTACTGATTTCCCTTCACATTTTAAATGCATTGGTTTTGTTTGTGCAAAAACTTGTTTAAAATTGTCCATTTTATTTTTTGTGATCCTCCTCTCTGTCCTTTGAATAGTTATGAACTCTTCCCCTATACATAGATATAAAAGGCATGCTCTTCCTTGTCCTTCTAATTTGTTTATGATGTCACTTTTATGTTTTATTTTTCCTTGTTTTAGTCAGTTGATAAGCATTTATTAAGCTTCCACTGGGTGCCAGGCATTGTGCTAGACACTGGGGATACAAAGAATGACAAAAAATGATCCCCACTCTTAAGAAGTTCATAGTCTACTGAGGAAGACAATATGTACACAGCTGTGTACAAATGGAAGATATATATATATATATATATATAGATATAGATATAGATATAGATATAGATGATATATACGTATACATATGCATGTGTATGTGTGTGTTTGTTTTTTGGATATAATCTCAGAAAGAAGGCAATAAGATTAAGGAGGTCAGGAGATGCCTTCTTGTAGAAAGTAGAACTTTGGCTGAAACTTGAAAGAAGCCAGGGATACTAGAAGGTGTATGTGCAGAGGGAGAGTTCCAGGCATCTGGGGCAGACAGTAAAAATGCAGAAGTCAGGAAATGGAATGTTGTGTTTGAGGACCAGTAAGAAGGGTCTGGAGGGAATGAGGACCCACGACTGGGTAAGGAAGTTACATGACCAGACCTGAACTTTAGAAAGGTCAGTTTGACAGCTTGGTGGAGGTCGGCCTGGAGTAGGAATAGATCTGAAGCAGGGAGATGAACCAGCATATTACTACAATAATTCAGGAGTGGGGTGATAAAAGTCTGCAATAGGGTCGTGGCCATGTGAGAGAAGAGAAGGGAGCATATATGAGAGGCATTACCAAAGTAGAAAAGATAGGAATTGACAATTCATTGAATATAGGGGATGGGATGTGAGAGAGTGTCAGGGGTCAAGGACGATACCTAGGTAAGGAGTGGGGGTAGGGCTGGGTGACTAGGAGGATGGTGGTACCCTTGATAGTAATAAGGAAGTTAGCAAGGGAGGGGACTTGGCCATATTGAATTTAAGATGTCTACAAGACATTCAGTTTGAGATATTCAATGAGCAGTTGGAAATGTGAGACTGGAGGCCAGGAAGGAAATTGTTGAGTTGTTTCAGTTGTATCTGAGTCTTCGTGACCCCATTTGGGGTTTTCTTGGTAAAGATGCTGGACTGGTTTACCATTTCTTTCTCCAGCTCATTTTACAGGTGAGAAAACTGGGGCCAACAGGGTGAAGTGACTTGCCCATTGTCACACAAATCCGAGATCAGATTTGAACTCAGGAAGATGAGTCTTTCTGACTTCAGGTCTGGCATTCTATCCACTGCACCATCTAATTGCCACCAGGAAGAAATGTAGGACTAGGCAAATAGACCAGAAATATGCCTAGAAATGATCATTGAGACCATGGGACCTGGCAAGATCACCAGGTGAAATAGTACAGAGGGAGAATAGATTAGGACTCAGAATAGAGTCTGGGGGAGCATCCAAGGTTAGCAGTCATGGCCTGCATGAAGATCCAGCAACAGAGACTTGGAAGGAGTAGTCATGTAGGTAGGAGTAGAGCAAGAAGAGAGCAGTGTCATACAAACCTAGAGAGAAGAGAGCATCAAGGAGAAGAGGGTGACTGATAGAGTCAAAAGCTGCAGGGAGGTCAAGAATTGAGAAGTGGCCATTAGATTTGTCATTTAAGAGATGATTGGTCCCTTTGGATAGAAGAGCTTCAGCTAAATGATGAAGTCAGAAGCCTGCCTATAGAGAGTTAAGAAGAGAACAAGGAAAAAATTAGCAAAGACACCCATAGCAGTTGGTTTCCCCAAAGTATTTGACCATGAAAGGGAGATCATTTCTAGAGTCACAGCTGGCGGCAAGGGATGGATGGATCAAGTGAAGGGTTCTTGAGGTTGGGAGAAGTGGGGGCATGATTGTAGGCAGTACAGAAGTGACCAGTAGACAAGGAGAGGCTGGCGATAAGTCAGTAGAGAGAGCAATCCACCAGAGAAGATGGAATGGAAGGGGGTTGCTTGTGCCTGTGGAGCGCTTACTTTGTCAAGGAGGAGGTCTGCCTCTTCTCATGAGGAATGGGTAAAGGAAGACAAAGTGGTGGAAGACCACTGACTGATATGTCATGAAGAGGAAGGGAGGGAGAACTCTCAGGGAATGGCCTTGGTTTTTTCAGTGAAATATGGAAGGTTTTAAGCTGAAAGAGTAGAGATCAGGAGAAGCCATGGTAAGTGTGAAGAGGGATGAGAAGATTTGGAAGAACAGCTAAGATGAGGGGGTTACCAAGTCGTTTAGAGATGTCTGAAAGAATTGTCTGGCCACAATGAGTGAGCACCCAGTTGAGATTATGTAACATAAATTTGTAGAGGATCCAGTGAGCACAGACTTAGAATTTTCTCCATTTCATGCTCTATTTTGGCAGCACATGAGGAATGAAGGTAGGGGAGGGGCAAGGCTAAGGCTTGGCAGGACATGATTTTGGACAAGATAAAGGAAACAAAGAAGAAAGGAGGGGTGGCTAGGTGACGCAGTGAATAGAGCACCAGCCGTGGAGTCAGGAGGACCTAAGTTCAATTCCAGCCTCAGACACTTAACACTTACTAGTCGTGTGACCTTGCCCAAGGTCACTTAGCCCCCAATTCCCCTGCCCTTCCCCCTCAAAAACACCAAAAACAAAACAACAAAAAAAAGAAGGAAGGAAGGAAGGAAAGGAAGTGGGAGGCACAGGAAGAGAAGGAAAAAAGAAGGAAAACGGCATTAATAAAACATTTTCAAAAAACCCCACAGATTGGGCCTAATTGCTCTCTCATAGTCACACGCACACATGCATGCACATGCACGCACACACACAGAGCTCAGAAGGAGACATAAACAGGGCAATTTTACTGCTTTTGTGTTGAATTTAATATGCATTTTCTTTAAAACAAACGGTGTAACACGACCAGAGTTTCACATACAATCTTCCTTTTCACTCTTTCTATATTGCAGTGTTCATATTTATTGACGATTGTTAAGGTCATAGCAAAAAAGGAAATTCAGAAAGAAAAATAAAGTACTGGAGTGGATAGCCACAGACCATTTTAGTGACAGCATCACTCAGCCTCGAGCTGAGCGTAGATTCAAGTCCAAGGGACAATGTAGGAGTAAGTGTGTTATGGATGTTCGTAGGGAAAACACATGTTGCCTACCATGGTAGCAGAGAAGAAAGGATTCTATTTTTAAAAAAAATTTAAGAGAATAAATTCAGTCTTAAAATTCCTTTTTTCCCCCATTACCCTCTGGTCTCACTTTCTGCTAGATTTATCACATGTAGTTTTTAAAAAGTAAAATCTGGAAATGCTCGACTTCTTCTGGGAATATCTTTTGCTTGAAGAGCATTTCTTGAAGCCCTCTGACACTGGTGGAATGCTGGTGTCATTATTTTGAAAGAGAGTGGCTGCATATGGCCTGTTCAGATTAAACTGAGGTCAAAGTACCAAATGGAGCAATATTAAACAGGCATTTGGGAGGACTTCTGAAAGCATCATTCCGCAAAACAGAGCACCATTAAGGTCCCAGGGCCATGGGTTACGCTCAACAAACATATTCCACTCACATTTCCCTTTAGAGGCATTGTTCTTGGCTTAGACAAGCAAACACAGAAATAAAAGCACGTCACTCTTCTGCCCTCCCTTTGGGGACAAATTGACTTTGAACAGTTTTCAGAAAAGTTCAAATCATGTGGGATCAGGTAAATGGGAAACTTTAGCTACTCCTCTGAACAGAACATGGTAGTAGATCTCCCCCTTCTCTCTCTTTTGATCTCTCTCTCTCTCCACACATACACACACACACACACACACACACACACACATACATACTCATATATACATATACACAAATACATATGCATACACACCAATACCCACACACGTACACATATAAGCACATCCATATGTATACGTATCTATGTACCCACATATGTGCATATATGATTATAATTATTTTAAATACACCCAGCTATTAATAATTTACCATTTATAATTATCCAGACTTTACTTTCTGGCAGGAGGGAGATTATAAAGCAAGCTTTATAACCTTTTTTGTGTCACAGACCCTTTGGATAATCTCATAAAACCTATGAACCTCTTCTCAAAATAATATTTTTAAATGTATTAAAAATGCAAAGAAAACCAATTATACTGAAACACAAATATTTTTTAAAAAACACCTAAAACAAGTTCACCAACTCCAGGTTTTGGATCCCTGTTTTAAAGGATAATTGAGTACACCAATTTTCACTTATGCTGCAAAGGCCAAGGGGGCTGCAAAAGGCCTCATCAGCATAATAAATGCAATTAGCTCTGGCAAATGCAATAGCCACAAGCTTCCTTGCTTGGAGTCCAATTTTTCATTTGTTATTGGAAAGTGAGCACTAATCTAATCTGTAGGATAAGCCAGCAGGCACCCCAAGGAAGGCGTGCTAAGGCCGCCTGAATGCCCACGGTGCTGAAATATCCCAGAGAGAAAGGGGAGATAACTGTAATATTTGTTATTTCACAAGAATTAGGGTATTTTTATCCTAAGTTTATAGTGGAAACATTCTTTTTTTTTTTTTTTACTGAAATGTCATTACAGCCTTCACTTTATTCAACCAAAGAATGAGCTTCCACTTTGATGGAAAACTTCAAGATAAATGTAGAACTCCATAAAAGAGAAGAACTACAATGGAAGAGAGGGAAGAATCAAGAATTTCATTCTATGATAGGCTTTAAAAAATTCCCACTAAA
Source organism: Pseudochirops cupreus (assembly GCA_028627135.1). Taxonomy (NCBI): domain Eukaryota; kingdom Metazoa; phylum Chordata; class Mammalia; order Diprotodontia; family Pseudocheiridae; genus Pseudochirops; species Pseudochirops cupreus. Next base: position 31,430,698 of record CM053584.1, read on the forward strand.
TAGAACCTCAGTGGTTCTTCAGCTTTGGTTGCCTAGTGAAGCTAGAACCTTCTCAGAATAATATTGGTCACCAATATTCATAGCTGGAGAAAATGCTAATTTTCAGTTACAGGTTAGTAAAAGTAAAGATGTGTTATTTATCTATTAAAATATTGTATCTCCCCATCCCAAGGCAATGGAGAGATGTCATGGCTTAGCAGAGAGAGAGAGAGCCAGCCTAGGAGCAAGTGAGAATTGGGTTTAAGTACCTCCTCTGACCTATTTTGGCGGGGGGGGGGGGGAACTTTGGACAAATCACTTAACCTCTCAGTGTTTGAAGGAACTCTCTAAGATTGTAAATCTCAGAGACTGGTCCTCAGACAACAGACATTTAGCCTTGAGGCCAGGAGATACTTCTAACAATTAGCAATGATCTATAGAGGAATGGGCTGCCTCTGGAAAGAGTAAGCTCCCTACTCCGAAAGTTGTTCAAAGGCTGGAAGATCATTTATCAGGCATATAGCAATGCAGGATTTCCTCCTCTGCAAGTACCAGGCTTGCAGCTTTTTTCTGTTGCTTGGAGCTGTTGAAATTTGCCCTGTACTAACATAGCCTTTGAGATCTCAAGACCACCTCCATGCCATGGTAGTGTGAAGGGAACTGATCAGGAGTGTTCCCTGATGCATTTGGTGGGCTTACCAGAAGCTCAGTTTCTGTTTGGAATCTTGGATTATCCATAGCTCTCTCCACAGAGAGTATGGCTATGTTCATTGGACAGGACAAAAGATAATCCCTGATTGAGTGTCAATGACTGGGCCTAATCAAAGATGAGTAGATTGGTTTGAAGCTACTCCTTGACTCTTCCTAAGGGATGGGATTTGCCTTCTAGATGCCTCAGTTTCCCATCCATAAAATGAGAAGTGTCAATACAGTGATCCTGTGACCGGATGGTGGATTCTCATAGTTGTTCTGGCTTACAAAAGTGAACCAACACACTTGTTCAGCCCTTTCTGACTGCTTTTCCTTTCCATCTTTCTTCTAGAGGGATCACACAAGTATGGCAGAGGCATGTGTGTATGTGTGTGTGTGTGTGTGTGTGTGTGTGTGTGAGTGTGTGTGTGTGTGTTTGTGTGTGCCCAAGTGTGTAGTTCTTCCCCACTCTTCAGGAGACTCTAATGCCTACCTTTTGGTAAAAGTACATTGTCAGTTCCATATTGAATGCTTACATGGAAGCTGGATACCTTACTATTCTCATCTATGGAAATCTACATAAGTTTACGTCCCCATATTTTCTTGGGTAAGTTCTGGAGGAGGGTAATAATGAAACAAAGAGATATTGATTTTTTTTTGTGCCAGCATCCAAGATCAGATCTGGTCTGAGTAACTTTAAAGTCACGTGACCCTAGGCCACAAATTATGTCTTGCTGGGATCACACCAAGAACTTTTCTTTTGAAAAGGAAGCTTAGTATTTTTCCTCCCCTTTCATTTGTCTCATCTATTTTTCATTATTACTAGTGGTTTGTTTTTTATCATTTTCTTTTTCTGTCATGTTTTTTTTTTTGTGAAGGTATGAGGTGGGATAGATCCTTACAGGCACCAAGGCCCAGAGGACCTTTGTAAAATTTTGTATGTTGACTTTGTACAATTATGCATTTGGGGGTCAGTGTAAGCTCTAGGTCCATCAGCATGGGAGGTCTAGACCCTCACAAAAGATTGTGACTTTGATTTGGGGAGTGTTTAAGGGCTAGGCATTGTAGACTTTGCTGGGAATCATAGCTCAAGGCACTGGGAAAAGCAATCAAGCAATGGCCAGCTGTTTCATTGAATCAATTTCTTGACACTGGAAATTTTCTATGAAGTAACTAGGTCAGAGGTTGATAGATTTAGAGCTAGGGGGATCTCAGAAATATCTGGTCCAATCCCTTCATTTTAAAGATGAGAAAGCTGAAGGCCAAAGATGATTAAGACAAATGGTATAAGATCATCAGTAAAAGCAGAGATGAGACTGAAACATTAAAATGTTCAGTTAAAAATATGATTCTTGTTTTCAGAGGCACAAAAAAACCCTGCAGGAGGTGTGGGACTTAATAAATAATGGAGTTAAAAGGACCCTAAATATATGTATTTTACTTTCTTCAGTTGCGGCTTACTGCCAAATTAATTAACCTCTCATCTCTGTAGTAGGGAGAACTCCCTTGAGTTAGGAGCCTCTGTTCTTCCTTGTGGGCATTGGGGATGATCCTTTCGCTTTTTTGATCTCAGTTTCTTCAGCAGTAAAACAAGAGGTTCAGATTAGCCGATGGTATAGCCAGCCCTTCCAGCTCTATGGTTCTAGGACTTTATGAAGTCTCTAATCCTAATGGAAGCTGCTGTCACTCCTTTCACATGCCGTGGTCAGAGTCCTTTTGAAAATAAATCTTTAGAAACCAGCAAAGAACATTTCTAGCCAACTCATTTTCTAGCATTTGAGATTAATTATGATGCTCGTAGGATGGAAGTCATAAAGTGTGTCTGTGACGCAAAAACAGAATGAGACCAAAGCCAAAAGAATTTTTTAAGAGACTTGAAGAAGTGGAACTTTCTAAAGGATATTTTGTTGTCACTCACTCATTTTTCAGTCCTGTCTGACTCTTTATGACCCCATTTGGGGTTTTCTTGGCAAGGATACTGGAGTGGTTTGCCATTTCCTCCTTCAACTCGTTTGACAGATGAGGGAAATGAGACAAACAGGGTGAAGTGACTTGCCCAGGGTCACATAGCTAGGAAGGCCAGATTTGAACTTGGAAAGATGAGTCTTCCTGACTCCAGACCTGACATTCCATCCAATGCACCATTTTGTTTCATTTTAGTTACTTAAATGTGAGTAGGGGAGGGACAAAGGAGAAGGGAAGGAAGAGAAAAAAACATTGTCTAGAAACCAAAGGAAATTAGAAACCAAAAAGAATTACAGATAGCTGTAGGGCGCCATATAAATGATTGACATCCAAGTAAGAACATAGGAACCTCCTCTTTATCTTGAAATGAACCCCGAAAAAGCCCAACTCATCAGATATGTGTGTGTATTCACTTTCTACACTCTATATTATGTAAAATAAGCTGATGCAAGCCTTGGAAGTTTTACAGTTGGTGTAAAAAGTATCCACGGTGATGAAATCCCATATCCTACAAGGTACCAAGTATTGGGATTATGCCTTTTCATTCTTTTTATACCTTATCCCTCCAAATAGATTGTAAATTCCTTGAGGGCAGGGATTATGATTTATACTTCTTTGTCTAGTATTTAGTATAAAACAGGCACTTGACTTGACCTCAGTGAAGTCACTAGAGGTGAAGTGGCCCAATGGATGACATTTTAGCCATAGAGTTAGGAAGACGTGAGTTCAAATTCTGACTCTTATGCTAATTTGCTTTATGACCATGGACTAGCCACTTAACCTATGTGAGCCTTTGGCAACTGTATAAGATTTATACACAAAGCTCTAGGGGATGGGGAGATTCTACATCATACTTATGACTTATATTGACTCAAAGTCCACTTAGCAAACCCAGACCCTCTTACATATAAACTATTGTTGTTGTTCTTATAAATGGGGAATTTTAAGAAATGTTTTACTTTTTCTGAATTTAATGCAGAATGTAGTGATTGGAAACGTGTCGGTCAGCTTGATCTTTATTTTATAGAGCTTTGAATGTACATAGCAGAGCCCTGCCTTCTCTCCTCTTTGGCAAAGTAGTATGAACACAAAGATGTTATGTTTCAAATCGAAGGTTTGAGAGGGATATTTCCACCTTAGCTATGTGTATAGCACAACCTTCCTGGGTCCACAAATTGAGAGCATCATGGAAAGCAGTAAAAGTTGGACAGCCCTAATTGAGCTCTGCAAAATGTGATGTCAGGAAGCCCATGAACTTGGAAAAAGAGACATCATTTAAAATTTCATTTATTTATTTATTTTGTCTTATAACAGGACCCATCTCAACCTTGTTATGCCTAGAGGGCTTGGCATAGGTTGGGGGAAGCATTTATCTCACTGTGGCTGACACATCTCATCTTAAATTCTTTTCCATCTGCCTCCTTTCCAAAACAAAGGACCTAAAGTAGTTGGAGCATCAGTCATTTATATTCTGGGGGTGTTTTTCAAAAGAACTGAGCTTTTGTTTCCCTTGTCTGTCCTGTGGTAGAGGGTACTAATGAGCAACAGAATGACCTGAAGGCAGACTATAGTTAGGAAGAGAACAGAGAATTCAAGGTCCTGAATATACCACAGGATGAATTCTCTGGCCCTGAATAATGGAGAGTTGGAGGAGTAAGAAGTGAAAGAAAATCACATTTCAGATATTTGCTAAAGCACTACTCTGTTTTTTTCCCCCTCAATTAAAAGGGTTTTGTACAAGAATTGTCACTGAAAAATAGTAAGAGTAAATGTTTATGGATTGATTATTCACTTTAAAAAAAATTAATTTGAAAAACTTGAAAGTCAATGACGATTTCCTTGCGGTAGAAGCATAACCCTGTGTCTGTGATCTTAGGAATTACAGACCTTATTTCTAATTAAAACCATACAAAATGGTTCTGAGATTGTTGGAGATGTTTATATTTCTATTCCTTAATAGTTTAGAGGAGCATAGAGAGGTAGGATGATGTAGTGAATATAGAATTGGCCTGAGAGCCCCAAAAGCCTGTGTTCAAGGTCAATGTGCCTTAGACACATATTAGCTGTGTGACCCTGGGCAAATCACTTAATGAATCTGAGCTCTAGGTGGTTCTCTGAGGTCATAAAGTTGTAAAAAGGTGCTCACTTTCCTAAAGAAGGGGACTTTTTTTTACCTGAGATTTTCCTTACCAATGAAATCCCAGTTCCAATCCCTCTCCCTATTATAAGATTATAGACCAAGAACTGGATGAACTTTAGAGGTCATCTGGTCCAACGTCTTCATTTTACAAATTAGGGAAATGACTTGCCAAAAATCACATAGATAATGTCAGAGGAAGGATTAGAATCCGTAACCTCTGACTCCAGAGCCAGTACTCTTTCCCAGTGAGCCCATTGTACCCTATACCACTGCTGTCAGTTTCTCTATGATATGGGAAAACCACAAAAATGGAATGAAATGAATTAAAATGGATTGCCGGATGTGAGAATTTCTCATCAAGAAAACAACCAACACCAGGAGCTCTTTTTTAAAAAAAGGAAACCAGGTCAGCTCAACACACTCATACATTTAAATAAGTTAGAAAATAGTGGATATAATTTTCTTCTTTCAGATTCCCTGAAATAGAAATTGCTTTTATTCTATTTTTTTTAAGGTTAGAAAGCCACCTAGTGGTAAGTAGGTTTATCATTCAGTCCTCAGGCTATGCACGTGTATGAGCTGCCCAGCAATGTGAGATAGACCATGCCCCTAAGACTGCAGCTAATTGCCAACTTAGCCAAATTGATCAATTAGAATTGCATATTAGAAAAATTCTGTTAGGGTCCAGTGAAAAATATGGATCTTCGAGAACCAGTTCTCAAACCCCAAAAGCTAATTTCTCATTGATGCAAAACAATTTCTATAACAACCGTGAGTTTTACTTCTGGAACCAGGCAGTTTGAATCAACTCCCAAGAGAGTTTAGGGGCCAACTGTTAAATTTTCAGCAAACACTATAAATCAGGGCTTAATTTATTGTTCTGTTGATTATCTAGATTTAAGAAAGTGATGGAAAATTATGAATAATGCAGATTAAACTGAAAAATGTGTTGTACATACATTTTTCCCCCCTAGAGAGCTAGCAGTTAAATATTTACCAGTGTACCACTATGGAGCCTATGCTCGATTTGGATGTCTTTTGGATGCCATCCTTTGCCTTCTTTTCTGCATCCCAAACAGTCCAAATTAATCACTATAACATGCTAGACCCAGGCTCTCCAGATCAAGGGTTCTTACCATGGAGTCTAGGTCCATGAATAGGGGATTCATTGACTTGCATTGATGGGATGTTCATTCAGCTGTATGCCACGATCTGGGCAAGAGCCATTCTTCATTGGTTGGTTTGTTTTCCTATAGGGATTGTTAAGTGGATTTCTATGGAGTGAACACAGATTTTGTTGAGAATCTCTTGTAATATTCTGGGGCTTGATTTAGTCAGCCCAGTAGCATCTGGAAACAGGAACATCTGGAAGATTTAAAATAATAACAACAATAATGTTTTAAAAAGTAGAAAAATAGGCATTGCAGAGCATCTGGGATGAGTTAGTTCCTATAGCTGACAACTGAATTTAGCTCTTAGCTTTCTGGAAGTTAAGGGGGGAAAGGTAAATATTCGATTCTTTCTTATGATCTGATTTTTTTAAAAGGATATATCCAAGTTCATCTTGAGAAACAAACTTTATTCTGGCACTGAATTCTAGGGAAAAATATTGAATGCATTGTAATTTAATTAACATTGGATAATAAATATAATGTACATCTTCAGCTAGAGTTCTAAGGTCAGACCCAGAAATATCATTCGAATGGACTTTTCTTATATAGGCCCTCTATAAAAATCAAGGATATAGCTTTTAATCTTGACTCAATGAAAGTATTTCTGTAGAAAGCTAAGATAATAAGGTCCAGCTACATTCCTTCTGAAGATCTTATTTAACAGAGGGATAAGACTTAAGAGAACACAGATGAATAGATAATTAACCTCCCTGATAGGCCATTCATCCTAAATATTAGATGTCTCATCAAATTGTGGCTAAAATGTAGAGGATCAGTGCTATGGATTAAAGAAGACTCTATATGCTTTAGATCCTGGATATGTGGGTTGCCAAATAAATAATCTGTTATGAACATTGTAAAAATTATAAAAATCAGAATAATTAATTCATTTTGGAAGTGACAAAAATTAGGCTTAGCACAGTTCTTGGGACATCATAGATCCTTAACAAAGGCTTCCTTCTCTTCTCTCTTCTCTCTTCTCTCTTCTTTCTCCTTCCTTCCTTCCTTCCTTTCTTCCTTTCTCCCTTTCTCCCTCCTTTCTTCCTTCCTCCTTCCAGTATCATTCAGAAATGAATGATATAACATGAAAGAGTTTCTGAAGTGTTTCTGAAGTGGAGAGTACACTATCATAGTGTTTTTAGAACATACCCATATATACCAAATAGTGCTTTACGGACAAAATAATAAATTCCACAAATACAGGCCCTGCCTTCTCGGCTCTCACATGTGAGGATAGATAGCACCATCTCAGACTGGAAAACAAACTCAGGCATGATCATCACACAATAGATATAACTGACAAAGTATTTATAGTTTGTGCAGGTTCCTGTGACTGCGTGTGGATCTTTGTGGGTTGGAAATAAGCCCTAGTTTTTGAATCCAAAGTCCAAAGTTAAGGCCTCTAGCTTGTATTGACTCATAGGACATTATCTCAAAACCCATAGTGATCAGAAAACTTAAAAAAACCCCAAACAACTGTGGCTTTTTGTCCACATCAAATCCAGCAGGATAGCATCTAGTCTGGGTTTTTGACCATTTGTAAAAGAAGAGGATTTTGTAGCTGGAAAGAGTCCCGTCATTTTGCAGGTGTAGCAATTGAATTTGAGAGAGGTTAAGTAACTTTGTTGAGGTCACACAGCTAGTTTGGAAGTGGAATGGCGTAATGTTCAGAAAGCTAGACTTGGAGCCAGAAGACACATGTGTGGGGGATATTAGCATGGTGAAGGCAAATCCCACTGCAAGGCCTGGCCTTCCTCCTCCTCATCTTACTCCTCTTACTCGTTTGAGGGGAGTCTTTACACAGACCCTTTGGGCACAATGTCTCTGCCAGCCAGTTTGCTCAGCTGGCTCCTAAGTCTGCTCCTTACCATAGTTGGCTTTTTTGCTCTGCTCCTAAGAAACTTATATTTAAATTGATATGACCAAAAGCACGTGAAATATATATATATATATATATCTATATACACACACACATACATAGATAGATACAAAATCTATTTAATATATAATATAAACATTAAGTTAACAAATACAAACATATACAAAGTAGTAAATGCAAGGTAGTTTGGGAGGGAGATGTGGGGGAGAGGTAATGGTGGGAATCAGAAAAGGTTTCATGTAGAAGAAGGTACTGAGGCTGGATTTAAAAAAAGAGGACTCTGAAGTGGGAGGAAGGAGGAAGTGCATTCCAAGCATGGAGCAGGGCCATTGCAAAGGCATCAAGGCGGGAAATGGAGTGTTGTGTGGCAGAAACAGAGAGAAGGCCAGTTTGTTTGGATCACACAATGTAAAAATGATGGGGAATAATGTATACAATAAGCCAGGAAAGGTAGATTGGGGAGAATACTATTGTGCTATAAGAAACGAAGAGCAGGCAGACTTCATATTTACCTGGAGAGACTTTTCTCCCTGTTTTCCACCTCTATCTCAGAAAAAAATCCAACGAATCCTAATATGGCACCTGGCAAGGGCATGTTTTTTGAAAGCTCTGTTGGTCCATTCGCCATGCCTGTGACATCACAGATGAAAACACCTTTCCTGGCCAGAAGTCCCTATGTACGTTGTTAGAATGGAAGAGCCTGGAAGGAAGACATTATTTTGCTTTTGACTTTATAACTCTGATGCTTAGCATGTGGTTTGATACATAGTAGACATTTAATAAGTACTTTTCCATTTATCAATTAATTAATCAATTGTTAGCTTTCTCTTTACAGGGCTCCTATACATCCCTAGTTCATTGCATGGCATGGTTTCTTTATTTTATTTTTTAAATTTTAAAATAGCATTTTGTCTTTTCCAATTACACATAAAGACCATAGCATGGTTTCTAGAGCCCTCATTAACCTGGTTGTTTTTTCTTAGGCTGACTTCTAGAGTTTATTAATATCCCTCTTTAAAAAGTGGTGCCCAGTAGTCCAGATTTGATCAGATCAGCACATAGTAGGGTGAGAATGTTGCTTCTATTCATTTAGCCTAGGATGTAATCAGCTTTCTTAAAAAAGTCCTTATCACACTGTTGGTTCATAGGAAGCTAATCAATCCCCTTGGGTTTGTTTTTTTTTGTACAAACTCCTGCCTTTTCAGGTATCCCTTATCCTGTGCTTCTGCAGTTAATCCTTTTAACCAGAAGCTATACCCTGAATCATAGGTGTGCTTTTGTAAACTGTGATCCAACACCAGTCAGTTCTTGGCTTACATGGGTGGTTTAGTCTTAGGGTCTATCCCCAGAACCAGACTCTCTTTTTAGTCCATATTGTTCCAATCAAGAAATCAGGAAATAGGGGCAGCTAGGTGACAAAGCAAATAGAGCATCAGCCCTGGAGTCAGGAGGACCTGAGTTCAAATCTGTCCTCAGACACTCAACACTTACTAGCCCTGTGACCTTGGGCAGGTCACTTAACCCCAATTACCCTGCCTTTCCGCCTCCAAAAAAAATAAAGAATTCAGGAAATCTCAGAAATTAATTCATGTCTTGGTCTGCCTCCACAGATAAGGGCAAAAAAGGGTATCCTGGTCTTATACCAGCACTTAAAGTAATAAATGCATTTTCAGTTATAAGACGATCTTTACCTACAGAAAATCTAGAAAGTGAAGAGAACTCTAACGAATCATAAACAAATAACAAAAAACACCGAAGGCTCACAATTAACAACACATAGTACTCTACACTATTCTCTTCCCTCTCCAGGGAGTCTTTTCATAAGGAACCTAAAATCGGCAGACTATACACCAATCCACGGTTTGGAGAGAGAAGGGAATGAAGTTGGTTGGGGCTGCCAGATAGGTAACCCTGATATTTTTCTGGAGTTCTATTTGCACCACATTGAAACCTCTGAACACAGTATGTCTTGCATTCCCACTCTGAAGGGCTGCAGGATGGCATTCAGAAACACCAAGAAGTCACAAGTCTCTTGGAACAGATGTCATTCAAATAACCCTCAGCAACAGTGGATTGCAAAGTCCAGGTCCCTGCTTAGTTCACAGCTGATCCGGATTCTTCTAGCACAGGGTCCTATTTGTGTGAGGCCATCTCCAGTCATCCTGATAAATATCTAGCCACCGGACCCAGATGGCTCTGGGGAGAAAGTGAGGTTGGTGACCCTGTACAGCCCTGCCTCACTCAAATCAAAGTCAATTGCAAGTCGTGTCATCATCTCCCTGATGTCATGGTCCTCTTCGAGAATGAAGGACAAACACCACCACCACCACCACAACAACCTATTTGTGTGAACTTTTATCATCAAGAAGCATGTTCCTTAGGAAATTCCCCTGTCCTCAATAGGAGACCAGATTCCCAAACTCTTAAACCTAGAGTGACTTGCCAAGGCAAAACCTTCCAGGAAATTCTTCTTTGTCTAGGAGTTCGAATTCTGGATCACATTGCCTAGAAAACCCCCCTTATCTGGCTAGAAGACCAGATTCTAGGACTCAAATTTAGTGCTGTTGAAAGAGGTAACTTCGGGAGCTCTCATTATTTGTCCGCATAGTTCTGTCCAGAGCTTCAGTGTAGTTGGGATGATGCAACATTCTCTTCAGGACTGAGACAAGTAACTCAATATGGTTTGTGAACTTTCCTCTAGGGCCATATGGGTAAGCACATTTCTGCCTCTGCTGTGTGCTTCTGCCACAAGGCAACCATTAATGTCTCCTATCCTCACCCTATATGCTGTGATGTCAGGGTTCTCTGTAGGAAAAAATTGAGAAAAGGGATAAAGGAAAGAGGGTTGAACAGTTTGTCAGCTCTTTTATAAAACAGCACAAAAGGGTGACTTCCCTCATAAGATCTCATCCTCAAAAGATTCTTGAAGTAGTCTAGTCAATGAAACCTACACTCCAAAGGGTAATGCAATCAAAGGTTCCAACCAAAGACTCATCCCCTTATAAATTCATCGAGTTGATAAGGGGAACTGATCACCCTTCACCTAATATGGGGGAATAACTCCATCTTGAACTATTCTTGTGGTCGATTATATTATTTATAGTTCATAAAGCCATTTAGGGGGAGTTTTGTATTTCACCGCCATCTTGCAGAAAGACAAATTAGAGGAGAGAGAAAGGGAATAAGAGCTCAGATGGGCAAGCTCAGATAAACTCCTTCTGAGAAACTCTCTCAAGGAAGAGCTACTATAAATCAAGCCTGACATTCTGCTTAAAAACTGTTCAGGCTGTTTTTTAAACAATTTGTAACTTAAATAGAACATTTCAGCTTTGTAACAGATTTATATTTGGAGGGATGTGTGTTCTCCGATTTGCATATAGATCACTGACCCATAATTTCCTGGTGGTTTTGATCTTCTAGTCACATTCTTTAGAACATGCAGGTTTATGACTTGCTATGTGATCTTTGCAAGCTGGAAAGACTCAAAACATATGGCAGATCAGATGTTAGGCTTGGGGGAAATCAAAAATTAAATTCTTTCAGAGATGTTTAGAAGCAGCTTTGCTATATATTTTATGTGATTTCTGTATACAAATGGGGAGGGAGAGATGCCACCTGGGGATGAGAATCTAAGAAGAAAAATAGCTTTAAAAATAAACTGTTTGTGTTCTTGTGTTAGACTTTAAAGTATGGTCAACTTACAGCAGATGTTGAAAATGAAAAAGGAAATCTGTCTGAAACCAAAAGATTTGTAAAAAAAAAAAAGATACTTTTCTAATATTAAAAAACAAAACCCAAAACAAAATGAGACTATATTTCTCCTGAATCACCATGTTCCATGTCAATTAAACCTTCCATTTTCCTTATATTTGGAGAAATATCAGCTACATTTTTTTTTAGCATCATCATATGATTTCAGAAAAAATGGTCTTAAAAAAAAGAATCTTGACTGGATTTCAAGTCCAAGCCCGTAAAGCAATTTATTTAGTCAACACTAGCCCAGATGACTTGTGATACAAGGCATTTTGCCTGGAAAAGGAAGCTTCCCCCTCCTCCACCATGGCAGCCTGCCCAGCACTGCTTGTGTGGGTGGATTAGAAAGTGTGAACGCGTGCTTGTGGGTTTTGGCAGTATTTTTTAATATAATATTAATTCATTTCAGAATCAAGAGTTTCAGGTGGCATGTTAATTAGGAAACAAAATTAGGAGTACAAAGTTGCTTCTTTTCCATTTTACTTTGCCCTGTTTCAGACATTGATGGGAGTAAAGGTGGTATTGTTCCATCATGTCGGACTCTCCATGACCCTATTTGGGGTTTTCTTGGCAAATATACTGGTTTGTCATTTCCTTCTCCAGCTCATTTTACAGATGAGGAAACTGAGGTAAATAGGGTAAAGTGAATTGCCCAGGGTCACACAGCTAGTAAGTAAGTGTCTGAGTCTGCATTTAGACTCCGATTTTCTTGATTCCAGGCCCACCACTCTATCTACTAGGTATCACCTAGCTGCCCTGGGAATAAAGGTACTGTCCAGAAATTAATAAACATAAGACCCAAAGATTTAGAAGTGGGAGAGGGGATCTTTCCCTTTCCTGGTCATGAAGTCTACCCCTTTTTTGGTAGATGAGTAAACTGGCGCATCAAAACATGAAGGAACTTACCTAAGGTCAGGTAGGCTGTGAAGTGTCTGAGAGGGCATTTTGAACCTGTATCTCCCGGCTCCCTATCCCAAAGCCCTTCTTTGATATATTACCTCCTTTCTTTGTCTATATCAACACTCATGGCTTAACTAGCTGCTTCCTCTTTTAATTCTTCTTCCTTTATTGCTTAAAGTTCTATATAAATATCAGCTACCGTTGTGATTAATTCATTAATTAATTCATTAATTCATTAATTAATTCACTTATAGCTGGGCCTATAGTTGAGAAGGAACCCATATTAATCCTTCCATGCCAATCTTCCTGGAATTTTCCTGAATCCTATTCGCTGCTTTTTTAGCAGCTGTTCTTAGCCAGAATGTCATTACCTAGATCCAGTTTAAATTTTATTGCTTTATTCACAGGTTGATAAACAGTAATTCTGATTTTCATTAGTTCTTCCCCAGCTTTCCTGTAGTTCCCAAGTTTTTCCCCACTAAAATAATTTAAATTCCTCCTCTTAACTGCTTCCTAGATTGTCAAATCGAAGTAAAGACTTTTCCTCCATTCATTAAGGTTTTGTGCATTCTCAAACTTTTTCTCTTAAAGGTTAGACAAGACCCACTGGTTAATGATTTTTTTTTAACCTGCCTCAGATTTTGAACATACTATCTTGGTGAGTAAACTCTGGCTCATGCTCCAAGAGGCGTACATCTACCCCCTCAGGGCTCTAAAGTACCCTGAGTGTTTTACGATGTAACTCTTTACTGCCATTGGCTGGAACCTCCGCTGAATGTTTCCTCCCCTTGTTAGGGACTAATGACTAGCACCCCAGTTTGATTTAACCCCTTAACATCTCTTTATAATGGGATTATTTACTACATAGTTGAACAAATGTGCAACATCCTATTCTAAGGTCTCAAGGGACATTCTTTTGCCTACACCACCGTGGTCTTGGGAGGGAGTATGATCAAAACTTCGCCCAGCTCCTAAACAGCATTGGTCCCACCAAATTCTGGTCTCAATTACTGTTGGCCCAGGTCCAGAATGCTGTTCCCAAAGGTCACTCCTTGCTCCTCTGGGCATCAGTGTTGCTCTGCCTGAAAACCCTTGGCCTGGACTCCAATTTCTAGATTCTTGTGGCTTGATCTCCTGACCTTTCAAAATTCCCAAAGTTGGAGATTCCATTCCCTTCACTTGGAATGGAAAAAGACAAAGCAAAATGCCAAGGGCCCAGGCCTATTTCTTGGGTCAACTGTGAATGACTTAGTTATTCTGATCAGCGCAATGATCCATGAGAACCCCAAAGCAATCATGATGAAAAATGCTATCCTCCCCCAGAGAGGGGACTGGGGATGAATTCTGAGTACAGATTGAAGCATTTTTTTCCACTTTCTTTACTTTTTTTTTTTGCAACATGGCTAATGTGGAAATACGTTTTGCATGACTTCACATGTATAATTGATACATTTATTTTCATTGAGTGGAGGAAGTGCTAGAGGGAGTAAGAAAATTTGGAACTCAATTTTTAAAAAATTAAATAAAAATTTAAAAACTGCTTTTTCAGAATTTATGATTGCAAATTTTAATCTGTTGGGAGAGATCGATCTCTCAACCTCTAACCCTCTGATGTCAGCTCTATGTCAATGAACCTAAAAGAAGCGGAGGAGAGCCCCGGGGCATCGATGACTCGGCGCTTGCCTCAGCGGGTCCCTGCCTGGGGGGCGGGGCCGGGTGAATCACTCGGAGATCGGTCCGGCCTGGCTCTGAGGTGCTGAGGCCTGAAGCCCGTGTTCCGCGTCCCAGTCCGTGACCGACTGACGAGGACGACGTCTACGGACAGATGGACGCTCCGACTGAGCCGAGGAGGTAAGGATAAGCTGGGCCTGGCCTCGGGGCGCCCTGGGTGGCCTCGGGCAGAGCTCCGCCCCTCTCCGGGCCTCAGTTTCCCCACCTGTGAAATGGGGAGAATAGTACCCCTGACCTCCCGGAGTTGTTGTGGAGATGACGTGATTGTAGTAACTGTACAGGCGCTTTGCACCCCTTAAAGTGGCGCATGAATGTCAGCATTCTTTATTAATGACGTTATAGCGCCGCGGACCCACTCCCTCCCTTGGGCTCGGCGTCCTCTGTGATGGGGGCGGGGCGGAGAGAGGAGCTGTTATTAGCAGCTCCGCCCCGGCCCCCCGCAGGGTGGGGGCCCTGCCCATGACGTAGCGGGGGGGCGGGGCTCCACCCCTTCCAAGGGGCCTCCCCCAAAGTTACAGCGCTCAGGACTTCTGTCAGATATCTTCAAGGATGATGAATAACTTTGATGTAAATAAATTTGAAATAAATTTGAAAACGTAAATTTATAAACAAGCATTATTCTAAATATTTAGGTACAATAGAAGAGTATTTGTAGAAGTAATCGTAGGTGTAGGTACAAGTACCAAATGTAATTACCAAATTCGAGAATTATCTGGAAACCAGTTTTAAATGAAGAATTTAATTGCAGTTTGTGCAGGTGGGAAGATTTTCCATATAGATGAGATAATCGAGCTATCAAAGTAGAAATTTTTAATGGTGACCAGTTTTAGCAGCAATAAATATTTTGGATGAATAAGTGAAAAAAGATCTTTGACCATGTTTGTTTGTTTTTTGCGATAAATGTTATACAACAAATTAAAAATAAAGCCTTACAATAATCGAAGCTAAAAACTTAGAGCTAATTTTAAATATTAATTCTAACTCATATTTCTTAATATCATAAACATGCTATAAAATTTTACTGAGTTCTTAAGCACTACATGTTAAAAATATTTATTTGCACAGCAAAAATACTCCAAAATTACTCATCTCTCAGAGATTTTGTTATATGAACTTTGAACTATAAAATAGTTCACATAGTTAAATTGAAGCTAAAAGTATTTAGGGATAAGACTTCAAATTTATCCCAAGAATGAAAAAAAAGGTTTTAAAAATTATATTTAAAAGCTGATGCCAGTGAATCGAAGGTGAAAGCAACATATTGTTTTCTTATATGACCTCTCTCCCTCTCCAAAAAAAGAAGTTACTAATCCTATATATCAGATCTTGAAAGAGGATGATATTTTGTTCTGTTAATTTGATTGTTCATATTGGAATTTCAATCAGTTTAATGAAACCTTTTTTTTTGAATTTGTAGTGTGTTTAGTCTTCCCATTTTTGGTCTCTAGGTAAATAAATGAGAATCATGGGAAGGAATATTTATAATAAGGCAGAAGATCAGCAACTTTTAAACTCATGTTTGGGGCAGCATAGGCCAAGTACGTTATTTCTTTTCAAGTTTTATTTTAGAAGGCACTTTTTGTAGGAAGCAGTAGGTGCCAAGAGCTCTGGACCTGGAATCAGAGGAAGCCAGCTGATGGGGCCATGAGGGGAGTTGAAAAGAATTTACTCACTTAAGGGTATTCCTGGTAAGGGAGAGAAAGAAATAATTTGACTTTGACCTGAGATTTTCTTCTATGTTGGTTGAGTTCTTCTAGCTGACAGAAGAGCTGAATAACCTGAAGCCTACAGTCCTTCTGGAAAGCAGTTTGGGAATATGCAGACAAAGTGACTGAAACGTTCATCCCTCTTGACCCAGATTTCACGGCTAGGTATATCCCCGAAGGAGTTCACCAGCACAAAGAAGGCCTCCATGTACACTGAAATATTTATTTGTGGTGGCAAAAGACTGGAAAGAAAGCAGATGTCTGTAGATTGGGAAATGGCTACACAAGTTATGGTAAATAAACATACCAAAACGTTACTGTGCTATAAGAAATAATGAACATAGCAATTACAGAGAAGCATGAGGACTCCCATTAACTTATGCAAAACGAAGTAACCAGAGACTAGGAAAGATGATATACACACCTGCCACAGTATGAATGGGAAGAACAGATACTGCAAAACAACTGAGAATGAATGTTGCAGAATTCTACAGAATAAACTTGACTCCAAAGGAGAGATATGAGAAGATAGCTTCTTCCACTCCTTGCAGGATTGGGGCTCCACAGAGGTGGGACATTGCATTTGACATCAGTTTTTCTAAATGTGTTCATTGATTTTACAGAAGTTTTTTTCTTTCTCTTTTTAAAAAAAAAGTCCTTATTACAAGGGACAGCTGGTTGGGAGAGGATGATCTGGAGGCAAATGTAGGCAATGTAAAAACATTGAGAGTTGAAGGTGACAAAGGAGAAGGATCCAGTTTGAAGGATTCATTCTGAACGAGGAAAAAGATTGAGGAGAAGAGTCTGAAGAGGAGGACTTAGAAAGAAAAGGTATTCACTAAGGCAAGGTAGACCAGAAAAGGTAAGGAATACAAATTGGTGAGCTAAAGAGAGAATTTTATGTTAAGAAAAGGGAAAGAAAGTGTGTGGCTGTCAAGTGTTAAGAACTGTTAAAGATACTGTCATGTTGTTAATGGCAACTAACCAGGTAGATTGTAATCTCTCACAAGCAGTTTAAAAGATAAAGAGTGAAGATTCCAAATCTATTAAGTGTAGAGAGCAGGGAGGAATTTGTAATAACTTTTACTGAGTATCATCTTTGTATTTCTGATGTGACTAAGTGACTGCCTATGTCCAATGCAGGCTGATCTCCTAGGAGAGAATGTGAAGGGACTTGCAATGATTCTCCCCACTTGAGGTTATTGGGGACAGTGAAGTATTTTAAGAACAAAACAAAACTGGGAGTGAGCCTTCAATGTGAAAAGAAAGAAGTAAAAGTATAAAAGGATCTAAAGAAGAGGATGAACCCTGACCTTCATCTGCAGGCTGGAGAATGGAAGACTCCTAGGAGGAAAGGAAGGATTACTTCACAATTGGATTGATAATACTAGTGGAAGGGAGTTGGCTGCTCTGAGGAGGAAGAAACTGCTTGTCCTCCAAAGTCAGTCAATAAACATTTATTATGTGCCTACTATGTGCTAGCCATTGTGCTAAGTGCTGAGAATAAAACGGCAAAAAAGACAGTCCTTACCCTCAAAGAGCTCACAGTCTAATGGGAGAGGACAACCCATAAGAAGAAACCGAAAGGGGCAGGGAGTGGAGAAGAGGGACATACCCAGCTTGGAGTGTGATGAGGACCAGAGGGGTGCAACTGAGTGGGAAATGATGAGATGGTTGCTTTGGGTGCTCTTCTTAAGTGGAGGATGTGGGAGAAACTCTCCATTGTCCACTCTCTACTGTTTTGTCAACATAGTAACTTTATATTCAGGTCCTTTTTTGTTTCTTTTCTTTTTTTTTTTTTTGGTTCATTTTCCAGACTATTTAAAAATTTTTTTTAACTTTATGTTAAAATTGAGCTCTGCTCCCACGGTGGAGGGGACATTGTCCCAAGCTTTAGGTCTTACATACAGCTGTTTTCAGAGCTAGTTCTGGGGGTCTTTAAGTCTTTGGTACTTCCAAGGTGGTATGATCTAAGGAAAGGTGTGGTCACTGCTCTCCGAGGTTATGCTCTCGTCTTTACCCCAGAAGAAACTTTGTTCCCTTATGGCAGTGGTTCTCAACCTTCCTAATGCCGTGACCCTTTAATATAGTTCCTCATGTTGTGGTGACCCCCAACCATAAAATTATTTTCATTGCTACTTCCTAAC
Organism: Pseudochirops cupreus; assembly: GCA_028627135.1. Classification (NCBI taxonomy): domain Eukaryota; kingdom Metazoa; phylum Chordata; class Mammalia; order Diprotodontia; family Pseudocheiridae; genus Pseudochirops; species Pseudochirops cupreus. The sequence continues at coordinate 31,448,760 of CM053584.1, forward strand.
TGTAATTTTGCTACTGTTATGAATCTTAATGTAAATATCTGATATGCAGGATGTATTTTCATTGTTACAAATTGAACATAACCCACAGGTTGAGAACTGCTGCCTTATGGCAACTAGTACGCTGCACTTGGATCTGAAACTTTGACCAGGTCCCCTGCTTTCCTGCAGCCACAAATGCTAGTGCTCCTTTCTGCCTTGGAACTAAGTCCAGGGCCCCAACTTCATTGTGAGCAACCACAAGCATTCTTCTCTACACTTGAACTGTAACCTAAACCCCTGCTCCCCTCTAGCTGCCCCTCTTCACCCTTGAACTGTGTCTGGATGATGCAGTGGGGTCTCGAACCCAGCACTAACAAGGGTTCCTCTGTAATTTCTTTCTGACCAGTTGTCCAACCTCCTTAACCTCTTGCAGCTGCTGCTGCCACTGTTGTAGCTGCCTCCAAGGCCTGCTGCAGATGTTGCCGCACTCCAGGATCAACCATCATCCCAGTGAGACAGCCCTTTCCTACTATCTTCCTAAGTTGTCTTGGATTGGAAAACTTGTTTCACTCAGACTTTTTGTTGGCTCTGCTACTCCAGAATTTGATTTGATGCATTATTTTTAAATTGTTTGGAGGGAAATTAGGAGAGTTCAGGTTCTTGCCTCTACTCTGCCATCTTGGCCCAGTTATTTTTCTACCTGACAATAAAAATAGAAAAGTCACTTACCTTCCCAGAGCATTTATTTATATCACACTAGAAAACCCCCAAAATGGGTCAGACTGCAAAACTACTATCCATGTTTCATGATTCACATGGGTACAAATAGTATTGCTGGAAGTATTGTGGTTTAAACCCAGGAACAACAAAAATTGTTGGGGTGGGGTCTCTGTCCACCCTAAAACTGTTGTGGTTTCATTATGTGTTGTGGTAGAATGGTCTCAAAGAATTTGGAGTTAGACCACCTTTAATCCAAGTATAGGCATTTATTGAGATTGACACCTCTCATGAAGCGGGCTAAGTTCCAGCAGGAACCAGCAACTTTGGAGAAAGCAAGGTAGATTTTTATAGGGTAAAGATGCAATTATATAACAGAAGTTTACATAGAATAGCAGAATATGATTAATATTAAAAAGGCAGGAGGAGTTTCTTAAGGGATTAGGTAATGGAGGAGGGGGTCCCATCTGTAGTTCAGTGGTTAAACATTCTGGTCATTCTGCCCTCCAACTGGCTAGCTATTGTGGTCTTGTCTGGTCTAGGTGGATGATGTGATTGTGATTGAATACAAGAACACATCTGTTTCTGTGGGAATGGGTCTGGGGGCAGTGACCAGGTAGAGGCAGTAGCTAGGTTTCAATCACATGGACACACCTACTTTTTCTGTGGGAACTAAGAGTTCAGCAACACACCTGTTGTTCCAGTAAGCAGTGAGGCATATATGAAGAAGGTAGGACATTGGTGGGAGGAAGCGGGGGGTGGTTGGTAGGTACAGTGAGGCCTGCTGTTCAGTAGGGCCAGGCCTATAATGAAGTTAGAATATTGGGGCTGGTGGCTCCATATTAGGATTCCATCAGAAGGAACCTAAAAAGCATCACCAAAGATTACAAACCTTGGGAATGAAACTGAATGCCATTGGGGTACAGGTGGTATTTTCATCACTGGTGCCAATCAAAGGCAGAGGACTACAGCAAAGAAAAGTAGCTTTTGAAACTGAATGAATGACTAAGAAGAATAATACTGGGATTCCCGGACCAGTGCTTAAACTATAGGAATAACAGACTTCTGGATAGATATGAAATATATCTTACAAAAACTTGTGAGAATTTTTTTGTCTAGAGTTTTGCAAATCTAATAAAAAAGATTTTAAACCTGGAAAGTTGTGGGAGGAAGAAAACGGCTTATGAATATTCAGTAACCCGAGCATCATGAAAAGTCATTAAAGTAGCCCCTAAGGATAGAAGGAAAAAATTCAGGAAAGGAGCCATTAGTAACCTATGGCCTCAAAAAAAACATAAAGTATGAACAATTTTTCTCCCTGATTTTGTCCTTATATCCCCAGTGCCTTGCACAGGGCCCAGCCACATTGTGAGTACCTACTAAATACTTGTTTCTTCCTAACAAGGAAGATATGTTGGAGGTCTGTTGTAGGAGCAGCGTTTATCCCCCTCAGGCTGGGCTAGTTTTCCCTTAAAAAGCAATAGACCTTTTTCAAGATGTCATTGGCTCAGGGGCTTGGAACACTGCTGTAGCTGTCTGGCCACTGAAGTACAAAAGTACATATCAGGAGCTGTTACCTTGATTGTCAGTCACCTTGGGCCTCACCTGCCAGTGACCATGAAGAATGCAGAGACAGACAAGCTGCACTAAACTGGGGCAGTGCTGAATCCTTGTTGACTCTTCTTTCCAGGATACTGCTAAGGAAACTCCTTCTTTGTTGAATGTTAGATGGACTGCAAGTGTCTCATTTTGTTACAGTCCAGAACTTGAACCACTGAGTGAGTTCTGGTCCAGATCAAGGATTTCAAAAAGGAGGCAAATTTGATCTCATAGTTGTCACTAATATTTGATGGGATGAAACTAGCATATGATGCTATAATATACTTGTAGAATGAAATCCTGGAAGCAGAGGGGGAAGCATCATAGAACACATAGATAAAGATAGCAGAGGGTGAAAAAGAAGTGATTTTGTCATCACTTACAGATTATCTTGAGATAAAGAGGAAATAAATGAGGATTTGGGGAAACAGATCACAACAGATCACATAGTGGCATGACAGTAGTGACAGGGTATTTAAATTATCTAGTCATCTATGGAACTTTTTCTGCCAAAAGCGGAACAGCGAATATTTTCTTAATATAAGTTAATAGTTGATGATTATTTCATCATTGAATAGAATAAGTAATCAATTAGTGAAAATTCCATTTTGGATTTAAGTCTTAGGAAGAAGGAGAAATTGTTTTCTGGGCTGGAAATGATGAATACCTGGAGAGATGAGGACTACTCCCTCTTAGAGTTTCTAATAGGGAAGGGAATAAGCATTTATATAGTGCCTACTATGTGCAAGGCACTGTGTAAGCACTTTTACAAATATCTCATTTGATCATTACAACAACCCTGCAGTATAGGTATTATTATTATTATTATCCCCATTTTATAGTTGAGGAAACTGAGGCAATCAGAGATTAGGTGACTTGCCCAGAGTCATGCAGCTGCTAAATGTGTAAGGCAGGATTTGAACTCAGATCTTCCTGAGTTCCTCTAGGCCCAGCATTCTAGTCCCTGTGCCACTAGCTGCACTGCCAGCTGTCTAAGAGAACAAAGCCTGGCTATCATCTTCAGACAAAGTCTGAACTAAAATTATTCAGGGGAAACCAGCTCATGAGGGATAGGAAGTTCTCAAGAATGAAATTCTGAGGACACAAAGAGAAACAGTTCTGATGAAGAAATGGGGGGCGGTGTCCAAAAAGACAAATATAGATGCAAAGGGAGCCAATCAGTCCACTTAGATCTTAGAAGATGCATCTAGGATATGGAAGCTAGAGAATGAATACAAAAAACATGATACCGTACTATAAAAATATATGCAAAGCTCAAAATGAACTTAGTCTAGCAAGGAAAGCTAAGGAAAACCAAAAAATGGGCTTTATTTTTAAGTTCTATTGGGCACAAGAGGGGGACTGAAGTAGGGCTAGGAACACTGCCTGGAGTTGGCAGGAGGATGGTTAACTGGGGACAGAGAAAAGGCAGAGCCAACCTTTGGACTGAAAGGACAGAACAAAAGTGGTTAATAGGGAGTTAATAGTAAGTAAGGAGTCCATAAGACAGCACCTACCTTCCTTTGATGCGTTCAGATCCCCTGGGCCAGATGCACTACATCTGCTGATTGTGAAAGAGCTTACAGATGCCGTTGCTGAGCCAGAGATTATGAAGAGGTGATACAGGGATTAGAGAAATATTATAGAGTCATAGCTCATGTGGTTTTATCAAGAACAGGTCGTGCCAGACCAACCTTATTTCATTTTTTGACAGGGTTACTAAACTAGTAGATATAGGAGATGCTGGAGATATAGTTTCCCCAGACTTCTGATGAAATATTTTATGCTGTTCTTGTGGAAAAGATGGTAGGCTGTAGGGTAGACAGTAGTACAGTCCGATTTGACTGCAATAAATATGAAGGCTTAAACTTGGGTTCAAAAAATTGGCTTCTCAAGTACAAGATAGGGAAGGTGTAGCTAGCTAGCAGTTTGATTGAAAAAAAATCTCAAGTCACTCTTATTCATATAGCTGATGGGGGGGTCTCTTTAAGAGAAACATGGTTTGTTTCAAGGAATAAGGAGGCCATACTTCTAAAATTCACCCAGGTCATGTTGGAATATGGTTCAGTTCTGGAGTATTGTACCTAGTTTTTTGTTATTCAGTCATTTCAACCTTCTCTGACTCTTTATGGCCCAATTTGGGATTTTCTTGGCAGAGATACTAGAGTGTTTTGCCATTCCCTTCTGCTGCTCACTTTGCAGTTGAGGAAACTAACGCAAACAGGGTTAAGGGACTTGCCCAGGGTGACACTGCTAATAAGTATATGAGGTCGGATTTGAACTCAGGTCCTCTTGACTTCAGACTCAGTGCTTTATCCACTGTGCTACTTAGCTACCCATTGTCTGTCCCTAATTTGGAGAACCACACATTAAAGATATTGATAAAAGCTGGAGAACATCCAGTAGACAACAGGCAGAATTTGAAAAGGCTTTAATGTCATATATTATGAGAGTTTCTGGAAGGAACTAGAATTGCTCGGGATGCCTTGGGAGGTCATGATCACTGTATTTAAGGGTGTGAATGACAGACACGTGGAAAAGGGTTAGACTTGTTCTGTTTGTTCCTAACGGAAGAACTGGGGGTGATGTATGGAAGCTGTGAAGAGGTAAATAGATTTTCTGGGAAGAAAAACTTCCTAACGGTCAGAACTGTCCAAAAACAAAAAGGGCTGGTTTGGAGGCAGTCTTGTTTCTCCTTTCAAGGTCACCAGTGAAGCAAAATCTCAGTGATCACTTGCTGGCTATAGTGTAGATTCCTTCTCAGGTGTGAGTTGATCTAGAAAAGTTTTTTACTGATGTGTGTCATCTGCAAAATTCTGTTATTCTCTCATTTTCTTGGAATATGGAACTTGTGGTGCATAAATTCCCTCTACTCATGTAGTTTGACACTGTAGTTATAAAGACTTGCTTGGAGAATTGAGTATAGTCAAATGACTTGCCTGGGGTCATACTGTTACTGTGTCAGAGGCATATCTTGAACCTAAGTTTTCCTGATTCCAAGGCTGGCCCTTTATCAATTATACCATACTAACTCTCATATTATACTTAGTTGGAAATGTTTTTCTGAAACTTTGTGTAATGGTAATGGGAGCTGAAGATCTTCTCCTCCCATTAATAGGCCTCATGTAGGGCCCATTAAGGGAAGCTTGATTAGAGGAGGCTTGTTTTTCAGGAAGGCCCACACCTTTTGTTACTTTGTAATTAGGCAGTGGGTCACAAGGGTTGTGATGACCCTGAAGAAGTGTGTATATACTCTGATGTGAGCATTTTGCTTTGGCACTCTCTCATGGGAAGAGTGCTTGTGTGATGTGGTCAGATGAGACTCTGGGTAGCTGTTAAGACCCTCCCCTCCCTGGCTTTGAAAATCCAGATGTTGGTGCTTCTTTCTCTGGTAACTCTGTGTGTGTGTGTGTGTGTGTGTGTGTGTGTAATGGTCGGACAGTTGGATCTGTCTGCTGATCTGTGATGTATGTACTATTTGGTCAGACGGTTAGAAGCCCAGTCTGTTGTTTTTTATGCTGTTATTTCTGCTTGTAATTTCTGTTTGTATTTTCTCTGAAGTTCAGGGTGCTGACTTTTTCCCCTGTGCTAAGTAAATGATATATATGTTTGACTAAAGTAACATTGTTGACCTCTTTTGAATTGTTTTCCTTTAGAAAAGCAGATCAAAGAACCTGTTCTACCAGCCCTCCTGTGTGTTGGTGTTATTGGTCTTACACCCCCACAGCAGCTGCAAGTAGCATTGCTATTACATTTTGTCAAAAGATATAAACTAATTTTTATTTCTTTTTAATAGACTGAGGACCAGCTCATTTTCAGCAATGATTAACTCAGATGATTACCCTTTTGCACCAAATAGTTTGTTTTTTGTAAGACCAGATCAACCTGAAGAGTAAGTATCCCACATAGGAGCAGAATGTTGTTTTAGAATATTGCTGTAATTAATTTTAAAAAATAAAATAAAAATAAAAAATAGAATATTGCTGGCTAAGGACTTTTTGTTTTATGATTATCTTGGTAAATAATCAAATATTTGGTAAATGTGCAAATTACAAATGGAGATTTGATGATGCTTAGCATCCTAAACTGATTTAGACTGAAAACTGAGTGAGATCTTGGATTGCTTACATACCCGGATTCTAGCTTTTCCTATCCTTTTTGAGTCAGGCAAATGCCTGAAAAAGATCACCTCCAGGAGTGATAATATGCCCTGGATTCAGTAGAGATGATGTAAGCAAATGACAGGCATGATGATGAGTAGGACTGATACAGGAGCATAGGAATAGGGACTAAGATAGAGGAATAAAGAAAGTGGCAGTGACCATTAGAGAGTAGGTAGCCTAAAAGCATTCTGCTTTATCTGTATTTTCATGACCATAGATTTACCTAGTGACAAGCAATCTTGTCTACATTCTTTTATTATAGTCAGTTTTAGTGAAGGCAGTGAACATACTGCTTTATGCAGTCATCCATTTATTCAAATCTGTGATCACTTGTTAGGGGCATGGCATTAAGGGGCAAAAAATTTGTAAATATAACTGCGTCAAGGAGCTTACCATCTCCATCTAGTTGGAGAGAAGGTATTTACATATAATAAGATAACCAATACAATGTTTATTCTTGTAATTGCAAAAGGAATACTCTAGGCAATAAATGATGTAGGAGTTCTGGGGAAGAAATCCTTAGACTGGCATGAATGGGGAAAGGTGTAGGGAATTTGTTGGGTCTTACAGATGGAAGGAATAAGATAAGTAGAGTGAAAGGAATTTAGCATTTCTAATTAGAGCAGCGATTCTCAACCTGTGGGTTGTGACCCCAAACGACCCTTTCACAGGGATCACCTAAGACCATTGGAAAACACATATTTCCAATGGTCTTAGGAACCGCTCCTCTATCCATCTCCAGGCGGGTCCGCCCACATGCAGATACGCCCACATACGAGTGTTAAAGGGTCGGGGCATTAGGAAGGTTGAGAACCACTGAATTAGAGGAAGAACTTAAACCAAGGTAAGGCTCTTGGGCAAACAGCTAGGGTGGTCTACTTGGTACTTCAAGGTTAGTGTAGTGGTAGAACTAAATGAAAAGATTGGAAAGGTACTTTGAGCATATATTGTAGATGGCCGTGATGCCAAGTAAAGATTTTGTTTCTTACTTTATGTATCTGATGGCAGGGTGTAAGATATATTAGTCTGAGAAGACACTGGAGGTAGGCAGAACAGTTAGGAAACTCTTCCAGTAGTCTAAGTATGAGATAATAAAAGCCTGAGTTGAGGTGTTAACTTGGGGATAGAAGGGAAAGGAGAAACATTTGAGTATTACAAAGGAAGAACCCACTGGTTATAGATTCCAGCGGAATATGCTGGGCAAAGATTTGGAGCCCCTGACTAAGAAAATTACATAAGCTGGGAAACCAGGGGCTATGGCTGACATGGGAGTGGATTTGAGAAAGAAAAGTAGTAGGTACAATCATGTGCTATGTGCATGTCCCTATGACACTGTTCTAAGTGATGCAGATGATGTCTAAGTTATAAGACACGGTTCCTGGCTTTAAATCTTACTGGAAAATTCTAGAACTTTGGAATTGGAAGGGACATTAGAGTTCATTTAATCCAGCCTGTACCGTCATCCATCTTGCGATTGAAGACCTTCAGTGAAGGGAAACTTAGGATCTTTTGAAGCAGCGCATTTTCTTCTAATTGTTTAAAAAAATTATATGAAAATTAATCTGAAATCTGCTTCTTTGAAACTTCATGCTGTTGCTCCTCCTTTATATTTCTGTGCCTAAACAGAATGCATCTAAATCTGTCTTCCATATGATACCCCTTTAAGTACTTGAAGATATCTATCAGGTCCCTCCCTAAGTCGTTTCTCTTGACTTAGCATTTGTAGGCTCTGTAACTCAAGAGGTAGCAAACTTGAGGCCTGAGGTCTACAAGCAGCTAGCAAAACTCCTGAGTATGACACAAATTAGATTCAGATGTAATTGGGAATGTTTAGCAAAATAAATCAAAATGTAATACACCAGTGTTGTTAATTTGTACTTTTCTAATTCAGCACCGGTCCTCCATTTCTCTTTGAGTTTGACACCACTGCTCTAACAGATCCTTGTCCAACAGGGCCTCAAAGCCTCTCCCCTTCTCCCTCCTCTGCATGTATTAGAGAAATCTCACAGCTTTGTGTGATTGAAGTATTTTATAAGCAGGAAGCCCCTTAATTCTAGGGCCTTCCCTCTTTTAATGATTTCCTGTTTGTTCTGTATACAGCTTGTTTGTACGTAGTTTGCTTTTGTTTCCCCCATCAGATTGTGAGCTCCTTTGCCTCTTTTTGTATTCCCAGAGCCTTAGCATGGTACCTGGCACATAGTAGGTACTTAATAAATATTTATTGACTGACAATCGGTGTCTTCATTGAAGTCATTAATAACAATGTTGAAGAGAACAGAACCAAGTATGGAGCTCCATCCTGGGTTCATCCTTATCTACGGACTCATACTCATTGAGGGCATAACTAGCTGTCTTATTGTCTCTCTTCCCTCCCTCCTATATTTTAGGTTTGAGGTCTTTCTTCTCAACAAATTAATTAGATTTTCTATCATCTGTCTTATATGCCCTTAGCAGATGCTACCTACCCCTCCCCATTTCTTCTCGCTCCAAATACAGCTTTGTGGTCTTTAATATTTATCGTAAGTATTAGCTCATTTGGGACTTTAGAATTCTTGAAATTCTTAAAGGACTCTTGTCCTTATTTTATATTTCATTCTCTGTTAACTGCCCTTGATACTGTGTTCTATAACTGTCTTTTTTAAAATTTGAATTTTTTCATTGAGCTCTTGTACAATCACAGTAGTCTATACAGTTCCCCCCCCCCTTTTTTCCTCTTTGTAATCATTTATTTTTATATCTTCAGACTTTTGTTCTTAAGAGAATATCATTCTTCTTGGACTTTATTCCCCTGTAGGATTTAGGACAGTGGGAACCTCCCTATGCTCTCTGTATTCTTTGGAATCTGCTCTTCCCAAATTTAGAATGCATGCTACACTCTTACTCATTTTTCCCTTTGTTGCCCATCAGAAACTCTTAAAATGTAATAGTTTGCTTCTCCCAATTTTTTATTATTTCTTAAGCAAGCAGGATGGTATAATGAATTATATACTGGCCTTGGAGTCCAGATCCTGGGTTCAGATCTCATCTGAGACATTCATTCACTATGTGATTGTGGAAAAATTACTTAAAATTTCAGATTCTCACTTTTCTTGTCTGTTAAGAAGAGTAATACCCACAGCATATATTCAGAGTTGTTTTGAGGGAAAAATTTTGTAAACCTTAAGTTTTTTTATAAGTGTAAGCTGTTACTCTGTTTTTGTTCAGTTGAGGAGCATTTTTATTTGTGTACTATGTGCAAGGCACTGCGCTCAACTGTGGAGATTCGAAGACAACACTTGAGACAGTTGCTGTGCTCAAGGAGCTCTTGTTTTAATTGTGGGAAATAATTGTACACATGGATTAGATACCAGATAAATTTTTTGGATTGCACCTGTAGTCTTAGTGAAGAAATTTCCTCTGCCCTTGCAGGTTAGCACCTTCTCTAAACTTGAAATCTGAACAATGAAATTTGGCATTTGCAGTTTTCTGCACATTGAGAATCTGGATGATTTGTCAGAAGTCATGACATAACCAGTCTGTGTCAGAAGAGAGACTTGGCCCAATGTTTTACTATTATCAGAGGACAGCTCAGCTCTCTGCCCACTAGGCTGTGCTGCCCTCATAGCATAAGTTATGTGCAGAGCAAATACAAGATAATTTGGGGAAGAAGGCACTAGCTGTTGGGAGTTTGGGGTTAGGAAAGGAGAGGCTAGGAATTCCTGTTGGCAAAGATGAGAAAGTAAAATATTTACAAAAAGACATGTAGCCTATTTAAGTTCTGTTAATACTTATCCCAACTCCCATTCTCATTGACTGTGGGAAACCCCACTGCTTGGCTACATCTCTCCTTTAGGGCTGTAAGGATACCCCTGAGGAGTCACAGGTGATTCTCTAATGCCATCAGCTTGAGTTGTGTGCTTATGCCCAAGATGATTGATTGAGACATTTGTCAGCCAGCTTTAATTAGCTTTTGGGAAGGTGGTCTCCACTAAGGGGGTACAGTAAGAACAGTTGGTACAACCCTTAAAGTCTATGGCCCATTCTTCCACAGTCCTGGGCTTGGGTTTAGAGAACACATGAAGCACAGGAGTTACTTGCAACTCCAGGTTGCTGGGAACCCTTTTCTCTCACTCTTGTGGTACTCAGAGTATTCTCCTTGCTTATGGTGAATCTGCATCTGTTTGTCCATGCTCTCCATGTGGACACTGCCTCCAGCTGTTACTGGCCTAGGAAGGTGATGGTAGGGCAAGTTCATTGTCTTTGATTGAAATGGGATTGAGTTGAGTAAATCAGTCACTTCTCTCTTGCACATGGATATGGGGAATGGAATGTCTTATGTAAGATAGAGCAGGTACGCCAATTGGTCTCAAAAGTGGAAGACATAAAGACGTTTAATATGTAATAAGTCTGGAAAAGTAGGCTGGAGCCTAAGAGAGAAGTTTGTATTTGATCCTGAAGGCTCCTGGGAGAAGAAGCATGGCATATAAAGGCATGTGTGTTGGCAGGTATTGAAGTCTAGATGGGAGAGGGAAGAGACTGGGGTTGGCCATTTAGGACATTATTACAGTAGTCCATCTGAGAGGTGATAAGGGCTTGACCTGGGATCGTGGTTATGTGAGTGGAGAGAGGATACCAAGTATATAGGAGATTATGGGGGAAAAAAAAAGGATGAGCTTTAGCAGCTATTTGGATATGTGGTCAGGGCTTAGGGAGATTGAAGAGCTGAAGGTGATGCCCAAGATTTTGAAACTAGGTGATTGGAAGGATGATGGTGCTGAAATAAGGCATGTGTGAGTGTGTGACACACTCACACACATACACATGCACATATATATGCACACACATATTGTATTACAATACTGGTGTGTGATTAAGTATCAAGATGCAGCAGTGATAAGTTTAGAGGAGGGAGAGATCAATGTAAAGAGAAAAAGTTTATTTCATAATGTTATTCTGATGGATAATAAGTAAACTATTTACATTTAATAAATATTACTTCTAGTTACATACTTTGTGAAACTATTATAATACTATTATATATGTTATTATTATAATAATTATGATGTGTTATCATGTTTTATTTTGAATTATTTCTAGGTATGCTGATGATAAAAACTCATCCTGTTGGTTTCTCCCACCTGCTCCATTGATTTCTGAAATTCCAGATACTCAAGTGTTACAAGAAAAATTAGAAAGATTTAAACCATTAGGTAAAATTTTACATGTTTCTGTAAAGAGAAAGCAATTTATTTTAATAAACCTGTAAACCTTCTACCCATCCAAAGAAAAAACTGTGATGTTTGAAAAAATGAATTTTATTAAAATATCCAGTGTCTTGTGTTAAAACCAAAGCTCTCTATTATATAAAGGTTCATAAAAACCTGTTTTGCATAAGGTAAAGTAAAAAGTAAAAAATTATGTTTAATATAACGTCAATTATATTTAATATATTTATATAGTCTATACATATCTACACAAATATAATATTTGGCATTTATTCTTTTAATGTTTTTTCTTAATATTGATCCTTTAAAGATTGTTTTGCACTAGGTTTTTAAGTCATTTAAACCTCTGCCACAGCAAAACAATTCTGACACTGTGTCACTGAAAGGAAACCTTTATTCTTCCCTTAGCTATTAGTATGATTTCATTTAGCCCTAGGGGCAAGTATGTACACAAAGAGGTTACAAAGAGTGCTCAATTTTCACCACAATATGATCCTGGAAATTGCATTATAAAGTGAATTGCTACAATGTGAGTTAAATTTTCCCCTAGGATAAGTGTTAAAATTGGTGGATATATTCCTGATCTAGGGTTAAGATTAAGCATCAGATAAATCATTAATGAAACCAACAGTCTCATAAAAAGATACAAAAATTATATAACTCTATAATCATTTAAAGAGTAAAATTATGCTTCAAGGTAAGGAATCATAGACTATTGGAGCTGAAAGAGACCTTTGCTTAGAATTCACCCAGTCCAACCTCCTGTCACCATTAAACATTTTCTTGCAGCAAGAAGAGCTGTTGGAAACCAGATTGTTGTTCTTTCTACTGTGTTTGAGGTTAGAACTAATTTCCTCAAAACTGGCTGAGTGGAGTGTGTTGTTTGCCTTAAGTATAAAAAAAGGAATATTAAGAATCTAACTGGAAGAATGTCCTAAGTGAAGGTCACGATGTCTGATAACTACAAGTTGAGGACTGTCTCTTCTATAACATGCGGTTCAGATATATGTGATCAGTAAGTCAGCAAGCATTTATTAAGCACCTCCTATATGCCAGGCACTGTGCCAAGCACTGGGGGTACAAAGAAAGGCAAGAGATAGTCCCAGCTCTCAAGGGGCTGCAGTCTAAAAGGGGAAAGAAACACCATGCAGATAACTGTGTACAGACAAACCACATCCAGGATAAATTGGAAATAATTAGAGGAAGAGTACTAGAATTAAGGGGGATTGAGGAAGGCTTCCTATAGAAGGTGAGATTTTACCTAGGACTTGAAGGAAGGCAGGGAAACCAGGAGGTAGTGATGAGGAGGGAGAACTTTGCAGGCCTAGGGGACAGTCAGTGAGAATACCTGGAGCTGGTCATTTAATGTCTATAAACTAAATCTTATTTTTCCATTTAATATTAATTAGAAGTATGCTCTTTGGGAAAAACAAATTATCTCCAAACTACATAAAAACTTAGCAAGATTTTTTTTCAAATTCAGTAAAAGAAGAAAACTTCCAGAACATTAAGTAGACCTCCAGTGTTTGCCTAGAATGGGATGTTGTTTCCATTGTTGGAGGGGACACGCCCATTGATGACATCATAGATTCATTGGTGTCATCTATGAAGAGGCCATGTAATAGAGAGCTCACTGACTAGTCCCAGCCCAGGATAGATGTGCACCTTGGTTGCTGTTCGGAATGGTTTTGGACAAATCACTCAGCCTCTGTGTCTCACTTGCCTTATTTGTAAAAGGAAGAAGTTGGACTAAAGTCATTGCCATCTCTAAGACTTTGTAATTTTGTGAAACACTGAAGTTATATTTTCACAACTATATGTTATTTCCATTGATGCTTTTAGGATCTTCCAAAGTGAAGGACATTTTAAGGATAAGACCATTCATAGGAATCTGACTTACTTTGTTTCAAGGTGTTATGACTCTCCATTACAGAGTTATAGGATTAACATGATTAGTATCAGCAGGCATTATCCCAAGTTAAGAAACTACATAAAAACTTTTTTGTTAACCAGAATGCAGGGAGTTGGGACCCTGAATTGAGTGTGTTTGGTTTTTTCTGCCCTCAATTTTCAAGAGAAATAAATCACAAATAAATAAAAACCGTATCTGGGACTTATTTTAAAAGGCAAGTTCCAGAATATGCCAGTCCAGAGTCAGTCCAATTTCCTGTGCCTTTTACTTTTATATCTGCAGTACTATACAGTGAGAATGCATGTCTCTGCAGGAGCCTCTGTGAACAAAAAAAAGATTCAATTTATGTTTAGTCTGATGGATTTACTACAGCAGAAAAGGGACCAATTACGTTATTGTGTCAGCAAAAGATCCTGTTGTCAGTGTCTTTCTTTTCCCTGGAGTTACTGCTGATCTTCTTTCTTAGCTCCTTAGTTAGTGAAAGAGTTCAAGTCAGGTGAAATTTCACCCTTTCATGAGTGTCTGAGGTTTATGGGTTTAGCTTCTGAGTAATTTTAAAGTACATAATAGCATAGAAATTGTATAATTGTAAAGACATTTAAATTATTAAACTTTTATATTGTTTGAAGATATATCACACATATACCAACCGGTCAGCCCAATAGATTTTGTCTATTTAATAGACATTGTCAGTTATGTGGAGCTGAGCTATTTTTCTTAACAAGTAATACTCTGATAATCTATATCTTCCTTCAAGGCAGGGAGATCCCTCACTCATGTTGTTACCTCTCTCAGTACTTAATGGAGCTTTGAGTAGATAGCAAACATTTAATATCTGTTTGTTGAATTGAAGTAATTGAACTCTTTTCCTAAGTGTTGTTTTGATCTCACACCCTCATTTTGATTTAAATATAGACAAAGCATGATATCATAGTAAAAAGGATGTTGGACTCGGGGCTAAAGCACCTGGGTTCAGATCCTGCCTGTCTCACCTATGGCCTGCATGACCAGGGGCAAGTCATTTCCCTTCTCTTGACCTGAAGGTCGGGCCTGTAAATGATGGAGTTGACAGTGATGATCCTTAGTGTCTGTTCCAGCTCTAATTCTCTGATCCTGTCTTGAAGAGAGTTAGCCAATGTTTAATAACCTTGACTTTATAGAGAGCCCTTCCACCCTACCTCTGAAGTTTAAAAAGTTAGTATAAGAGTAATGAAGATTAAATCACTGGTCTTTGGCATGAGTTATCCAGGTAATAGCTTCTATTCAAATCTGTTCCTGGTGTGATGCACAGTTAAATCTCCTGTCTGCTGTTGATTCCATCCAGGTTAGACTTCATGTTTATGGTGCGGGAAACATCTGTGTAGAGTAGGTGATATTTTCAAGATAAAGGAGCAGATTTTACTCTCACATTTTCTAATTGATTGTCATGGGCTTCTCAGTGTCCAGCACTAAGCATGATTGGAGATGTAAATAAGGAATGACCAGATCATGTGGGTAGTTCAAGGAAGAACCATGAACTCCATTTAATGATTCTTTGAACAAGGTTTTTATAGAACAAGCAGACAAAGATTCAAGTACTCTTATCAATAAGCTTAGTTTGTCACATCCTGGAATATTATTGTCATTATCATAGTCTTATCATTATAATAGTCATAATTATAATAGTCTGTTACATCCTGGAAGTAGCTCAGATAAAATCAGGTTTTGTAATTCTAGGCGCCAAAAAGTCTTGGGAAAGCCAGAAAGTTGGTTAGCATTTTTCAAATACGCTCACATGACAAAGGATGCTTCTGGAGAGCAGGCTTCAAGGCCAGGGGGCCAAAGCCATGGTCATCAAGAAACTGACGGGACATCTACATAGAAACTGACCCCCAAGAATCAAGTATTTTGGCTTACAACAATTGATTAATGAAAACTTAAACTTTTCTGTGACTTTTTGCAAAATCATTTTGACAGGAAATTAAATAGGCAGAATTACATCTCACTAATGGTCCCCTGCCAAGAAAGATATGAAACATCTCATCAGTGGCTATATTTCTTAGGACACTAGAACTACAAAATCAAATGAGTAAGATTTCTTAAAGATTATGTCTCTTATAAACAATTTTTTTTGTTATGACAGTATGCTTAACTTTCAAGAGTATTCTAGTATCCATCTTAGAGTATCTTAGTATCCATCTTAAATTCAGTACTACAGCTCTCAGAACTGGCCAAGATTGCTATATTTATGGCCTGAAAGGCAGGTTGTAGGCCTTAAACAACATTTAATCTATTCCATCATACCTTTTACTTATTTTATTTTTCTCCTTTTTATGTGGACATTTTCATGAGTGAATTTTGAGTATATTTAATTTAGGTGAATATGTATGTTTTCTTAATGTGTGGCTCAGCACCACAGATTCTGGGCTTACACAGATCAGATTCAGTCTTGGGTGGTCCTCAAATGTCACTCGGGTTTCTGACTTGTTTTTTTTTCTTTTCCTTCCCTCATTTACCTCTGGCAAATCTCAAGAGTATATAGCTTGTAGGTAAAAGGATCCTTAGCTGCTCTGTAGTACTCAAGGTAATAATGCATGTATCAGGTGTGGAGTGACCCTTATTTCGTCTGCAGAAATTGCACAAAACACATAAAGTCTCAGAGTAGCTCTAAGCCCATTAATGCCCCTCTTTCCTGCTAGTCCTCCTTCTTCCAAGTCTTCATAGATAGTCCCTAGACTTACAATGCAACCTTATCAGTCAAACTCCTTTTGGAAGGCAAATACAGTTGTGGATGCCAAATAGACACTTTCCAACCTCTCAGTGAGGCCCATTTTCTCTGGAGTTCCCCATACTGACATCCAGTCTTATGGTATTACTCTGAGGGCTTGGACTCTTCTGTCAGGAAAACGCACATGAGCCTGTTAAACGCTGAACCACTGATGTCTGGTCATTCCAAGTACATGGTCATCCATCCTGCCTTCCTGGAAGCTTGGATTTCCCAGAAGGGAAATAAAACTGGGTTTGCTTAAGAGGTGTCTTCCTTCCCATCAGAAGTGTGCTGTATGACTAACTCTGTGGTAACTTCAGAGGGCAAAGTCTGGGTCTTTTGCTACCCTCTGTTATGACTTACTCTCTTGCTGCATTTCCAGCTCCACAGTGACTCCAGGCGTCCTCTCTTCTCTTGAGGAGGCTAGCCTTGGCCAGGAATGATCTCTTCTCTTGATGGATGGCCAGATTCTGGAGTCTTTTTTCTCTCTCCAAGAAGTTGCAGCTGTCTAGGAAATCACCTTTCCCTACCTGTTTGACATAATGGATAGAGAACTGAACTTGGAATCGGGAAGACCCAAGTTCAGATGTTGCCTCAGGTACTTACTAGCTGTGTAACCCTGGGCAAATCGTTTACCCTTTCTCTCTAGCTCAGTTTTCTCATCTGTAAAATGGGTTGTTGTGAGGATCAAATGAGATAAGAAGTGTAAAGAACCTTTCAGGCCTTAAAGTGTCATGCAAATGCCAACAGCTTCCAAATTCTACACCTTGAGGTTGCTAGAGATAACCTTGAGGCCGACACTAGCTAGGACTCGCTCTTCTCTCTCGTTTGTTGTTCAGTCATTTTAGTTGTGTCCAACTCTTCAGTACCCCACTTGGGGTTTTATTGGCAAAGATCCTGGAGTGGTTTGCCATTTCCTTCTCTAACTCATTTTGTAGATGAGGAAACTGAGGCAAAGAGGGTTAAGTGTCTTGCTCAGGGTTGCACAGCTAGTTAGTGTCTGAGGCCAGATTTGAATTCAGGTCTTCCTGACTCCAGGCCTGGTGCTCTATCCACTATACCTCCTAGCTGCCCTAGCTTCTTTGTCTAGAACACTGAATTCCAGAAAGTGAGATGCAGTTACATTCCTCTCGGGCTACAGGGTTGAGAGTACATGCGACTCCCATCTACTTCCAACCCAGTACATCCATTAACAGCTCTCCAAGTCAGCTGATTTCATTACACACCTATTCTGTGCTAACCACAGGATACAAGAAAGAGGCCAAAAAATGTTCAAGGACCTTGCAGCCTGATGAGGGAGAAAGCAAGCAAGCAAATATGTACAGACAAGCTATGCACAGGAGAAATAGGAAATAATGAAAAGAAGGAAGGCAGTAGGATGAAGAGAATTGGAGAAAGTCTTCTTGTAGAAGATGGAAGCTTTTTTGCTGCTTAAAGGACGCCAAGGGAAGGCAGGAGGTGGAGATGACGGATGACATTCCAGGCATGAAGTAAATGCTGGGAGCAGAGACATGGAATGTCTTGTTTGAGCAGTGGCTAGGAGGCCAGTGCCACTGGATCGAAGAGTACATGGTAGGGAGTAAGGTGTAAGAAGGTTAGAATTTAAATGCCAAACAGTAGATTTAGTAATTTAATCTTGGAGGTAGTAGGGATCCCCTGGAATTTATTGAGTAAGAGGGTTTTGGACCTGCACTTTAGGAAAATCACTTTGATGGGTGAATGGAGGAGGGCCTAGAGTAGGGAGAGACTGGAGGCAGGCAGACTACCCCCATCCCTGCACACACCCCTTCACCCAGTAGTTAGTGCAATAATACAGACATGAAGTGATGAAGTCCTTTACCAGAGTGATGGCATTATCAGAGGACAGGAGGGAGCTTATTCAGGAGATCAAATTAGATGAAATCAGCAGGTTTGGCAGTAGATTGGATATAAGTAGTAAGAGATAGTGAAGAGTTGAGGATGGCACCAAATTTGTGAGCCTGAAGAACTGGGAGGATGACATTGCCCTCCACAGTAATAAGACAGGAGGAAGGGAGGGCTTGGGAGAAAGATAATGAATTCAGTTTTGGACATGTTGAGTTTAAGTTGTCTACTGGACGTCTAGTTTGAGATATCTGAAATGCAGTTGGAGATATGAGACTGGAGGTCAGTGGAAATGTTAGGGCAGGATAGGTAGATTTGAGAATTACCAACATAGAGACAGTAATTAAATCCATTAGAGCTGATGAGATCAAGTGAAATAGTAAGTTCTTGCTTAACTGTGAATCTGAGTGAAAAATTTAAAAAAATTCAAAGGGCCCACCTTAAAATTTGACTTTTTTAAATTGTTCAATCATTTTCAATCACGTTCAACTCTTTGTGACCCCACCTGGGGTTTTCTTGGCAAAGATACTGGATTAGTTTACCATTTCCTTCTCCAGCTCATTTTACAGATCAGGAAACTGAAGTAGGCAGGAATAAGTGACTTGCCCAGGGTCACACAGCTAGTCTCTGAGGCCAGATTTGAACTCAGGAAGATGAGTCTTCCTGACTCTAGGCCCAGCACCCTATCCACTGCACCACATAGCTTCCCCTTCCTTTTAAAAAAAATTTTATAGACTAGCATAATGGGGTGGCTCTTATTCATAGCAATCTGAGCTAATCAATTTTTATAACCAGACTTTGGTGGCTTATGCCCCATCCTTCAGGAAATGTCCTCTTTCTCTTTCCTGCTGAGTTTGAGTGGAATATAATCACCGAAGCATGTCTTAACAGTAGAATTGTTTGTTCATAACCATAGAAGCAAAAGGAATAAAAATCAAATACATTAAAACAGTTGCTGTATGGCTTCCCTGATACCTAGGAAGCTCGCATCCTTTTTAGTCTGCAAGCAAGCCAATTAAGGACTACTGTATTTTGAATCATTGTCTTTATTGTAGTTCTGTCATATCTGACTCTTTGTGACCCTATGGACTACTACATAAGGTTTTCTTGACATAGATGCTGGAGTGGTTTGCCATTTTCTTCTCCAGTGGATTAAAGCAAAGAGAGGTTAAGTGACTTGCCCAGGGTCACATAGCTAATAAATGTCTGAGGTAGGATTTGAATTTAGGTCTCTGTGATTCCAGGCCTGACACTCTATTCACTGAGCCTTTTAGCTGCCTCCAATCCCTCAAGGGATTGTGGAACTGAATCTTGTAAACTCAAAGTAAATAAGTCATTCAAAAAAAAAAAGAATTAGGATCTAGGGTATGAAGAATCCTGTGTCCCTGAAGCATTGAATGCTGATTGGATGACTTTTCCAAGAATCCACATTTAAGAGGGTGCCCAGGTCAACCTTGTCTCCTTCCTCTTCAGATTGCACTTGGGCTTTTCTCGACCCTGACCAATGTAATGCCAAGCAAAAGCAACTTCTAGGTTCAGAATTATGAGCATAGTAACTCTCTATATATTCAGTAACAAATTAAGGCAAAACATTCACAGAAAAGAGAAAATACAGGATAACTCAATTATTTAGAAAGTTCTCAATTCAGTCACAAAGTATAAAGTCAAAGTGCTCCACCCCTGGCTAGTACATTCATTTAATCAATCACAAAGTCTCACTTCTCAAGTGGAGATTAGTTTCCAATCTTAAACAAAGTACATTCATTTGGTCAGTCACAAAGCACTAAAATCAAAGTACTCCACTCCTGGATCACAACTGAATTACAATTATCATCAGTTACCACCAAGCACCTTCTCGAAGGGGTAGTGGAGAGGACAAAGGCCATCTACCCCTACACCACAACAAGGTTACAATATCATCATAGCGTTCAGTACCCAAGGAGAGGTCTTCTTCATCTCAACCCTAGGCAAATTCTCAGCAAAGAGAATTTCTGGAAAGACAAAGCTTAACGAAAGCCATACTATACATTGCAGGGGTGTCCTCATCAATTCACTCTCTGCCTGCAGAACAGGCTCAGGACCCCTGAAAACATCAGCAAGACTCTCCTCCAGGATTTCTGTAAACGTACAAGAAAATCTTCCTTCAGGGCTTCTGAACTAACAGCAAAGTTCCAGAACTTCTGCAACAACAACACTGACCTTTACCAGCAGACAAATTTGGCAAAATAACATCAAAAAAGACAGAAAAAATGCTGGCACCACAGTCATGCCTCCTCAGTTCTCGGCAGCTCAGGGTAGCAGTTCTCAAAAGTCCTGGGCAGCTCCATCTGGCCCTCAGCAGTCTGGGTGGCTTTGGCTGGCAGTTCTCTCTCTCTGCCTCCATGATGCTGCTCCCCAAAATTCTTCTGGCTTCTCTCTGCTTGGCCTCTCTATCCATGGCAGCCCCCAGTTCAGCCCCCTCTCTTCATGTCAACAAGTCCATCCCACAAGTGGGATTCCAAAGCTCTGGGTTTTAATACTTAACCCCAAAACCAAGCCAGTGCATGGGGATCTTTAAATTCCATTACCATTACAACCAGTTATCTTTACCAGCTCTTTTCGCCTCCCGTTGGCGTGTTGGCTCCTCCCGTTGGCGTGTTGGCTCCTTCAGGGTGGGGGCTGTTTCTGCTCTTGTTTGTGTTCCCGGGTTTAGCCGTGAGAGCTGCTTTGTGAGTGCCGGCTGATCAGACGCTGCCCTCACCCCTTCAGCAGAGCAGTAGGAAGCAGGCTGATGTGAGCTCGGTGAACTTCACTCTGGCGCACCCTATTTAAACGTGTTTGGGTTATTTCTGTGGCAATTTAAGGCTCTGGCAATAAACTCTAGTTAGTGTTTGTATTTTTAAATGGTTTTGAGTACTACTGCAACTTTTTTTGAAATTTAAATGTAATTTATGTCTTCAATGTGCTTTGAAAAACTTAGCTTCCTCTTATGTGTGATTTTGTCATTGTGTTGGGGACAATTGTTTTTCAAGTGAAGCAGATCTTTAATTTAATAATGAAATTCGGTAGAAAATGAAACTTAATTTGTAGAAATTTGCTGTAATGCAGTTTTTATTTTTAGGAACACAACTATTCCATACAGGTCTCTGATATATTACAGAGCAGACAGTCTTCAATTTGCAGTTATCAGATAGAGTGATTTTCACTTATAACCCTCTGGCAGTTAGAGCCTTTTTATTATTTGCACTTATAGCAGGCAGCATACACATGAACGTACGATACCTGGCTAGTTTTGAGGAAATTGAACCTAGTCTCAAACCCTCAAGAAGGCCTAACAGTTTGATCTCAAATGACGATACTTGGTGAACGCATGGAAATTTACAGTGATTCACAGTGTCATCAAACCCATAACACAGGACAAAAATGAATTTAAAAAATAAAACAAGCTTTTGTGTATGTCCCTTTCCAGTTTACTATGTTCAGTCGCTGTAGCTTTGTTACATAAATACATGTTTGTATGCATGTATATGTTTATACATTCACATGTATATGTTATTCTTGTATGTTATTGTCAGTATGTATGCAGTTCTGATTCTGTGATCTTTGGATTATTTCATATAGATATTTCTATATTTTAAGATAAAAACTTTGGCATTAAATTTTAAATAAACTGTTATGCGATACCATATTACTCTTTTTGATTCGTAGATACGCTTTGGAGAATTTTGTATTAATTGTATAGGTGTGTGATATATAACTGACCAGTTAATTAAAGATGGTGTTTGTGTTCATTCTGTTAAATCCTGGCCATCAGGTACCATATCTTCGTAAGGAACATAACCTCCTATTAAAACACTGAATATGATTTTCCTATAGAAATAATTTATATCATTTAAATTTTTATTAACTTTTGAGGAACCTAACCTATATAGGTAGAAGGATAATATCTATATTAAAAAACATTTGATGATGATGGGCATCTTGATTTTACTAGGAAAGCTTCTAGGTTATCCCCATTACCAATAATGTTTGCTAACGGTTTAAGGTAAATACTTACCAATTTAAGGAAAAATCTATTTATGCCAGTGCTTCCAAGTGTTTTTAATAGAAATGAGTGTTGTACTTTATCAAAGCCTTTTCTGCGTCTATTGATATAATCATATGATTTTTTAAAACTTTTATTGTTGAAATAATCAATTATGTTAATAGTTTTCCTTATGTTAAACCATCCATGCTTTGTCATAATGTATAAACTTTGTAACACACTGCTGTAATCTTTTAGCAAGTATTTTATTTAGGATTTTTCATGTAAAAGTCATGTTTATACTATATTGTGGTCTATTAAGTGTACAGTAGTGTTATGTTTTAAAAAATTTATATACCTTAGTTTAAAAATACTTCATTGCTAAAAAAATGTTAGCCATCGTTTGAGCCTTCGTTGAGTGATCTTTTTGCTGTTGGGGGCGTCTTGCCTCAGTGTTGGTGGCTGCTGATTGATCAGGACAGTGGTTGCGGAAGCTTGAGGTGGCTGTGGCAATTTCTTAAAATTAGACAGCAGTGAAGTTTGCCACATTGATTGGCTCTTCCTTTCACTTAAACGCTTGGAAGCCATTGTAGGGGCGTTAATTGCCCTAATTTTCATATTGTTGTGTTTCAGGGAAGAGGGAGGCCCCAGGAGAGGGAGAGGGACTGGAAAGGTTGGTTGGTAGAGCAGTCCGAACATGCACAACATTTATCGATTAAGTTTGCCGTCTTATATAGATGTGTTTTGTGGCACCCCAAAATAATTGCAACAATAACATCAATGATCATCGATAGCACAATACCCTAACAGATACAATAATAATGAAAAAGTTTGAAGTATTGCAAGAATTGCCAAAATGTGACACAGAGACGTGATGTGAGCACGTGCTGTTGGGAAAATGGCACCAATAGACTTCCCTGACACAGGGCTGCAGCAGACCTTCAGTTTGATTATCTGCAGAGCGCAATAAAATAAGGCCTGTGTGCATCTGTATGTAGCGACACATGTCTGTTATACACGTGCACGAGTCTACATGCACACATACACACACACACGTTTATAAATGTAGTTACACACAGAAACTGATGGATGAATCCTATGGCTTGTTTATCTAGTTACAGATATTGGCCTGGATACTAGATATTCATCCGCTTGCTTTTTTCCTGAGTAGATGGCTAAGTCAAACTTTTGGGTGACGATTAATCTAATTAGGAGACTCCGCAAAGTGACAGAGCTTGATACAATCAAAACAGACAGGAACACCCGGAGGCCCTCCGCGTCTCTGGAAAATCCCTCTCCCCTGGGGCTTCTGTGCCGGTGCTTCGGGCACGAACTCGGCAGCGCCTTCTGCGTGCGTCGTGCGTCGCCCTTTCTCTGTGCCTTGGCGATCGCGATCGCTGAGCAAGGGCACGGCCGTTTTGTCTTTCAGAGAGTTTTGTTTAGCGAGTGTGGCGTTGCGCCCTGTTTAGAAAAAAATCTTTTTTATGGACAACAGACAGGAAGCGCCGGACATTTCTTTTTGTTGTTGTTCAGTCACTTTTCAGTTGTGTTCGACTCCTTGTGACCCCTTTTAGGGTGCGTGTCATTTCCTTCTCCAGATTCCTTTACAGATGAGTGATCTGAGCTGATCAGGTCTAAGTGATCTGCCCAGGGTCACGTAGTAAGTGTCCGAGGCCAAATTTGAACTCAAGTCTTCCTGACTCCGGGCCCAGTGCGTCATCCACTGTGCCACATAGCAGCCCTAGACATTCCTTACACGTTTCATTAAATCATGTGATTATGAAGATATGGTCTCTTACGTAGTCTAGCTAGAAAAACCTAGATGGGGATAATTAGGTGGTACAGTGGACAGAGTACTCACCCTGGAGTCAGGAGGACCTGAGTTCAGATCCTGCTTCAGACACTTACGTGACCCTGGGCAAGTCATTTAACCCCACAGTTGCCTCCAAAAGAAAAGGAAAGGCCTATATGTTTGGTTATGATACCTTCTCCAAGAACTCTCAGTGCACGTGTATGTTATTTTCACAAAAATTTTATGTAAATCGGAAGGTAGGCGTTTGGACTGTTGCTGTTAATTGTTTCTCCGTTGCCTTTTGGGGGTCAGGGTAATAATGAAGGCCGAGGTTTTCCTCCTCCTTTGTTATCTTACCTTCCTTCTTACACCTTGAAATTATATTCCCACAAGGAAGGTCCTTCACACGTTGGTGCCGCCAGCACAGACTTCCTCTGTTGATACTTGTTCTCATTGTTGTTCATTTCCATGCTATTTCCGCTTCCTCGAGAGGCGTAGCTGGGCTTGATGTTAATGCCGACTGGGGTGGCTGTCGTCTTCTGGTTTATAGTAGTTGCTGTTGTTCACTTTACTGTGGTTTCCTTCTTCTCCCATTTTTTGATGAAGTTTAGGTAGAAATCGGCCTGTGACAAGCAGCTGTTCTTTAATTTTTTTAATATTAAATATTTTGTGGCCAATTTCCCAGGTAGAGAACATACCTGCTTTTTGTAATTGATTAAAAGAGTTAGAATGTAAGTTCCTCTTCTGTAAGCTCACTGAGAGTTGGGATGATTGTAGCAGCTGAAAGGATGAGAGAGGTGGTATTATTATTATTGTCATTCTTATTAAAATATGATTATCATAATAATTACCATAAACATAGACTTTTTATTTTTTCTGATACTTTTTTCCTTCCTCTTGTATAATCCTTTAACTATTTGAGAATTTTTCTCATTAATGCTTCTTGTAGTTAATATTTTAAAAAGTTGGTTTTCTGGAGAAAATACAGTAAAATTAGTAATAACATTTC
The DNA here is from genome assembly GCA_028627135.1 of Pseudochirops cupreus. Taxonomy (NCBI): domain Eukaryota; kingdom Metazoa; phylum Chordata; class Mammalia; order Diprotodontia; family Pseudocheiridae; genus Pseudochirops; species Pseudochirops cupreus. Next base: position 31,473,747 of record CM053584.1, read on the forward strand.
TCTTTTTTCATAGAGCAAACAAAGAATGAGGAAATGTTTACCTCGCATTTGAAGGCGCCTAATGAAGCTATCTGTATGTCACCAACACATGAATTCCAGTTTGATTTTTACTCGAACAAAAGCAGGGAAATGAAGTTAAACTTAGGAATGACGGATAAGGACTATTTGCCAGCTGGGCCTGCCAAGCTGACTTACGGTTCTGTACGTCAGTACCAAAATCACGTTGGAGCTGCAGAGCCAACTGGAAGTATTATTCCAGAGAAGAGAACGTTCCTTGACTCATCAGAAGAGGATACAAATGACACTATTCCTTCAACGTTCCAAAAAAGGTGTGTGTTACTTTAGTCGAGTAGCAGATTTAATACTATAGAATCATGGTTTTTTAATGTGTTTTTCCAGCACTATGGCGGTGTAATATAATCGAGTCAAGAACCATTTTGAATCACTATGGATACTGCTCATTTGAAGGTCAGATTACATCCTGGGTAATAGAGTAATTTTTTGTTTCTCTTCCTCACTATTACTGAAAAGCACCAAAATTATTAACTAAAACAATCAAAATAGTTTTTAAAATTAACCTAACTAGCAATAAAAAATTGATGTGGTCGATGAAAATTGTGCTATTCTGGTCATTATTCTTCCCTAGAACTTCCAGAATTCCCACTTGGGGCACTACCAGAAGATGTTGATGTTAAGATTAGTTTTTTATATTAGTGAATGCTTTAGGAAAGTCATCGATAGCATTGCTATTTTTGAAATGCACTTCAAACTAATTTGCTGTTCAACAAAAGACTCTGGTAATTGTTTCTTTGCAGCAGTTTAAAAATATGGATGAACTAATTTGATAGGATGCCTATCTAGTCCCACATTGCAGCCTAGGTAATCTTGCGATTTTTATCCATTTTGGTTTTGGGATATAGTTGATGACAGCCATCTATTTTGAATTTCTGTGGAATTTACTCTGGAGGCTCAAAGCAATTAGTACATCATATACAAATAGAAACATTTAAAGAACTTGACTATCAGTGAAGAAATTCTTCTGTTTTTGGACTTTACACAAGACCTCTTCTGTGATACTGGCAAATGCTTTAGAAGAACTTAAGTTCACCTAAAGAGTTCTTCTGTAGTTGTTTTAATGTGGCTAAAAAGATTGGAGAATCTTTTTACTTGATCAAGCCTAAAACAAAAATTTTTTCATTTCTTAACCACAGAATGTCTAGTTCCAACATTTACTTTGCTTTTACATATTTGAAGTATATTGACGTTGGCAGACATGGAAAACCTGTAGAATTGGTATTATCCTCATCCAACACCAATGTTTTAAACAGGATTTTATGGTAATTTCAAAGACTCCATGGTGAGCTTTTGGATTTTCTAGCCACAAAGAAAATCCATTGTGGAAAATATCACTCTTAGGGGCTATGTCTTCATTGATCTTTTTTTCAGATGATAGTTTAGCCAGCCAATCATATATTTTTTCATATATATGTATATATGTGTGTACATATGTGCATATTTACATATGTAATTTGCTTAATGTTTGTATCATTCTTTACAGAATTTTGTAAAGTAGGTAAGTGTTGTCATGATCAACTTAATGGCCATATTTACCAATTCATGGTCTTCTTAACATAGTCCTTTGATGGGTTTCTTTATGATCTATTGAATATTAAAATAACAGATAGTAAAGATGATCATTTTCTGGCCATGAGAGCCCTGGGAAAGGCACTTCTCACACCAAAAATGAGAGACTGACACTAACCAGAGGCAAATCCTGTAGTGCTCCTGACCATATTTCTTCCTCTGTTGAATGGGGATGCCTACCTGCTAGGATTGTAGTAAGGATCCAGTGAACTACTGCTTGTAAAGCACTTTATGTAGTTTAAAATGAATATGTGATAACAGTGATGATACCTAGCACTTATATAGAGCTTTAAAGTTTGTAAAACACTTTACAGATATTTCATTTTAAGCTCATATTAACCCAGTGAGACAATGACTGTTATTATCCCCATTTTACAAATGAGGAAACTGAGGCAGACCAAGGTTAAGTGACTTGCCCTGGGTCACTCGGCCAGGAACTGTTTGAGGTCAAATTTGAATCCAGGTCTAGCCCTCTATCCAGTGTACCACCTTACTGGCTCCATGTCCATTTTACATTATATACATCTATTATTATCATTGTCTTTGGAACAATCTTAGTTTATTTTGTTTTCCATTTTCTGAATGTGTAATCCCAGTTTGGTTGGCTAAGGAATGTTGCATTAATTATGAGGTGGACCCAGAGTAGATAGGAGGTAGTTTTTGATAGAAATATTTTTAATTCAGTGACAAGAATAGTAACTTCATCTAGTGGTCATCCTTGTAACTTACCTAAATTTTTTCAGCTAAGTAAAACTACTTAGCTAAAAACCAAACAAATTATACTGAGTTTTTCTAATGGTTTCTCTGCTGTCATTTGCAGATAACTTTAGTGAATTGAAGTGAACTGAGATGAGTATTTGTGAAGGCAAGGGGACGTGATACACATTGCAGACATACCCAGTTGTATTTGGAGAAAGCTTAACATATTTGGTTGAACAACTTTAGATTTATGTAGTTTCTAATGGCAGAATATGTGTGTGTGTATGTAGATGAAAATATATTTTGTTTTTCTTTAGGTTATTTAAAACATCTAACTGTTCATATAGAAATGCAGGTTGTTTTGGTGATCCTGCTTTGGATTTTCATATTGCTCCAATGGAAAACCTCAAAACTAAGATGAACAAAGGGGAATTATGGAAGAATAGTGTTAGTAAGCAGAAGCCGCCATATTCAGATGTTAACCTCTTTACTACAAAGGATGCTCTCTTTGCTTCTGACATTGGAGAAGCCGTTTTCAAAGTACAAAATCTAACAAACACTACGGAGTCTTCTGAGATTCAAGGTGATTTTAAATGATTTGGTAATTGTTTTGAGAAAGTTAAGCTTAAGAATATAGATAAACTACACATAATTTTGGTAGTTCTAAAAGATTGTCCCTATAGTGGCACATTTTTCGATATTTTTCTATTTCATGTCATCTTGGTACTATGATTAAAGTAACCATTTGAAAAAATTTACATGATCTATGAATCTATTATGTAGAAAAATTCACTTCTGCATATATATTACTGTGGAAATTTTCTTCCATTTTAGGGAGAGCAGAAAAAGAGTTTTGTTCCTTGAAGTCTGTTACAGAAATCCGTATCCTTTTGTAGAAGAAATTAGCAATTAAGATGTATGAAATTGTAGTTTTTTAACATTTTATTTAACTTGTGTCTTAGGGTATCTGTTTTCTTAAACTTTTAAATAATTCTGGAGGTAGTAGGTCCCAGACACGTATTTCTGGTTAT